>VMDO01000235.1:0-52679 GCA_007922755.1 Pedetes capensis | reverse complement strand
ACCATCTTATTAAAAAATAAACAATCATCTATGTAGGTAGATTCCTTTACTGATAAGGAAATGGAAGATCAGAGAGATTAAGTAACTTCCCCAGGGTCTATTGTTGTTGTTAGTTATCTGTGAGTTGGATCAGACTCATAGTGATGCTAAGTACAGCAGAACAAAACGCTACCCAACACTGTGCCATGCACATGATATTTTTATATTTGAGCCCATTGTTGCAACCACTATGTTTCTTCTCATTTTGAGTTGGGCCACATCAGCAAATGAAGGTCCTAGGGGCTTTAGTACGTTCCTATCATAAGATCAACTCCACTTTGAAGAGGCAACTCTTTCCTAGTCTCCTGAATGCTTCCAGCCTGGGGGGCTTATTTTATGGCACTCTATTTGACAGTGCTTCTCTGCTATTCATAATGTTTTCAATGATTGTTTCAGGAGTGGGCTCCAGTGCCCTTCTCCCAGGTCTGTCTTAGTCTGGAAGCTCAGCTGAAACCTGTCAAACATGGGTGGCCCTGCTGCTATCTGAAATACCAGTGGCATAGTTTTCAGCATCGCAGCACTACCCAAGCCCTCACAGCATGACAAGCTGACAGACACGCTGGAGTCCCCAGTGTCTTAAAGCTAGTAAATGGAGAATCCAAACAGCACAAATATTTCTAACCCTAAAGCAATGACCTTAGTCACTACATAGTTTTCATAGTTAACTAATATCAAATCTTTTTCCAAAATTGAGCACAGATTGTGGAAAAGGCATAGGTCCATAAAGGATAGGAAAAAGGAACTCTGTTATAGTCAATGTATTAATTATATATTGCTGTGTAGCAAATTACTGCAAAACTTACCAGTTTAAGGCCTCAATTTATGGTCTCAATTTCTATGGGCCAGGAATTTGGGCACAGCCAAACTGGGTCCACTAGGTCAGCTCTCCCACAAGGCTGCCATCAAAGGGACCACTAGGTCTGTAGCCATCACCAGGTCACACTAGAAGAGGATTTGCTCCCAAGTTCATGGAAATGGCTGTTGATGACATCAGTTCCTTATGGGTTGTTACACTAAAGGCCTCCTTTCCTCACTTTCTCTTGGCTTGAGCCTCCCCCAGTTCCTTACCACTCAGACCTCTTTTTGGTGAGTGCAGAGAGTGGCAGCTAGCTTCCTTCAGGATGTGTAAGCAACAGAGCAAGACAGACACCAGAATCCTTTTGTAATCTAATCTCAGAAGTGACACCCATCTCTTTCTGTTCTGTTCATTCGAAGCAAGTCAGTAGGTCTGGCCCATTCTCAAGGGGTGGGAACTATAACATGAATACCAGGGGAAGAGGATCACTAGGAGCCATTTCAGAAGCTGCCTTCCAGTCAAGAATGTTCCCTTGTCTGGGGATATAATTCAGTGTTAGAAAGCTTGCCTAGCATGCATGAGGCCCTGAGTTCCTGCCCTCTGTTATTGTTGTTAAGTGCTGTTGAGTAAGGTCTGAATCATAGCAACCCTGTGTACAACAGAATGAAACACTTCCCGACATTGTGCCATGTCCAGCACTATGTCAGTGCTTCTCTCCTATTCATAGGGTTTTTGGTGGCTGATTGCTTCATGATTGTTTCAAGAGGGAGCTGCCAGGTCCTGGTCTTGTGGTTGGGGTTTAGCTCTGTTGGTAGCGTGCTGCTCTGTGCTCTCTGAGACCCTGGGTTTGATCCCAAGCACGGCATAAAACGGGAGAAGAACTTGGCAGTCCACTCCTGAAACATTCCCCAAACCATCAGCCACTGGAAACCCTACAAAGAACAGAGAAGCAGTGAGGATAGTGCCAGGCACAGCACAGTATCAGGGAGTGTTTTTTTTTCTGTTGTGCAAGGGTTGCTATGAGTCAGACCTGACTCAAGAGCACCTAACAACCACAACAAACATGGGAAACTTATTGTAAGAGACTTGAAGTGAAGTGGTTCCTTCCCTAGCACCACATAAACAAATAAATTAAATAAATAAATAATAAATAACAATTGTAGTATTATTATAGTAGTAATAATAATGCTTTCTCAGAAGATATTAAGAATTACAGATTTAGTTGACTGTCATCTACATGACTGGCTCCAGTAAAAGTCCTGAAGTGAATGATCTGCAGCCTCCATCGTATATCAGGTAGAGTTTAACAGTCTGCAGAATACAACATCCCACCCTCCAATGTGCCTAAGAAATGCTATCATTCTGTCTAGGAATCACATAGTTCAAAGTTCATTTATTTTCAAAACTAAATTTTCATTACATATATCAGAAAAATATTTTGGTAGATGCAAATGACCAAATTTGTATAATATAGTAGAAAGAAGGGGATTTCCGGAATCTTCTCACCATATTTAAAGATGTCTCAAAGATGCCGTCTGTTTGAATACAGGCACTGAAGTTCTAAGCCTCAGTTTCCTAACTGCAATTCAGGAACACCCTACTTCTTATGAAGTTTTAATAAAATGATATAGATGACAGTATTTGGTTAATTTCAAAATCAAAATATAAATACAAATGTTGTCACTACTCTCCTTAACTACAGAGCAGGATAGACTGTTAAGAACAGCAGCTTAGCATGCTATTTAACTATCTTATTAGAGCAATAAGTATCTTTTTAATATGGATGACAAATGAATTCTCCTGTTATTAAAAGAACCATTAGTAGCCACATTTGCTGCTGATTTGCTAAAGAGAAAAAAAGACTTCAAAGCAGTTTTTTCAAAGAGGCACTTGTGTTTTTAGCACTGGTCTGCCTTGACCACATTGTAGAGTTTTTTAGGCAATGTATAAGCTTTCTGCAGTGTTGAAACAATCTGGCAGCATGCATTTTCTTCAGCCATTTTCCCTCATTCCACACTGCCCTCAGTTCCTATTGTGTTTGTCTTCAACTTGAAAGAAAACATTTTCCTATATTGTGTAAGAACTACATGAAGTTTAGGCCCCTGATGGCCCAGAACAGTACATTAGCCTTTCTTCTTTAGTGGCCCAGATTGAAATCTCATCTGATGTTTTCCCATTAGAAATGAGATAGCAAGATATTTTCTGGGAAGTGATTTAGGTACACTAAAACAATCTATAAGAATCTATTGATTAGAAGTAGACTTGACTCAAACTTGATTTGTGTGCAGTGAAGTATCTTGGAAGGTGATGTGATTGGCAGGCAGAGCAGAAGAGATTCAGAACTGGGGGAGTCAAGATATTGCAGCTGTGTGTCGAGGTGTATGGGAAGGTATTCTATGGAGAAGGGAAGATAGAGAAAGAGAACTGTGGAATACTCAGTACTCAAAGACTACATCCTGTACAGTTTTGGTAACATATAAGTTTAAGCAAACAAGAAAGGATTTTTGCATATAGGGGGTTAATAGGAGAAAGAGATATGAGAGTGATCTAGGAACTTTTAAAAGATCCTATTCCCACAAATATGTATTGGTTGCCATTAGGTTGGTTTGGATTAGTTTTGGTACTCACATAGTTTTCAAGTAATTTATCAGCAGATAATAATTGCATTGCTCATCTAACTAAAATCAAATGAACAAAAACTTGAATTCAAATGGCCTGTTTATAATTTTGTAATAATACATCATAATGTTGTTGTTAGGTGCCATAGAGTCAGGTCCAATTTATACCAACCATATGTACAACAGAACAAAATACTCCCTGACACTGTGCCATGCTCAGCACTATGTCAGTGCTTCTCAGCTATTCATAGGATTTTTGATGGTTTATTGTTTTAGGAATAGAGACTAGGGAAAAAATTTTGGATTTAGGAATTTTATAACCTGCATAATAATGATAAAATGCACATTAGCATAAATCAAACATCAGAAAATTATGAAAATGTAAGACTACTGAAAATTTTCTACTAGTTATATTCCAACTTCCTTTTTGCCTTACTTGGAATTCCCTTCTACAAATTTACTTGGAACATTCACATCATAGAATCAACTTTTAAAATAATATAGTATTAGGGATAGAGTTGTAGCTCAATAGTACTGCACTTGCCTACCTTGCATGAAACCTTGGGTTCAATCTCCAGCACAGCAAGATAATTAATTAATTTTAAATTTAATAATATAAACTATCTCCAGGTAGATTTTGCCTGGGACAGATCTTGCCTCTGCTCCAAGCAGTATGAATCATCCTGGAGGAGATCTGAAGAAAGAGGTGACTTTTTGATTCTAACTGATGACTTTATAAGGCTAAATATTACTCTGAAAATATTTTCCTTTTTTATGTAAATAGAAAATTATGATCCAATAACATTTCATTTATTCTGAAAATAATTCTTGGTACTTCATTTTGAAGAAAATTCAAACTTATCAATATTGAGGCAAGAAAGAAACTCAGTTATATTAATAAATCATAAGTTTGAAACAACTGGATTTAAATTAAATTTCACCTTAGCAGCTCAACTTTTATTTCAGCCAAATCAATCTTAGTGTCTGTATATGCAAAATACTTCAAGAGGCAGACATTCCCTAGTGTGCTTAAGTCTATAGCATTTTTTTAAAAAACAGAGAGCACTGAGGGTGTAGCTTAATGGAAGAGCACCTGTGTAGCATGCATGAGGTCCTGGGTCTCATCCCCAGCACCAAAATTAAATAATCAAAAAACTCCCTAGAGACTGACCTTTTAGACATTATTAACAATGTGGGGACAAAAGCAGAAGCAGGAAGAGCTGGAAGTTAAGATAGTCAATTGTGGAATTGATTGTTTTTTTGAAACTATGGTCATAAGTTATCTAGTTCTGTACTGTCCAATATGATGGCTACTAGCAACATGTGGCTATTTAAAATGTAAATGAATGAAAATAAGAAAAATGAAGGTTTCAGTACTTAGTTGCACTAATCACATTTCAAATGTGTAGCCACGTGTAGATGGTGACTACAGTACCGGACAGCATGAGTATAAATCATTTCCTTTGTTGCCAGGTGTGCTGGCTCACGCCTGTAATCCCAGCGAGTCAGGAGGTGGAGCCAGGAGGATCGCTTGGGGCCAGAGGCAACCTGTGGAATTTAGGGAAACCCTGACACAAAATGAAAACTAAAAATAGGCTGGGGGTGCAGCCTAGGGGGAAAGCATTTGTAAAAATATGTGTGAGACCCTGGGTTCAAACTCAAGTATCACATACACAAACAATTTCCTTTATCACAGAAAGTTCTGTTGCAAAGCACTGAATTCTACCTCCCATTTTTGTGACCCCATGTAGGGTCTACATCATGGGCAGAATCCAGAAAATATGTAGAGCGCTTGTTATTTTGTCCTAAATGCTGATAATTAGATAGTGTATCTCTTCATCTTTAAAAGTTAATGAATACAAAATACTTCATGGCCCAAGGTGTTCTATTAAATGATGAAAGTTACAACAAAATGAGGGTTGAAAATACTTAGAATGACATACTGGGTTCAGTGAAGCTCTAAAATATGCTTTCCATTTGTCCTCTCTGGTCAGAAAGCAGTTAATGGAAAAAAAGTATATTTGTTAAAATACTAGACCAAACAATATTATTATGAAAGGAAGTTCTCAATATATGCAAAGGTTAAAATGTCATTTGAGCAAATACCTGAATGGAACGGGCTTCACTCCACTGGGAAAGAAAAATATCTCCTATTGTTATTGCAGTACTTTCTTCCTGTAAGACATAAACTGAATGTACTTAAATGTTTAAAATTATCAATAACAAGGTAAGTCAGAGTATAGCTTTTCCTCAGACCTTGGTATCAGGATCTCAAAGTAATGTGTTGCATTGCTGTAAAATATTTTTTTTAAATAAGCTTGCCTAATTTTTTCCTAGTTTTTGTACCTAATTGTGGTGTTAAGGGAAATATAGTGGCTTCACAGAGAAAATCAAGGATTCTGAAATCTCAAGTTTAACCATTAATGTGATGACTTCAGAGCAGATTTTTCTCTAAGAAAAATATAATGGTGTTTTCCACTGTTAAAAAACCAAAAGCTGAAGCAATGGATTTTTTTCCATGCAATGTAGTTCTCAAAACAGAGACCATTGTTTCTGAAATTTCTTGGCTTTAGTCTATTCTCCTTTGCAAAATCTATTACAATGGTTAGAAACTCAAGGAGGGTTAAAATATTACATTCTTTCTCTCTCTCTCTCTTTAACTTACTACAAACTGAATCTACTAGCTTTAAATCCTGCACACATCCTATTAATCCCACCCCACTCTTCTGTCTGTCTGGTGAGTTTTTTCAACAGATTTTCTGAATATGCGTTAAAAAACATAAATCATTGGATTAAACTTGTAGAGAATGATGAAAGCTAAAATCATGTATATACGTGTGGTGGGACAAATGGACCCTTTTATTATTTAACCTGTATGAAAGCAATAAATTTGAAACAGGTTTAACTGATGATATTGGTAATCCACAACAGATTTCATGTGTGTTTTTGAATGAACATTGGTTTTGTTCAATAATCCCTTGGATTAAAGAAGGGTTAGATAACTCAAACAATCTGCAAAGAATCATATTATTTTGCTATTTATCTCTTACTTTTACCAAAAAATAACATGTATGGTTTAGGCTTACACAAATTAGATTTTAAAATTACATTTGCCAATTCATTTTTTAAAATTTGTGACCAAGGTCAAACTACATAATTTTTAACTATGTTTTTGAGTAGCAACCTATTCTTTACCCTCTATGGTTAATATGCAGTGTTCGGTAGTAATAATCTTTGTTGTCTTTAGGTGCCATCGAGTCCAACTCATAGCGACCCTATATATAACTGAAAGAAACCCTACCTATTTGACAGTGCTTCTCTGCTATTCATAGTGTTTTCAAAGGCTAATTGTTTCAGGAGTGGGCTCCTGGGTCCTTCTCCCTAGTCTGTCTTAGTTTGAAGGCTCAGCTCAAACATGTCTTCCATGGTGGCGCTGCTGGTATCTGAGATGTGAGCTTTCAGCATTACAGCAACACACAAGCCCCCACAGCATGACAAGCTGACAGATATGTAAGAGATGGAGTAATAATAGGTGTCTTATTTTTAGGTACACTGACAATAGCCTCTTCTCTTAATTACTTGCATTTGGGTCATCTTGGAACCTGGCTACAATATCCACCAAAATATACTGCTTTATGGATCTATTGTGTTTTCTTTAGTTTTACATTGCACATATTTTAAGTTAGAGGACAAAAGGCCTTTATAATTCTATCATCAGGGCTGACATTTAGCTCACTTGGTAGAATGATGCTCTGCACTCTCTGAGGCCCTGGGTTTGATCCCCAGCACTGCAAAAAACAGGAGAAGAACATGGCAATCCACTCCCAAAGCAACCCCAAAACAATCAGCTGCTGAAAACCCTTTGAAGGTCACTATGAGTTTGACTCAATTCGACAGCACCTAACAACATGCCAGGAAGTCTTTTCATTTATTATCTCACTGAACTCCTCACAATAATTCTGTGCTATAGGGACAATTATAGCCCCATTTTTTCAGATAATAAAACTAAATAATCTAATTAAGGAAGCTGCTCAGGGTCACACACCAAGTGAAGGTAGATCCAGGGTTCAAACATATCCCAGCCTTAGGGTTGAGAATGTAGCTTAGTGGTAGAGCATATACTTAGGAGAGATAAAGCCCTAGATTCAATCCCCAGCACCAAAATAAAAGAAAAAAAAAGGAAAAAGAAAAGAAAAATCATCAACTCCCACACTGTTATACATCATATTAGTTATCAATTGCTGCATAACAAACTATTCCAAAAATTAGTGAGTTAAAACAGTAAACTGTTATTATCTCATGGATTCTGTGGATCAGGAATTTAGGGGCTTACATGAGTGGCTCTTGTTTAAAGTCTCTTAGCATAGTGTCATCAATGTGTCATCAGAAACATCAGTTATCTAAAGCCTTGCATGGAACTTGAAGGTTTGATTCCAAAGTGGCTCCTCCATGTGAGTATGGGCAGCATGCTTCTGTTGCTCCTTGGCTGTTGGCAAAAAGCTTAGTTCTTTGCCTTTTGGACCTTCCAAAGACCAGCTTGAGTGTCCTCTCAACACAATCACTGGTTCCTTCAGAAGAAAATAAGTCACAATATCTTTTATGACCTATGCTCAGAGATTACACTCCAATAACCTCCTGGCTACACAATCACCCTATTCTTTGTAGGAAGAAACTACGTGAGAACATAAATACTATGAAAAGGGATCATTTGGGCTAGTTTGGAACCTGGTTACAATATTCACTAAAATATTCTACCTTCTAAGACAAAGTCTATGTTCCTAGCATAAAATGTTACTAGAAAAGTTAGATATCCCAGTTTTTCATGTCTTCATTTACAGATACTGAACAAAGGAATATCACTGAAAAGTTACACAGAGTTACATAGTTACATAGTTACATAGACCATGGGAGAGTGTGCACTTAGCACGCACAAGTCCTGGGTTTAATACTTAGCACAAAAAAAAAAGAAAAGAAAAAAAGAAAAAAGAAAAAAAAGAAAGAAAGAAAGAAAGAAAGGAAAAGAAAAAATAGAAAAGGTAGGAGGGGAAGCCCAAAGGGCGTAGTTTATCAACTTTTGGTCAAAACCATTCCTCAGGTAGACTTTTGAGCAATTATTACTTTGATTTCAACTAACTAAAATTGCTTTGAATTTTATGAAACAGAGTCATGTTTAACTGTTTGTCCTAGTCTATAAAATATTGTACAATTGTGTGAAAGTTGGTGGCCTTGTCAAGATCAAACAGAAGAACCTTGTCAAGATCAGAAAAAGAAGAAAAACAAAGCACACTAGATAGGATAAATGACTTACACATCCAATCATCACTCTAGAAATATCAAGTCATTCTAGAGTATAGAGGATAGAGAGGGTGGAATTTTAATAATAATCATCTGTACTGTGAATATTTTATAATTTTGGTTGAATTCTGTACACTTTATAAATGGTGCCCAGGCAAAATAGGTACTCAATAAACACTTTTAAAATAAATTCAAAATCTTACCTCTCTTAACCCTTCTACACGGTATGCTCTTCACCTCCAGGCCTTTATTGCCTTGTCTTGTATTTTCCAACAAGTTTTTCAAGACATTTTATGGTGTATAATGTTCACTGTTAGCCTGCTTTTAAGAAGTCATCCAAAAAAAGTAAATGGCAGGTAAGAAACAGCTATTGGAAGGTAATTGAAGATATAAAAGACTGAAAAACAAATTGAAAAATTATAGAACAGAATGAACATTGACTTCAAATAGACCGGCTAACAGGAGCAATGAAGCATCAGACAATAGAGTAATTGGTGAAGAATTTATTGGCCCCTGACAAAGCTATTCTAGTTCAGTTCAATTTAGTCATTCTTACTTTCATTTCTGTTATTTTAACTTTGAGGGCAAGCACTATTTTCTAAAACCCACATTCTAATGTGGTTATACCTACAGCATAAAAGATATCTACTACAATGTTCATTTACTCATTCAAACAATATCTACCTTCTTACTGAATGCTTTCTATGTGTCGAGCACTGGGCAATTGCTTTGAGAAACAATGGAAATAAAAATATAGATCTTTTCTGTAAAGTGTTAGGGGCTGATGCAGACACAGAAAAGTAAACAAGCATGGTAAAAATGAATAATGTCATAAGGCATAAAGCTCATAACAAACTTACATAACTCCACATTACACATTTACATTAAACTTTAATATTACAGGCCCATGTACTTCAGTTATTTCTACTTTTCAAAATAAAAGCAAAAACAATAATAAAACCATAAATACTATCACTGGGATCCACTGCTTCATAACTATTCTATGAAAAATGGAATCTGTTTTGCAGTGTTAAGGATCTAACCCAGGGCCTCATGAATATTAGGCAAGCACTCTACCACTGAGCTACCTTCCTAAATCATGAACATACTAATTATTAATAGTGTTTTAAGCAGAAATATGTTTCATGACCAAATTTTTTTGTAAAATTCTGGGTTCAACAAAATCAAAGTTTTTCTTCTCTCTCACTGCAGCACTTCTCAGTGCTTATAATATAGTAGCAAACATTGTGAGTCACTCAAAGGGCAAATATGGCTTGTGTTGTAGCTAGGTGTTGTTAAGTCAGGTCTGACTCATAGTGACCCTATGTACAACTGAGTGAAACACTCCACAATTCTGTGCCAAGCACACGATCTTATTTATGTTTAAGACATTATTGCATTAATTGCATTTAAGACATTGTTGCAGACACTATGTCAGTCCATATAGTTGAGAATTTCCTTTTTTTTTTTTTTTCCATTGGCCTGCCACTCTCCTCAACATTATGTCCACCTCCAGGGATTGGTCCCGCCTGACTACATGTCCAAAATACATAAGATACAAAGCGTGTTCTTCCCTTTTGGTTTTCTGTCTCCACCTCTTTTTACATGCCATTATAATATTTGATTTTGTCTTCTTGAGCTGCCCTTTGAAATTTTCTGTTCCTTAATTCATCATGTCTTCCTTTTACCTAGCTGCTTGATGTTCAAGGACAAGTTTCAGAGTCTCTCTTAATATGCAATTTGGTCTTTTCTTTTTTCCTGTTTTTTTATTAACCTTTTGCTTTCCTCATGAATGTTGTCTTTGATGTCATACCACAACTCATCTGGTCTTCTATCATTAGTGTCTAATGCATTAAACTTGTTCTTGAGGTAGTCTCTGAACTCAGGTGGGATATACTCAGGGTCATATGTTGGCTCTCATATACTTGTTCTAATTTTCTTCAGTTTCAGTTTGAACCTGCATATGAGCAGTTTATGGTCTAATCCACAAACAGTACATGGTCTTTTGATGTTTGATATTGAGCTTTTCCATCATCTCTTTCCACAAATGTAGTCACTTTTGTTCCTGTATATTCCATGTGGTAAATTCCATTTGCATATTCACTGCTTATATTGGTGACAAAATGTATCTTCAATGAAAAGGTCCTTGGTCTGACAAAATTCTATCATGCAACCTCCAGCAATATGGTTTGTAGTGCTTTGTAATATATGTGATGAGGTCATATAGTTTTAAGGATGCAGAACATGGACATTTCTTGGAACATAGTTTTGGAAATATTACAAATACAATGCATACATTTTAATCAAATCATATTTATTATATTCTAGGAGAATATATTAGTCTATTTTTCTTAGAGGTGTGTGTGTGTGTGTGTGTGTGTGTGTGTGTGTGTGGTCCTGAAGATTGAACCCTGGGCCTTGAGCATGCTAAGTACACACTCTAACACTGAGTCACCTCCCCAGCAGTCCATTTTCTGCTTCTATAACAAAATACTTGAGACTGTGTGCCTCATAAAGAAAAAAGGTTTATTTAGCTTGTAGTTCTGGCATGTCAAAGGCATGATGCATCTGCTTGTCTCTGCTGAGCATCTCGTGACAGAGGGTATCACAGAGGCAAAACATTAGCTATGGGACATGGGAATCAGGAAGCCAGTGAGATCTGGGAACCAACAACTCTCACAGAAACTAACTGGAGCTCTTCAAGAACTACATTAGTCCCCTCCAAAGGCATGCCTACAATGACCTAACCACTTCCTCCTAGGCTCCTCCTCCTAAAGATTCTACCACCTCCCAAAGCTGCCACCTACTGCATGGGAACCAAGCTTCCAGCACATGAACCTTTGGGAGCAAATACTCAACCACATCCAAATCATAGCAGAGAGCAATTCTTTAAGTGAGATGTTAAATATATCCTTTTCTTAGGCAATAAAGTGGTTTTGCACAGCTTTTTAATTTTTTCTTTAAAATCCAGAATTTGGTTGATTTGTTCTTTTAAAAGAAATGTTAGCCTGTGTTTCCATTAATGACTATTGTTGTTGTTGTTGTTAGGTGCCGTCGAGTTGGTATCTGACTCACAGTCACCCTCATAGGGTTTTCAATGGCTGAGTGCTTCGGGATTGCCTTGGGAGTGGATTGTCAGGCCCTTCTCCCATTTTTGCGGTGCTGGGAATTGAACTCAGGACCTCAGAGACCGCAGCGCAGTGCTCTACCAACTGAGCTAAATCCCAGCCCATTAATGACTATTAGGTTTTGCTTATCCTCACCTAAATATGTGATGGCATTCAAGAGAATTCAGAGGGAGCAGAAGAATGAGTGGTGTCAGCCTGCAGAGAACAGCAAAAAGATGAGAGAATTAGGCAAATTGGTAGTAGAATTCAAGCAGTTCCGAATATAACCATTTCTTTTCCCCTTCTTCCAACTTGTTCTCTCTCATTTTTTCAAACCTTTTTTTAGAAGTTTCCCACTATGTTGCTTTGCTTCCTCTCTTACTCACACCCCCTTACCAATGATATAGCTCTATAAATACAACACTTTTAAATTTAACCCTGCTGATGGCCATCATAGCAACAAAGAATTTTATAATTCATGTATGAGGGGGAATAGTGAAGTAGGCAGCCCATCCCCTGAATTGGAAGGCATGAAGAAGTTGCCCCCATCCGTGCAAACTGCAGTTGTATTTCCTAATTCCTTCTCTACCAGCTCTATAGGTACTGTTTCATGTTACACAAGAATTTTTAGAACATAAGGCCACACCATTTTATTACATATATGTGGAGGGGAATTTCCTTTTAGACAGCATTTGACTTAGGCAGTATTCGCCTCCAAATCAACCGTCTTTTGTGTGAGTCTTTGTATTTGGGTCTCTCCTATTATAAGATGCTTTCTCAATACTTATTTTGAACAGTAAAGTGTTGTTTAGAGAAGACACACAGCCTTAAAGAAATTCAAACAACAGTTTTTCAATTGTTAGAGAAGTCTGTAATTGAATTGGTAGAAAGATAATATTCTTGGGGAATGTGCTTCATAATCGCAAATTTTAGATAATGTTGTAAACATGCCTTTATTCAGATTACTTCAAAAAGCAGTGTAGTAAGTTATTGCAACATAGAGATCAAACAGACACCTACAAAATGAATTTTTTTAAAAAATGTTATAAGCATTTTTAAACAAAGCCTATAGGAAGTCCCATAGGCTTAAGCAGAAAAACCATCCAACACACACTGAATAGTTAGAAAAGGGGATGAAGTAGGGGTATGAGGAAGAAAATGGCTTAAGCCACAGAAGGAAAGAAAATCAGAGACTGGTGACTGACCAAAGAAAGCACCTGCTTTCCGGAAATTAAAATCATGCATTAGGCAGCTCTGACTTAATTGCCAAATGGGGTGAGGCCCAGCCTCTAATGTAAAAGGGTCCCAAATTATAATTGGGCATCGTGGATTAAAATTCAATACCTGAAAATTTCCTCAGAAATGAATAGGCAACTGGGAGAGACTGCAGAGCCCAGTACAATATGCTTCCCGCAGCTGACACTGGCAGGTCACTTTATTTGGCACCAAATAAAGTTCCCAAGTGGTCTTTAAGGGCATTCAGCTGCTTGGTGCTTATTTCATTCATCCCTTATTATGCTGCCAGTAGCACATCCAAAGAAGTAGCATGAATCAGCTCTGTGGATGAAATTTTCTCAGGCTGAGTGATGGAGATGCAACTGGACTGACTTCACCACATTAGTGGGACCTCTGTGAGCAGTGACACCCTGAATAGTGACAGATTTCACAAAAATGTCATTCAACAGGAAATTTGGGGAAAGGCAGAATAAAAATGAGCATTAAAGCACTTCCAAAAGGGATGCCATTTGGCAAGAAAAAATATTTTAATGAGAAACCTCATATATTGTTGCTATTACCACGTGACCTAGAATATTGTGAAATAAGGCGTGTAGCTCCCCTTCCTGTGTTCTTCCAACTACAAAGTAAAGGCTAACCCTTAAATTTTCTATAATAAACATACCTTTAGCTCTATGTTATATTTAGCTCTCTTGTTGCTTCTGTTTTAGGTAACTATAGGAATAAAAAAGGCAATCTATTCAATATTTTCACTTTTACGTGTGCTATTTTCAGAGCATATACTCAGCACCAGAGAGTGTTTTCTTGCTTCTGTGTATTCTAGTAAAAATTTCTAATTATAAAATAATATGTTGTGTTCTGTCCCATGCCAGTTTAAGAACTGCAGGAGCTTCAGTGATTCTACTGAGGTCACAAACCTGTCTGATGAAGTACAGATGAACATAAAATATTCTTCTAAGCTTAACAGGCCTTGTTAATGTGAGTTGTAGTATGTATTTTTTTTTATTTAAATTTGTGGAAAGGTTAAAAGGCTGTAGTTTTTATTATTGTTTTGCCTTTGGTTTAGGACAAATTTTGCTTGTATCTACAGCAGAAACAGTCTGCTAATTATTTCATATAAATCACTGTTAGGAGCAGTATTGAATTGTGCTACTATCACTGAATAGTTAAGAGTCTTACATTTCCATTAGAATTAGGAGCATGAGCTAATTACTTTAGTTAAAGCTAAATTTGATCTAAACAGGAAGCATATTTGGCATTTAGTCTAGAAACCTAGGGCTGTTATTTTAAAAATTAAAAGTTGCTTGTGAATGCAGAGAACAGAACAAAATACAGATTTCTTTTGTTTCCATTTTTGAGAGAACTTAGTATAGTTACAGTGAGATCATTAATATAAGCATAGTGATATAAAATAATTAATATAAAATGTTCTGTTCTTACGTTTATGGCCAAATCCTCCAGTACAAAATGAATTACTTTGCCCAGTTAAATTTGCACAAATATTTAAATGGATTCTAAATTGAATTTCTTTTAACTTTTTATTATAGAAAAATCGAAATTTACACGAAACTACATGGAATAGTATAAATCCCCATGTTTATACCACCCAACCTTAACGATTATCAACACATTATCTGTCTAGTTTCATCTGTATCTCAACTCCTTCCCTCCTCAGACATTTCTTTCTCAGTAGTCTAAATGCAAAAGTCAAACACTATGGGATTGTATTATTGGTGGAACTTCTTTTAAAAACTGACTCATTCTCAAGGTCAAGAATTTTATTCAGAAGCATTTTTTCATTCTTTAGGATAAGAGGAATAGGTAAACTAGCTCACATTGCCTTTGCTTGTAGTAAATTTACTATACTATACATATTTTTAAACCTTGTTTAATCCTTAAACATATATATATATATATATATATATATATATCCATTGTAAAGGCACCCACGTGCATGTTTCTTGAGATACCCACAATTACTCTGAAGCATGTACTCTCTTACCCTTTGTCTAATAAATTCAAAACTCTGCTTCAAAAAAAAAGAAGAAAACGAAGAAGAAGCAGAAGCAGAAGCAGAAGAAGCAGAAGAAGCAGAAGCAGAAGCAGAAGCAGAAGAAGAAGAAGAAGAAGAAGAAGAAGAAGAAGGTTTTTCCAAGTTTACCCAGGAAAAGCGTAGCATTCTCTACCTACAACATGTAAGGGCAGACAATTTGGGAATGTAGTAAAATCATGCCTTAAACACCAGAAATTCAATGATCTGGATTTTCATTTTCAAGCAAGTTTCTAGGTAATTGATATGGTGTCCTTTTCACCAGCAGAATCTTTAGTCTCCCACTTCTACCACTCCTCTAAATTTCTAAGCCTGTCTTTTTTTCTGCCTTTTTTTTTACTACTTATTTATTTTTGCTTTTCTATAAATTGTAGATAATAATAGTTCCCATATCATAGCTAGTTAGAATTTAATGACAGCCTCCAAGGACAGGTGCCAGTTAAATGAAACATATAATTAAAATTTGTGCTATTCTAAAATTGGGTTACTTGGCAATACACAAATCAGAGACAACCTCCATTCAGCTGGTAGGCATGCAGTCCTTATCCGGGTTACTGGGTGTGCTATAGACTCAATCAAGTCCAGTCTTTGCTAGGTGCCAAAAATGTTGATGGGATGTCTAATTCATCTCACCCCACATTTCAGGTGTTCCTATTTGGCACCTGAGCAGGTGCTCTGCAGCGTAGGATTTTGGTTTGTGTCCTTGGTTTGATTAACCCAATAATTTGAGTGAAGGATATATGTGTTTGCCAAACAATTAATTTAGGTATATGCATAAATATAAATATATATATACCTATATATGCAATTATACTTTTGCAAAAAATATGATTTTATAAAGTTTCTATTTAACTTCCAGTAGTTCTTTACTAAGAAATAGAAAGGCATGATGTTAGTTCCAGCTCCAGTCTTGGACACAGATACTACTGGGTCGGATCTCATTCTGATCCTTTCAGGCATGGTTATCATTGTTCTGTAAGGAAAACTCCTTCAAGTATCCTTGCTTGCAAAGGCTCCTGAGAATCTTTCTGCATTTATTTAAGAGGAAGGTCTCAGATTCTGTCACTGACCCTGTTAATTCTACTCTGGTAACTCTTCAACCCTTCATTGATTTTTATCTCTTTGGAATTTGCCATTTGTGCCCTGAATCACACTGCTAAGAGACAGACATGTATCTCCATTGACTTGGAAAACTCTTGATCTTTTCATCTGACACCCTGAAGGAATTTGTGGTTGGCTACACTACAACCAACATGTATTTCCTGTCCTTTTTTTTTTTTTTTTTTTTTTTTTTCAGTACTGGGAGTAGTGGGTGGTTGAACCCAGGGCCTTGTTTATGCTTTGCAAGTGTTCTACCACGAAGCTGAATCCCCAGTTCCTTTTTTATTTTTTATCTTGAGACAGGGTCTTGCTAAGTTATGCAGGCTACTCTGGCCTCGAATGAAGTCCTCATAGCTTCACATCCCAAGTCGCTGGGTTTACAGGTGTGTCCTACTCTGCCTGGCAACATTTCCTTCTTTCATTCCCTTCTACTCTTGGGCTCCTTGGGTCTTTCTGCTCGTAGGTCTTAAATCTGTGTGTTACACACAGTCTTCTGGCAAGGGTCTCCTCTGCCTGTACAGTTCTCTTAGAAGTAGGACTTTTCTGTAAGTCTTCTCTACTGTCTCACCAGGATCCTTGGTGATGGACTGACTGGCAGCCATACTAACCAGTTTCAGCTCTGTTTTGCTGAGCCTTTGAACCTCAGTGATACTTCTGGCTTGTCTCTGCTCTTAAGTTATAGCCTCTGCCAATCAGCATTCACACAAGGACAACTTCTTTTCCCAAACGGATTGTTACACATAGGATTACCCTGCTAGGAAATTACCTCCTTCTCTATGCTCATTTAGGGGCTGGGATTTTGCTCAGTTGGTAGAGCGCTGCACTGCAGTCTCTGAGGTCCCAAGTTCAATTCCCAGCACTGCAAAAATGGGAGAAGGACCTGGCAATCCACTCCCAAGGCAATCCCCAAACTGTCAGCCATTGAAAACCCTATAAGGGTCGCTATGAGTCGGATACCGACTCCACGGCACCTAACAACAACAACTATGCTCATTTATCCTGTTTCCCATTTCAAGACTTTCCCTGCTCCCATAGTTTCAAGGTACCAGGAAAAAAATTAAAAATAGTTACTATTCAACTAAAAACACTTTTATTTTTAAATTATTTAAATATTCAATCTTTCTCGCTGTGTGGGGGTTTCATGTGAACAAACGTGCTATAGAAAGATCTGGATGTAGGTTTTATTTGAATATTTCTTTTGAATAAATTTGGATTTTTTAAAAAGATCAGTAAGAAAAGTGAAAACCATGAGGAAAACATTCAAGGTAGATTGTTTCTCAGGTTTTCATTCTCTCTTCAAATCATTCTGAATCACTCGTTTTACATGAATTCCAAAGGCTGGCACAAGCCTTCACTCGAAGAAGTAAATGACACAGGGTATTATATTTTAAGGACCATTAAAACCTTGAAATTGCACAGTGACTTAGAGAACAACAAGTTATTGAGGCTGGATGGCTTTGTAATGGTTATACAATGGGAAAATTCATTGTTAAATGACCCTCCCACTCTTAAATGTTATAGAAACATTATGAGTTTTTTGTTTAAGTGGATCAGAAAGAAAGCACCTAATCTTCCTCTGAAATCTTGTCCTCCTTGACCCACAGCAGATGATTAGAATTTACTTTTGCCAGGATTGAGAAGGCTAACTCATTGCTGTTGTCATACTTGTAAACCTTGAAAATGTGTTACTGAAGTTGCTCTTATCTATATTGTAATCTGTTTGAGATAAATAGCAGAAGGTATTTGTAATATTATTAATGAAACAATTTTAATATAAAAGATTTAGGAATTAAATGGCATTTAAATCTGATGCTGCTATTGTCTAATTTATCTCCTTTCTAAACTTTTATTTTACACGTTCATAAGAATATCTATGAAGACAATGAAATTTAGCTATCAAATTAAAGGCAGAATGTAAAAGTTCTAAAATAATAATGATATTAAGGAGTCTCTTCAAGAACATTTCAAAGCAATAGCAACCATAAACAGCCAACAAACCCTATGTGTTTTTATGATGAAAAATCAAATGGAATTTAAGTCTATAAAGCAATAATTACTTAACTAAGCAAAGTGATACAGTTCATTATTTTTCTATCACGTTTATGTAGTTTTCCCTCCAGAAGCACATGCATAATTACTTTTTTAAAATATGACTTACATATGGCACTTGAAGAGAGATGTTTTATAAAACCATATAGTGTTCTTTCTTGTAAAAGCAATGTCCTTTCTTGTTAATGCCAAGGATGCTTTTCCCAAAACACTCATTCCCTGCTCAAGACAGTGTAGCAGCTAATGAGAAAAACAGGCAAGTACCTGAGTTGAATGTTTTCCTTTGTTTATCTAGGAAGGGTTCATTCTGCAATAGGAAGAATCCCCTAGTATCATTGAGTCTGAAAGTGCTCAAATTCTGCCAAGAGTTACAAAGCTCTGTGGACTGAAAGTTTAAGCTAATCTTAAAGCAATGCAAAAGCAACTCCATCAGCTCAAAGAATATCAACCACACTGCTTCCACTGTCTCTGTTTATAAAATGCATTCCATCTAATGTACATGTATTCTGTTTCCAGTTACAAAGGGAAAACCTAGCTGGCAAAACTAGAAGAGGTACATCTAAAATGACAGCTTTAAAACCGGCATTTGCCATTTATTACAGGTACATGATGTTTTCAGTCTATTTGGGGCTTCTAAAATAGTTCCAGTTATTGATAATCAGTCTTGAAAACTATTACATGCTCAATAATAATGAGCACCTTTAAATGGATTTTTAAAAAGAGAACATTAATTCAGAAGTAAATTAACAAAATGTTTGATGGTGAAAAACTACAAATCTGCCTACACGTTTTGGTTTCATGTATAAAATACAAACAGCATATGAACTTTTCCTTTGTGTCCTCAGAGAGCGCTCCAGCTTTTTTCCTTCTGAACGGTGTTCAAAATATGCTATTTTAAACATTAACCCATAAATAAAATATGATGCTTGCCAAAATTATATTTTCACTGATATATAGGGCCTATAGACACTTTTCTGAACTCTGATTTTCCCCTGAGATGCAATTTAAGAGCTTAAAAAAATCTTTAAAAGGCTTCCTATGAAATATGTGGGTTTAAAAAAAATTTGTGTTTCTATATGGCCAAATTGCTCTGTTGTTATAAATACTGTATGTAAAATTACCAGATTGTCTGGCATTCCATTTTTACAGGGGATACTGCTTCGTTAAGCATTGAAAGAATATAATATAACTATTCAAACTGCTTAAAATATTTTGTAACCATAAATTATTATCCAAAAATATTTTTCAAGTAGATAAAAAGAGTTGTCAATTCTGCATAGTGAATGCCTCATAAGGGGCTCGTTTGTGGTTGAAAACTGAATAAAAGCAGTAAATTAAGACCAGACTTAACCATAGAGAAGCTGTAATCCACTACAGATTTCCTTGGTGAATGAAGTATTGTTACGTGGATTTATTCTCCTTGCTTGTACAGTTAACCAGTCACATCTGTGGCCAGAGTGCTGTCTGTGCTCACAGAAGGGAAGGTTCACTAACCCCAAGGAGGCAAGCCTATGCTGATTTTACATTGTATTGATAAGTGCAAAATAAACACAACTGTTTCCCAGGGGCTGCCTCTGAAAGGGCAGATAGCATGTTGAAGCTGAGCTATTGTTTAGAGGGGAGACGGGTATCACAGAGTTACGGCACTTGAGAAACTGCCAATGACACTGGTGGTCCTGTCTTCCAATGGGTATGATGCTAGAGAAAAGAGCACTGATGAGCCAGTTGAAATGTGGGTATGAAAAACGGTCAGGAGCATCTGGGTTTCTGAATGGAGTCGGTGCTGAGAGCTGGCTGAAATGTGGTATATGTTAAAGGAACATCACTCACTATAAATATTCAATGTCAAGAATTTAAATAGCTTACAGACATAGAAGCCCTTGATGATTATTTTACCCAGAATTGTTGATTTTCCTGTGTTGATTGTCAGCAGCCCCCATAATGAATAAGACCCTGAAGTCTTGATAATGAACTGGTTTAGTCTTATGTCTATGTACTTTTGTTTGTGATTATATGCCAATAAAATAACTGATATGCCTAAATAAGCCATCTCTCTGATGTTCTGTTTTTTTAGAGCCCATTTTTTCCAAAGGACATTAATTTTGATTTCTCTGATGAAGCTCTGTGGCTGCCACTCATGCTTTTCAAAACATTAGCAAATCAGAGCCGAAAAGAAAACTGTAAGTGAACATTATTTGAACACATTTATTTTTCATTAAGAAAAACTTCTCATATTTCTCGGTTATTCATTCCAATATGTTCACTTTTTAAGAGATGTGGGGAAAGGAGAGTAAGAACACACAAGTGAAATATGCCTTTTTATCCTATAGAGGGTTGATGTTTAAATTTTTTAAGTCCAACACCTTTCTAAAGGAGCATTTTATAAATGAGGCCAGTTTTGCAAGAAAAAAGTTTATCCTTGTACATAAGCATGGATTTGAGCCTTAAGATTACAGTACAATGTCTGTAAAACACTACTAGACTATTACAGTGTTTGAATCCTTCAGATGAAAGATCTTTTTTCTTGGATTTTTCAAGATTGGAATATCACTTTTCTTTAAGAGGGAAAATATTTAGGCTAATGAAATCTCTACCAGATTCTGCAGCTTCACTAAAGTGTAAACTAGGTTATCTGCTCATGAAAAGACCATTGGGACTTGAAGTACCATGGATCTCTTTACAAATGTAAAGAGCATTAGCTTTTCTAAATATGTGCTAGATTTCATTTGATTCCCAAAGAATAAAGTTTGTAATTATCATCTCTACTTAATTAAGAATAACCACTGCTTGATTATACTCATTACATCGTTACAATAGATGGCTATTTCCCAGGAAAGCACAATTTTAAAATATCTAACATTAAGATATATAGTTCACCAATCCCCTGGTATTTCAAAAGCTTTTCCTCCCTCCTATCGAAAAAAGGGTATCAAGCCAGATGCATGAAGGTTTAGCTCAAGTTACCTACAAATATTGTATAAGATCCTAACCCTAAAGACAATGTTTTTTTTTCAATCAAATACAGTATTTAAATCATACCTCACCCATGTACACCTATACCCACAGAAACATACATACACCACACCTCAGAAGTTAAGGAGAAAGAACTTCATTAGAAACTGTACTTAGCAGTACCTTACTCTTTGGTGATTTGGTGTTACAGTCTCTAAAATGATTGCACATTGATCAAAATAATGATTTGTTTTTATACTTTTACATGGCTTATCTGTATTGCAACAGTGTAATAAACTAATAAGACTTTCCCTCCAAATAAAGAGCGTTCATTAGCATTTGTAATTCCATGTTGTGTAGTAGATTCCTTGCACTGTGAAACAGTTGTGGACCCACTCATTGTGGCACATCAAAAATGTAAAGGTGATAAGTGAGATTCTTTTTGTTGCAAGTGCTGAGAAATAATCATTTAAAGGTCAGCTGCACTCAAAACAAGAACGTTTGTTTAATAAGTAACTCATTTTGGGATATGCTGTACTTTTAAAGGTTACTGAATAGACCAATTTGCCAGTGATGTCAGTAAGAAGTACTATTAAAGTCACCCGGCCTATTAAAACAACCCTTCATAAAATTCACATTGCATGCCCTCTCACATAGCCCACCACACATAAAAAAAATGGCTAAACTATTTATAACATGGTTTCAAAGATGCATTGCCTTATGCACTTTACCTTAAGTACTCAGCTCCTCTTAAATGTAACAATGGAGTGTTAGGTGGGGAAAGACATCAGCAAGCGTGAACACAGGTAGGTGAGTGCACAGAAGCAGAACACCCGCACACTCCCATATGCAATACCTTCTATTTTGCTTCATTCTTTCAGTTTCATTTATTTTAGAACATGCCTCTATATTGTGGGTTATAATTTCTAACTGAATATCCTGTTGTACTGTATAACAAGAATGGTCTTGCTAGAAACTCCTATATGAGAGAAAATCTATTGATTCAACTATATAAACAAAAAAACTATTAATTTATCTTTTCCTATTCCAACCCCAACTTCTCTCTCTCTCCTAAGAAAGCCAAAATGAACTTGGTTTAGCAATAAAATTGAAAGTTAATCTGATATGTAGACAACAGAGAAGTAATAATAATTATAATAGTGTAAAAATCTTTTAGTATCAGAAGGGTTTTTTTTTTAAGAACTGAAAATAAAAGTGGTGGCTTATTTAATATGACTTTTGTACTATTAAAAATTTTGCCTTTAGGGACCTGATACAAAACAAATAAAAGTTGTTTCATTGTTTTTATATTTAGCTTTTTATATTTTCTTTGTGAAGAAGTATTTTAAACTGGTAATAATTTTCTCTAGAAGATTAGCTCTTTGCTTGAGATAAGTATATGAATAAAAAACCCCAAGAAAAACCTCTGTGGAAAGCAAACTCTTCTGAACCTTTGATTGCTTAAGATTTAAATTTACTTTTTTTTTTTTACATTACATAATGGTTGCTAAACCTTTTAGTTAGGATATTTTGTTGTTGGCAAATAGTGAGCACTCAGATTTTCATAAAGAGTTGATTTTTAACACGCACTGAGTCACAAATTTAATTACAGTATGAAAACAATATATTTTCAAGCAAACTTCTAAGATTTGCAATTTAGATAAGAGGAACTAGAAAGCTCATAATTTTTACCCAATTGTAAATTAAGAACTATATGTATGTCTACAAGACATTTACAATTAGAAAAGAATATGACACTTCTATTTCAAGCAACTTAGCTAAGAATCAAGTTATTCTCTTAATTTGACTTGCTTTTCATTTGAGAGAGGGGGCAAAATCTATTTCCTGGGCAATTTTACAAAGCAAAGATATTAATACTTTGGGGTTTAATTGTATCCTGTGTTTAAATACACTGTGGGTGAAACCCCAGACCTCTGCTTAATTGCTGTGAGAAACTAGCCTGATTTCTCTGAGATTAGGCACACGCTCATGTATACTTTGACCTAAGAGTGCCTCCTTCAGAATTAATCTTCTGAGGTAGAGGGATTTGCTTTTATACATACAGCAGGGCCATTCGTGACAAACGGGGCCTAATAAACTGACTTCACCCTCCAGACCTTGCTTCTGCTGTCAAGGTTTTTCTTCATCTATTCATTTCACACATCTCTTGTCCAGTGGTTTATTAGCAAATAACCCTAAGCTAGACAGGGGGAATCATTTTAATGGTATTTTTTTAATTAGAGGACTTTGAAATTTAAATTGGAACTTCAGAAATAAAACTAACAAAAAAATTTGATTTTTTTACTAATGAAACAAAGTGCTCTAAAATAACTCCATTTAAGTAAATACCATAGCCCTCTGAAAAGACAAACAATTCATATTTACTTAAAATTTTGTTCTGCAGCTGTATTTTGTTGGATTCATCTGATGTATGAAAGCGCTTTTTCTTTCCCATCAGCTACATCAGAACTGTTTTTGTAAGATGTAACAGAATGTTCTGGTTTTAAAATATTTATATTAATCAAAGTTAGGGCTGTTTATATTTTTTGGCAATAGGGGTTTTCTTTAAAAGTGATGCACTTCCATTTAACTAAACAAAAGTGTTGAAATGGCCTGTCATATAAACTTCAACATAGTACAGTTGGTAATACTAATTCTGAAGACAGGAAGAAAGGGGAGCTAGTTTCTGAGCTTCAGGTTAAACATGGATTAATAAAAAGTGCAACATTGGTAATTTCCAAGAGTTTCTTGAGGAAATGTCATTCACTGCCACTTGCAAACTCTAGAGTTACCTGGATGAAAGGTTTGAGTTCAAGTTTCTTGCTCTATTTTCTTGGGGCATTGAGAAGTCAAGCCTAAGAGCTGGCTAAAAGAATAATGAAAAACCACTAAAGCTGGAGACTTACTAAATCATTCAATTAACTTAAACCTCCTTTATATATTATACATTTCCTAATTCTTTTAGTAATGATAAAAATCCCTATATGTTACTTACCTACAATCTGCTGTATTTGTGAGCAGAGAGAATTCAGACTAAAGTGATTTTTTGAGGTCAAGCCTCCAGTTATTGTTACAAGCTTTGGCTGGTGAACACTAAAACATATGGGTTATGCTGGCTCTCATAAGGGAAAGGGAGTCTTTATTAAAGACATTTTAAACATCAAGCTAACCTTAATTAAATTCATATATAGTTATATATAATTCTTTTGTGGTATGGGACAAGTCCCACAAATTTTGGAAATTTAATAAGACATGGCTTTAGACAGATTGGTCTATTTGGGATTTTTGTCATTGTTGTTGCTACTTCCATTCAGTAGTTCAAACTGTATTGATTCACATTGGTGGAAAATAATCCTCAACAGGAAGGGTAGGGGCAGAGGACTCAGACCCTAATATGGAAGTTATAAATGCTTTTCTTTTAGGAGATGACAAGCACATGTCAAATAAACAGGAAGTATTCTTATACATTGCAGGTAGAGGGGCTAAAGGTCTCCTGTTCGAACTTTTGGCCCTTCTAGAATCCATGATCCTTCATTATTTTCTTTAACTTGATGTAAGTCTTGACCAGTAGCTGACTCTGAGAAAACATTTCCTGACATCATTTTCAGAGGTGAAGTAGGATTATTGTGCCTGCATTCTCCTTTTGTGTTGAGAACGAAAAGTCTAACAATGGTTCCTGGTTAATACTCTATATATGGTCTTTTAATTACCAGTCAGGCTAATGCATGCCTTTGGCTTTTAGCATTACAACTTCATTTTCAAACTTCAGTTAATATAATCAATGCACACACACAGACACAGACACACACACACACATACACACATTTAAAGGAGTAAAAATGTGAAAGAGCAGAACAGGAAACAATGGTACTCATTTTAATTACCTCACTCACAATATAGAGTGGTGAGGGAAGAACAAAAAGGTCAGGGTAAAATATATATAAAACTTAAATCTCTAATTTTCTTTATTGTATCATTTAAAGTTAATGAAAATAAGCATATATTCTATTATGTCATACTATTATGGATTATTATTAATAACTTATTTCCAATTTTATACAATTTTGGTATAATCCAAATCTGTGCATTAGCCTTGGTAGGGGGTTTTGCTTGAGGTAATTGCGATTATATAGTTCAACACACAGAAAGAAGAAAACATATCTATAATCTTTACCCATTTCCAAACAGAGAGGATAATCAGACCAATTCTTCTATTGTGTGCCTTCCTTCTTCATGCAGCGTTTCCTTTGAAGTCAGAGGGAGATGGAGGAGCCAAGGCTGAGAATGTGGCTGGAGGGGGAAAAAAAAGAATATTATCAGGTCAGAGTCTTATAACTAGGTTTTATGCCACATTAACCATTGGCTTTCCTTTAATATAGAACCTTTTAGTATCATTTTTAACTCCTGGTTTAACCCTAGGATCACTAATACAATTTCTATTAATATACTGGGGATTTTTCTTAAGTATGTTTGTTTGAACCTCCTAAAGCTGGATCCACAAGCCAGCCCCTCAGAAATAAAAAGAAATACATTTTTTTTAAAAGTGAAAACTTAAAAAGCATCACCTTTTGCTTATAGATAAGTCTCAATGAATCAGAAACAATGACCAGTTAAACTGGTGTGCAGAGTGACTGCCATGCAAGTAAGTTATCAACTAGGTAGGCTGTTTACAGACTTTTAAAGCATTTTTCTCTCTCCCTTCACTTCCTTCCACCTTCAAAGACAGATAAATGAAGGGTGTCATCTCTATCACCTAGCTAGATATCAAGCCTGTTAATGCCACTTGAAAGTTTATTTCTCAACCCTGTTTGTTGCAAATCAAAGGGAGCATGAAAGTGCATGCATATATGATGTTGTTGTTGTTGTTGTTGTTGGGTGCCATGGAGTCCAGACCAACTCATAGCGATCCTCATAGGATTTTCAATCGCTGATTGTTTGGGGATTGCTTTCGGAGTATATTGCCATGTCCTTGTCCCAATGCATGTATAGGACATAGTGTTATAAATTGTGCAGTGATGGACCACAGGTGTAACCAGACGGTCATCCAAAGACTCCTTAATTTCAAAATCTTCAACAAGAGGAAAATGCCTGAAGGCAGGTACTAGAGCAGAACCAGTAAAATTGTCAAGCTGTGAAGTTCTTCATTCACTTTGTATACATCTTGTGAGAGTACTGTGCAAAGGCATGTGACAGGTATTAGAGATGCAACAGCAAATCATCTGGCTGTTGAAATATTCAGAATCATGGAGGAGAAAAACATGTCGATAAACAGTAACAAAAAATATGACAAGCCTCATAAGAAAGGTATATGCTTAGTGCTATAAGAACCCAGAGAAAGGAGTTATTAATTCTTAACTGGAGTTTGGGAAGAATTTCTGGTTTGGTAAATAACAGTGTCACAGAAAAGTTCATAGATAAGCTGTGTCTTATAAGTAGGTATAGTTACAAGCAAAACAGAAAGGAGGGGACATCCCAGGGAGAAGGAATAATACGGATTCAAACAAGAGCATGCCTTTATCCAATGAATAATCAATTTTTGAGTGTGACTGTTAGCACATAGTACAGCACAGGGTGTGTGGCAGGAAGAAAAGTACACCATAATTCCACTCCAAATTGCAGCTCAATGAACAAAGCCTTGTGCTATGCTAAAGAGCAGAGACTTCATTCAGGAAGCAATGGAAAATCACCAAATTGCTTAAGCAGGGAAGTTATATTGTAAGAATCATGTTTTCAAAAATAGCTGGCATAAGTACAGGGGAAGGCTTAGAGAGTAGCAAGTGTAGAATAATTTTTGCCAGTTATAGTGAGGTTGAAAATTGAAAATGAGTGAGAGCCTTTGCTCTGGTAATAAAGGAGATTTTAGCAAACAAAATAAAAACAAAACTAGCACCTCAATTTATACAACCTTTCACGTGTATACTATCAGGTTTGGATTAGAGTGACATGAGAAGAAGAAACATTTTTTCCAGTATAGTTAATAGTAGGAGATAGTGCTTCAGTTAGTATCCCTAGAAGCAGGGCCAGAAAATGAAATTCTTCTGAAAATGATTCATTAAGGGAGTCCTTTCAGGAGAGAGGGAGCAGGATGAGCTGAGTAGTCAGCAGAAGAGAGCTCAAGAAGGATGTAGTCAAAGCTAAAACCTGGCTTTAGCCTGGTCCTGTGGGGAGCAGTGGAATGGAAATTATACCACAGGGTTAACGCTTCTCATCCCCAGCAAAGATAGTTCTCAGGTGCATTGGCTGAGGGCAAATTTTTGAGAAGGGCACAGCCATGAGCTATTAGCAACAAAACACCCATGGTAGCCAGGGAGTGGGAGGGACCACAGCCACTACTGTAGGTGCCCCTGGCTTTGCTTAGACCTACTCACTTCTTACATGGAGTCTACTGCAGCTAGGCACACTGCTTCTAGGTTCTGGATGGTCACATGTCTGGAGCTAGAGGGCAAAGTAAGGGTGAACAAAACAAACTACAGCTTTCCCCACTACGGTTTCTCCCCAAGTCATAGCACACTCATCATCTACCCTCTCCACCCTTCTAGAGGTTGCTTCTTATGGCTAGTACTTCTGCAGGCCGAGGTGTGTGCTGGGGTCCAGCTCACTTGGCAGGGTGCCACTCTGCACTCTCTGAGGATCCAAGTTCAATCTCCAGCACTGCAAAAATGAACGAAGGATATGGCATTTCACTTCTGAAGCCATTGAAAACCCTATTTGGGTTACTATGAGCCAGATTAGATTTGAGGGCACCTAATAGGTGGATTACATGGAGAAATAAACCGAATTCTCACCCTTTAGGAGTCTGAGCATCTGATTACTATGCTCTAATCAACTTATGTGTCTGCAGCCATAGCACGCTGGTATCCGATACCACCTGATCTCAGAAGCTAAGCAGGGTTGGCCTGATTAGTCCTTGGATGGGAGACTGCCTGGGAATACCAGATGCTGCAGGCTAGGGAGACGGTCCTAGCACTCCCAAAACAACCTGCCATTGAAAGCCCTATAAATAGCAGAAAAGCACAATAGTGCTGGACATGGCACAGGGTCAGAGAGTGTTTCGTTCTATTGTATGTAGGGTCACTATGAGTCAGACCCAACTCAATGGTACCTAACAACAACAAAAACAAAAACAAAGTTGTATACTTTCTTGTTCTAGCTAAACAAAGCAGGGGAACACTTAGTATATGGCCCAACTGGTCACCTGAATGACAAAATTTGCTCCCTACCTCCACAATCTGGAAGAATTCCTGCTTCCTCATGATAATTGGATCAGTTACTCTATACCGATATAGTAATGTTTTTGCACCAGCTAGTCTTCTGGAAGGAGAAGCTCAAAGTAATCTGGCAATAGTCATAGCTTGAGGTTTACTGAGACTCTTGCTATATTCCCTGCGCTAACTTCCCCTCCTCTGGAACCTATGACCTCCAGACTCACAATACTTCAAGTTTCAGGGGTGGGTTACTGGCAGGGATGGTGAGCAGTCTCTCTTATTTCCACCTGTTGATTCCTGGGGTGGAATCAAATGTGTACACTCATCTAATTCATCTAACCATCTACCACTATCAAAAAGTAGAACTTTTTTTTTCATCCCAAATAGTTCTTTTCCTACCCATAAGTGAGCCATTTCTCTGGACACTTTAGGATAGACAGTTCTCACCAGTATCTGCATAGTAGCCCTTCTGGCCTTGCTTCCCTCTATGGTGAAAGCACTCACTTCATTTCTGACAATTATGTGCTTTCCCATGGCCTCTGTTAACCTGGAATCTTACACACCCCTAACTACAGTGCACCTTTTCCTTTTAACAGCACCTCCTCCTACCGCTAGCCTAAGAAGTACTATGCTTCCTCAAAAATGTTGGAATCTCCCTCCTCAGCAAATTCCTCATCAGGCTAATAAACAGGATGTCCTGTGAGGCCTCTGGAGGAACGCAGTCAATGGATTTTTCTGTCTTATGTAATGGACCCGTTTTTGAATGTTTATTTTTTGGATACATTAGTTCCTTCCACCACAACCTATTACTATGGTGCTGAGTTCTCTACTTCATTCCATGTTGGCCCTCACTTTTTCTAACCTTCCAAGAGATATCCTGGTCTTCTGTGAGACCCATCATGCAGGATATAGCCAGATGTTAAGTTCTGTGTCATGACAGAATAACACCATATTGGCCAACTATCAATCACTTAGCTTTACAGTCTTGATCCAAGGCCTTGATGTGAACCCTCAAGATTCACTCTTAGGAATAAGCTTTGAGCATTTATGCAGCCAAGTCCTGAAACTTTCCTGGAGTGTGTAACTCATCTCCTTAATAAGGCCATTGTTTCACTATTTGAGAAATGATGAAATGTGGCCCAAATTATCAGTCTGACTTTTATAAGGGAAAGTAAGGTAGGTCCCCAGGATTGTCTTGTAAGTTGCCTATCTCTTTTGAGACTTTGGCATAGTCTTCATGAAAGAGGGGCTCTCTTCCTTCCAGAGAAAAGTGGTTTAGTAACTACTTCAAAAGGGTTCTTGAGAACACACATATTAAAGAGTTTCATGTACCATGGTATTTCCGTCCCAAATATTAGGGTCCTACTCCTTTCCTTTTTTCCTTTTTTTTTTTCTTCTGTACTGGGGGTTGAACCCATGACCTTATACTTGCATGCTTTGCAAGTGCTGTACTATTGAGCTGCACCCTCAGCCCATTTTTTTACTTTTTGAGACAGGGTCTCGCTAATTTACACAGACTGTCTCTGGTCTCAAACTTGTGATTCTCCTGCCTCTACCTCCCAAGTCATTGGGATTATAGGTGTGTATCACCAGGCCTGGCTACTCCTCCTTTTCTTTTGTTGTTGTTCTTAGGTGCCGTCAAGTCGGTATCCGACTCATAGCAACCCTCATAGGGTTTGCAATGGCTGTTTCGGGATTGCCTTGGGAGTGGATTGCCATGCCCATCTCCCATTTTTGCGGTGCTGGGAATTGAACTCAGGACCTCAGAGACTGCAGCGCAGCGCTCTACCAACTGAGCTAAATCCCAGCTCCTTTTCTTTAAGGGCCCTGAATTTGGTATATCTCAGACTTCACCTAAACTGAGAATTAAGCTTTCTTTAAGGTTCTTCCACTTCTACAACTTAAACATGAGCCTGACCTTCAAGTCTTTCTACTCTCTAACTAAAAGAGACAAGTCTCTTTAATTGCTGCTAATGAAGCCAGGCATGGTGGTAGACGCCTGGGATCTCAGCAACTCAGGAGGCAGAAGCAGGAGGACTGTCAGGTCAAGGCCAGAAGCAGCTCGAGTAATTTATCAAGACCATGACTCAAAATAAAAACTAAAAATTGAGCTAGGAGAGCAGCCTACTGGTAGAGCACCTGCAACATATGTGTAAGGCCCTAGGTTCAACCTCCAAGTACTGCAAAAAATCAATCAATCAAACAACACATGTTGCTAAGGAGTCTTTCTGACTCACAATTTGCTTTACATTCTGAATAGTCGATCAGAACCTGTGTGGACGGCAAACTCTAGATTGGTTCCTAATGAGCAATGCCTTCTAGTATCATGATATTTTATAATCCACCCCCTCAAGATTGGAAATTGTCTTGTGGCTTGTTTTTAGCCAACAGTATATGTCAAAAGTTATAGTCATTTAATTCTTGCTAATAGAATCCCTTTCTTGGTGGCTTAATTAATCTGCCATTTTGGAGAGACTCACATGGAAAAAAAACTGAAGATGGTCTTCAGCCAATAACTCAGAAGCAACTGAGTCCCGTCAACAATCACTTGAGCTTGAAAGAGGACACTTCCCCAGTTGAGCCTTCTAATGAGACCTCAGCCTTGGATGACACCGTCATTGTAGCCATATAAAAGACTATAAGGCAGAAGACCTAACTAAGTCATTTCTGGAATCCTGACCCATAGAAATAAGTAGATAATAAGTGTGTATTATTTTAAGCTGCTAAATTTGTGACAATCTGACACAAAACAATAGATAACAGATCCTATCACCTTATCTCTGTAATGTTTCAATGATATTTAGCAAGAAACCACCAGTCATTAGAATTCCACAATCATAACTACAGTCATTAGAATTCTAATATCTCCATATCTCTCAAAGCTAGAGACACTGAATCAGCCAGTGCATCCCCTCCTATCCGTATCTCGGCCCAGTAACTAACAGGAATGAAAATTTTACCTTGAAGTCAGAAAAATTTTTGTAAAGCTGCAGTTGGTAAATATTTGTGGCTTTGCAGACCACTTGACCTCTGTCTCAAATACTCAATTCTATCTGGAAAATATACAAATTAATATGTTCCAGTAAAGCTTTATTTATAGTAGGGCCAGGTGTGGTGGCACACACCTAAGATCCCAGAGACCCGAGGAAGCAAAGGCAGGAGGATCACAAGCTCAAAGCCAGAGGCAACCTGCTTTACTTAGTGAGACACTGACTCAAAGAAAAAAAAAAGAGCTGAGGGTGCAGCTAGTGGTAGAGCACTTGCAAAGTGTGTGTGGGGCCCTGGGTTTGACCTTCAAGAACAGAAAAGAAGAAGAAGAAAAAGAAGATGAAGAAGAAGGAGCAGCAGCACAAGAAGCAGAAGGAGGAGGAGTGTGTGGGGGAAGAGAGTTGGATTTGGCCCATGGGTTTGTTAACCCCTAATTTTAACACTCACACTGCTATAAAATGCTAGTCACTGACAGTACTGTACCTTCCACCAGTGATAGGGGCTGTATTGCCATCCACCTCCAGAATCTCATCTTAGTCCTAGACACAATTCTAGTGCCATCCATCTTAACTTAGGTTCCCTAGGAGGAAAACCTAAAAGAAGGATTCTTGTAAGAGTGATTTATTGAGGTAATACTCTCAGAAGACAAAGAAAAAAAGAGAGAGCAAGGCAAGAAAGCTCAGCGAGGGTGTAGGTTAAGCAGAAAACTGTAGGTCTCACAGGAAGCTCTGGACATCAATGCTAACCTCATCCTTTCAGTATTTGTTGGGGAGAAAGTTGCAGGAAAGGAGTGAATGTTGTGTTCCTCAAACCAGTAAATCATAGTCTGCTTGCTGCCTGGGTAGAGGAATGTCCCTAGCAAAACAGCTTCCCTTCTCAAAACAGGGAGCAGCTGTGAACTGTCAGTAACCAACCCTCTTATTAGGGTATGGGTACGTCCCTATTTCTCCCCTGGGGAGCACTTTTACCCCAATTAAACCTTTGTTCATAGCCTGGAAGGATGTTCATTCATTTCTAAGGGATGGAAATGGAATGCTCTCTCTCTCTCTCTCTCTCTCTCTCTCTCTCTCTCTCTCTCTCTCTCACACACACACACACACACACACAAATTAATGATTCTAAAAAGGATGTAAAATAAGTTCTGTTATTTTGGTTATACACTTGTTAGTTATCACTTTACATGCTCCATTTGACAAAACTAGAACCAACATAGTCCTAGGGGATAGAATTGACTGACAGATTGGGAAGCAATTGTGGGAATCACCAGCAGTACCAAGACAGAAAAACAAACAATGCTATGAGAACATACATGCTTACTAAACAGTATATAGTAGCAATCACCTTCAAGTCCAGCTGTTTCAGTTCAATCCCACTCTATCCCTTTTGCAAGTTACCTAAATTTCTGTGCTGCCTCAGTTTCTTATCTATAAAATGAGGTTAATACTAGTACTTACCCCATAAGGTCACAATAGGGACAAAAATTAACCATTACTAGAGTATGTACAACAGTCCTTGGTACACAGTCAGTACACATTTAGTAAATATTAGTTTAATTATTGTCTTTGGTGTTACATTTATTATCATCACTAACTTATCTGCTATCATATTGAAATGTAGCTTTTCCTGTGCACTCGTAATTTGTTATGAGCTCTCAGTCCTATGCTTTGGAGTGTTAGAAAAGACAAATTAATCTGCTCTGGAGCAAAAATGCAAGTCTTCTTCTTAGATCCCAAGGAAAATTTTGCAAAAAGCTGTATTCTTGAGTCCCTTTTGTAGACAAAGAGTTATAAGTATACCTATGCTTCAAAACAACAACAACAACAAAACATTAAAAAAAAGTGTATCCATCCACATCTGAGATGATTACACTTTGGCAATAAATTTAAAAACCTCCATTTTTGGTAAGGTAAAGTTATACCTTAATGTTATGAAGATTGTTGGGATGGATGACCACAAACAAGAATCTTCAGAGAATAAGAAAATAGATAATGCTACATAATTCCACATGTATATATGTAACTATGTATATACAAGCACATAAAGAATATTTTTTATTATGTATTTATATACACTGCTTCAGGAGATTACTAGTTTAGAATTTATAGATTTATAAAAATCCTTTTGAACTTATATTAACATTCAGAGTCCAAGATTTTGCAGATTGCACCCACATGTAATATAGCTGACCCCCATGTTCTGTCTGGCTTCTAATTCTCTTCATCTTTATAAATCACTGCTCAATAAACAATGAAATAGGAATCAAGCAACCAGGGAGATGTGGAAGAAAAATCACAATTATTTGACAAGTGAAACATCTGGAAAAGGATCATGACCTCATTATCTTCTGAAAATAGTTAATGAAATTCTTCTTTTAGTTCACTGAAGAATCGTAAATGGAAGTGCTTCATCAAACATTACTAAGAAAATGTATGCCAATGCTTTGGATAAGTCAAGTTGTCATTCTGCTCCATAAATATTTATTCTGCAGATGGTTTTTAAACCTACTAGTTTCCTTTTTATAAGGAAAAGTTAAGTTGGAATATTTATTTTAGATTATATTACAGAACTTTTCAACAGTTGGGATTTTTAAAAATATTTATTCAATTCCTTTTCCTATTTAAAATTGGTGACTTGACTTGAACAAATCATAAGTTATTAGGAATTTGCACACATCAGGTGGAAGGTGGTCTAACCCATTACAACTTTTCTTTGACAATGTAAAAATCTATTTTAAATAATTAGAAATATTTTGAAATCCTGCTTTTCAAAAAGAAAATACTTAAAACCAATAAGCCATTAGATAACAAGTAGCCTTTGAAGGACAGTTACATTGAAGAACTAAATTATTTTCAACCCAAATGTGATTATACTTTTCTGCTTTAAAAACTCTTTCTCTTATAAGGACTTAGGTATAATATAATAAGTAGTAACTGCTGTCATGTGAACCAGCAAACATATTTAACATAAACACACTGTACTATGTCTATTTGATTCAATCATCAACGCTTATTGAACACTGACCAAATGCCAGGGACTGTGACAGGTGCTAAGAATGCAAAAATGAAATGGTGGTTACTGCCTTCGGGGAACTCATAGTCTAGTGCAGGCAACTGACACTTCTGCAACTACCTATAATACAGTATGACAAGTGCTACATTAGCAGAATTGGCTGAGTAGTACCAGAGCAGGAAAAATAATGACTCCTTGAATCCTGTTTAAAATCAAGAAATGCAATATTTTTTAAGAACTAAGAATCACAAAGAAAGTTGAACAATACGTAAATGAAGATCTGCAAAAGCCTTTGCGGGAACAAATTTAGAAGACAATTCTTAACTGTAACCTCTCAGTAAAAATGGGAATAAAGATATTTAGAGAGGCAGGAAATTATAAATATGCCTATTTTAACGTGTCAAGAATATTTTTATGGGGCTTAAGTTGTGACTCTAATGAAAGACCTCATTCTGTACAATTGTATCCTTGTGATGTGTTAAATTTCACTAAAATAATTAACAATTAGAATAGATCATCATTTCAGCATGGCAGTGAACTATATGCAAAACTCAGTTTTCACTGTGGTATATTCAGTACTGGGGGCAAAGGTGGTCATAATAGATTAATATCTAAGAAAATTACAGTGTGACAAAACTGAAGTGAAGTGCTTGGCTCTTCTTTCAGTTAATAAAACTCATTTAGTTGGCAAGATATAATTACATAAGCCTACAATATGAATGTATTGTTTTGGCATTTGCTTTCATATCTCTCTAGGCTATTAAATGTATTACTAAGCACAGTTCTTTATTTGAGTGTCTTAGTCTGCTGGGGCTACTGTAATAGAATGCTATAGACTGAGTGGCTTCTAAGCAACAGAAACTTATTTCTCACAGTTCTGGAGGCTGAAGGTCAAAGATCAAGAAGACAGCAGATTTGAAATCTGGTGAGGGCCTGCTTCCTGGTTCATAGACGGCTGTCTTCTCCATGTGTCCTCACATGGCAAAGGGGTGAGGGAGCTCTCCCGAGTCTCTTTTATACAGGCACAAATCCCACTTGTGAGAAATCGGCTCTGATGAGCTAGTTATCTCCCAAAGGTCCCACCTCCTAATATCACATTTAGGCATTAGGATTTCAACATATGAGTTTGGAGATGAGGGAGCCCAAACATTTAGTCTATAGCACCCAGTGTTCCACCTTGAATGTTTCACCCCAAAGGGCATGTGTTGAAAAATTGATCCCCAATATGGCCACATTGCAAGGTGAGATCCTTAAGAGGTGATTAGGCCACGAGGGCTCTTCCTTTGTAAAATGATTTCTGCCATTATCGAGGCACTGAGTTTGTTACTATAAGAGCTGGCTCCTTATGTAAGGATCAGTATGGACCCTTTTTGCTCACTCTCACACATTTTCTTGCCTTTCCTTCTTCTGCCATGGGATGATGCAATAAGAAAGGTGCACAAGGTGCTGTGTCACCTTGATCTTAGAGTTCCTAACTTCCAGAATTATGAGGAAAAGCATTTTTTACATTATAAATGGCCCATCCTGTGGTATTCTGTTATAGCGGCACAAAACAGACCTGAGATTTTGTCATCCTCCTCTTCCTTATTTTACTTCTAAAATCCACAGACCTTTTTATCTGTTTTTGTTATTTATTTTTCTAGACAGTTTTCCAAGTATGTTAAAATATATTGAGCAACAGAAACCTCTGGTTGCACAACTTTTCCTTCCTGAAAAATTTCCAACACATTTTGTTTTAATTTGAGAGGTAAAACACAGCATTTAAATCTTTAGTTTTCTGCATTAATATTTGAATTAGCTTTGGGTGATGAGCACACACTGTGATGTTCAACTTATGCTTCTTAAATTCTTCCCTCTGTCTCTCTCCCATTTGTCTGTTTTTGGTTCTACTTGGATGCCATCAAGTCAGATCCAACTCATACCAACCCTATGTACAACAGAATGGAACACTACCCACACTGTACCTGCACACAATCTTCTTATTTGTGAGCCCAACATTGCAGCCAAATGTTTCTGCTCATTTTGAGTCATGCCACATCAGGAAAAGGAGGTCCCAGGGGCATCCTTCCATTCCCTTCTTAAAGGTCAACTATTCTTTGAGGAGGCAACTCTTCCCCAGTCATTTCTTGAATGCCTTCCAGACTGGGAAGCTCATTTTATGGCACTCTATTTGACAGTGCTTCTCTGCTGTTCATAAGGTCTTTAATGACTAATTGTTTTGGGAGTGGACTGCCAAGTTCTTCTCCTTAGTCTGTCTTAGTCGGGAAGCTCAGCTGAAACCTGTCCACTATGGGAGGCCCTGATAGTACCTGAAACACCTGTGGCACAGCTTTCAGCATCAGCAACACACAAGCCCCCACAGCCTGACAAGAATAACATGATTCACTTTTAAAGACATCTACAATAACACTTAAACACAGTCCCTGTGCTATGAATTTCTAATGCAATTAAAATACACCTTCCATGTAAAGAAAAGATGGAAATAGTCTTCCTGAGAAAAGTATGAGATAGTGAGGAAAAGCCAGTTGTCTCTTTTCTTATCCTTTGTCTTTGACCTGTCATATAGGAGAGAGGGTTATGTGGGTGTTGGGTGGTATTACAGTAGTAGTTGAAAGATCTTCTTCATCATCTGGTGCTGATTCTCTGCCCCATTACCAATAACTTCCTACCTTACATTATTGTGCTCAGATATTTTTTTTTCTAATAGATCACTGCTAAAGAATTATATTTGCAAATATTTTACATGCTTGAGTTAAAGTTTGAAACACACAATAGCATATGCAAGAATAATTATTAAAATATGTGCATTAACTTAGTGTTTCACAATTTTCAAAGTACTTGCACATATATTACCTCATTTGATCCTTACGATAACCATGTGGAAAGGTAGAGCAAGCATTATTGCTTTTCATTGCACACTTGAGAAAATTAAGTATCTTGATGTGGTGCCCCAGAAGCTTGCTCTAAGACAAGGATTCATATGCAAGTAGTTTATTTGAGAGCTGATCCTAAGAACACTGACAAGTAGTGTGGAATGAGACAGGAAGAGAGGAAAGCCAATAAAAGGCGAATTTTTCACATTTTCAATGTAGATTTTTTTCTTTTATGCTAAGAATTGAACCCAGGCCCTTGCACATGCTAGGCCAGCAGTTTAACACTGAGCTGCACCCCCAGCCCTAAGACAGTTTCCACTTTAGAAGGTGGTATTCAATCCTGCTGAGGAACTCTGGAAGATAGTGTAGAATGCAACTAAATGTTAGAGGCAAAGAAGCTGGGATATTTATCTACTAGTCCCCTATCCATCTTTCCCTGAAGTCTGCTTGCAAAAATAACAACTATGGGGCAATTCCAGCTTGCTTTATTTGTGTACTAAGCGAGAAAAAAATTCCTCACCCCTAGAGTCACAGGTGTTCAGCTCAGGCACCTTTGCAGAGGTGAATGCTACAGGAGCATGATGGGGCAGGACAGACTATGTTAGCTGAGCTTGGCAAGGTTAGACAATTTATCCATTGAAGTCATACATGGAGGGTAGGCAAATCCAGGAAGGAACTTAGGCCTTTGGTCAGATTTCCCAAAACAGTCAAATAGATGACTTCTCTTGTCCTCAAAGTATAGATTATGAGACAATGTAGAAGAGAGAGATATACTAAATGCAAAAAAAATCTTTACAGAGTTCATATAATAATTGAAATATGTTCACCCTGTTCTTAAAACAAATTTAGTTAAAATCTACAGCTTTTATAGAACACAAAGAAATATCTACATATAGACATTTATACACCAAGCATACTAATATTCTGCAAATATAAACTCCCAAGATTTTCAGTCCTCTTGGAGACAATTTTCCAAGGATACCAGAGCAAGTTTTTGTACTTGCAAGCATTATAGTACCTTTGAAGACAGGTATGTGGCAGAAAACTATGACACATAAGTGGTCAGGCAAACACTGTGAAAAAGTCACAGCCAACACTTCTGTCACCACTTAACATCCTCTTCCCACCAGCAGCACCCCCTCATCAGTCTCACAATTGTGAAATTTTGCATACAGATGTGAAGGTATTTTTATGGCTTACTCAATAAACCAGAATGGGGCTTTATGCACCTCCGAGTTTTCAAATAATGTTGTTGACAGAATGAATGGCTATTTATGCAACAGCCTTTCATGTTCATTCATGGTACACAATACATAAGTCCTAAAGATCTCATCTAAATGCCTCCCCTCCTAGGAGGGTGCTTATGGATCCCATTGTATATATAAGAGAGCATAAGGTTCAATGACTCTATCCAATCAACAGAGTGGACCTTAGATTTTAGCAAAGGCTGTTGAAGCTTTTGTTCTGCAATGGGCATTATCCTACAAATTCTCCAATAAGTCAAATGTCTGAGTACACAAAGATTTTAGGTAACCAATGCATGAACTTAACTTTCCCAGTGTACCCTGTCTCTCTTCACCACATTTCACCATTCATATATTTGGGGAAAGGATACTTGCACAGGAAAATTATTTTCCTATATTCAGTGAGCCCTTAGTCTATCTATCCATATGACACAGTGAACAAGTAACTGGCACAGACTTGAAGCCCAGTAATGTATGCTTGATGAATTTCATCCAACAAAAAAGCCCCAGCTTTGTGTGTTCTAAGATTTCTGTAATGCAGTACAGTTCTTGGGAGGCAGAAGGTAAAATAAATACTTCCCTCCCCTCACCCATCCCACAATCTCTTCTAGCAGGGAAAGGAATGTATAAATGTTAACTGGGAAAAGTTTTCATTGTATAGCCGTTAAATTTCACCTTTCCTTTTGATCTAAAAATTCCATTAGGTTTAGTCATTATTCATATAATTAAAGCCAACACAAAAATTTATTTTTCCATATACTTTGTTATTTAAAAAACAACTTTCAAAAGTGCATGATCTTCTTTCAGCCACACATCAGCCTTATGAAGCAGCTAAGAATTATTGTCTCCACTTTTCAGATGAGAAAATGAGGCTAATTAAGTGTGATATCCCCAAAGCTGTATGTGTTTAAAAAAAATAAAAAGGCAGGCACAGTGGCTCATGCCTGTAATTCCAGTGATTTGGGAGGCAGAGACAGAAGAATTGCAGGTTCAAGGCCAGAGGCAGCCTGTGTAATTTGGTGAGATCCTGTTTCCAAATGAAAAGCTTAAAACTGGGCTGGAGTACAGTCCCGTGATAGAGCACTTGCAAAGTATGTGTGATGTCCTGGGCTCAACTCCCAAACACCACACTCAAAAAGAAAAGAAAAGAAAAGAAAAAAACAGAAGTCCATTTGGATGATATTTGGAGATTAGGATGCTGGTGCAAATTTATCAAATGTAATCTAAGTAATATATTGTAAAAGATCAAACTGTGTTTTGAGACCCCATAGAAAAAAATGCAGCACGTTTGTTTACTTCTGCAAAGCAAATTAAATGTGTAGTCCATGCATTATAGATGTCTATTATTTTAATTCCTAAGAAGTATGTGTATCAAATTGCCTTTACAAGAGAAACTGTATTAAAACAACTTGTATTTACATGCCTTTTTAGCTTACACTCAAGTGTTTATTTGTCTGTTAACTTTAAGACAGTGATACAACGTGACACTGTTTTCAAAATCAGACACATAAGTGACTGATCTGGAACACACATTAGTGTTTGTATTCCAGGGATATCCAGGCTGAAACAGAAATATATCAGGACTAGAGGCTCCTCATTAAGAGTGCATGTGTAAACATGTAAAGACCTTGAGACCAAATAGTTACCAAAGGCCTTGAATTATAACCTAAACCCAGAGGAACTTCCAGAGTTTTTGCAATATTTGCACATTATTTCTACAATAATCCCTGTGGTTCTAATACATCTCTTTTTATTCTTCCTTCTCAAGTTCATTTCCTTTTGAAATCTTTCTCCTGCTCTCTGGCTACCACACACAAGATGAGACAGACAGATCTGAAATAGAACCCAGGCTTCCTGAACTCAGAGCAAATGCAGAAAGGTGCCCAAGCAAATGTTCATAGGGCTCTCAGAAAGTGAATTGCTGTATGATTTGCAGTTATGGCTCTCAGAACTTTAGATACAGAGGAGAATTTACACATTTCTTAATACAATATGCTCAGTGAATAGATTAGAAAATGTGCTTCTGAGAACTTAAATGACTTGCCCAAGTCAGTGGTAGAACTACAGATAAAACATGCCCCTCAGAGTAGAACAAAATATATTTGTTTGTTTAAAAACATGAAATGTAACCAGGCTAGCCTCCTAGTAAAGCTAGTAGACCAGACTTTAAAGCACAAGATTTCTAAGTAAATCTTGATGTACTGAGAAGCTTTGAGACAGAATACAAGAAGTCATTCTGACCCCCCTGCCTAAATAATGAGGTTAATATTTATTCCTGAAAAGGCTTAGATCTATCATCTAAAGTCTTAAATCATTTTCATTCAATGCCATGCTTAAACATTATAGTAATGAAAAGGAACAGCCAGTCTGAAACAGAGAGGCTGCTGATAGATGCTAAAATAATGAGAGTGCTTCCATGTCGTGCATAGGTGATCACTGGTGAGGGGAAGGCTTGACTAGCAACTGCTTTTCCTTGGTGCAGTGCAGAATTGAACAGGATGATTTATAAACCCCAACACATTGAAGAGCAAAAAAATAAATCATTAAGTAGCATGGCTCATGATTCAACTTGCATTTTTTCCCTAACATGGGTAATAAATTGTGTGGGCCTTAATAATTTATAGGAGATGTTGTTATAATGTGAGAATATTAACTTTGGTGAGTCTTTTAATTTGCTTGTGGTGTCAATAGTGTGCTGAAGTGTTTCTTTTACAGGACAGTAATACCACTGGTGCACAATTGTATTTTGACACTTCAGTCAGAGGCTCCTGGGGACTAGATGAGACAGTTCACTTTAGCTCTGAGCTTATCAATTTGGTGCATATCCCTCAGGAATTACATGCCACAGAGAGAATTAAACAGAAGAGTTTGAAAGCACTTAGAATCAAATTAGCACGTTCATATACAACCCTCTTCCTCCAAGTCCTCATGGAAAGAAAACCTGACTAAAGCCATTTTCTTTCTGCCCAGAACTATTCAGACTTGCTAAGGAAAAAAAATAGAGAAAAAAGAAAAAAATTAAAACTAACAGAAAGCAATACCAAGAAAGGTCTCAAAATATTCTAGCTTCATCTGGGAATGGGGCCAATTTTGTCTCAGTTAATAATGTCCTCCATAGATTCCTCTGATGTTTTCTCATCATTTCAGAAATGTAACAGTAATGACCCTCTCATATTTCAGAAATAATTCCTCTCTCTCCTGCCTACATTTCCAATTGGAAAGGAAAGAACCTTGTAACAGTTTAGACAACATCAGAGCCAGAAAAATACATACGTAGAGAAAAAAGAGGCAGAATGAGAGAAAAAGGAAGACAGCATTTATCACTACTTGGTTCTTCCTTTGATAATGAACCACTTGTATATAATCTCATTTGAGACTTCAAGATAGGGAATTTTACAGATGAAATTGAGGCTCAGGTCATGGCACTACAAATTTAATGTGTAGTATCCTACTAACCACATAACCTGAGGATGTGATATAGGGTCATAGATGAGGACAGCACAGGAGCAGCAATTCTCTCCAATGCTGTAATGCCTGCCGTCCAAGGTCAACACTAAAAGCTCCCAGCCTGGAAATCCTTTGTATCAGCCCTACCTGTGAAGATTGGGCTCTCCTTAATTACAAGGCTGAATTCTAAATGCTTGGTGTTTGTGAAGTCAGGAAGAGAGAAAACTATCCTGTGATTTATGTGAGCCCAATGACAAACTATATTATTCAAGTGAGAAGGGCAGATGGCCCCAAAACAAGACAGTTATGGCCCACAATTATAATAATTATAGTACCCAGTGGATTTCTAGGATACCAAGAGAGCAAGGAATCTAGCAGTCATCCCAAAGACACTTAAAGGAAAAGGAGTTTAAACTAAATCTTCAAATAATACGATAAGTTAAGACCCTTCCTCATCAAGGGTTTATTCCCTCCCTGTAGAAGACATCACCATAAAGAGAGGGTACCATGAGCAGACAGTGGCCCCAGGCAGGACCTGCAGTTTCTCTGGAGGCACCATCAGCTACTTCTATAGGCACTGACTTTGTGATCAACAATACTGCACTGATTTGGGTTATCTTGGAAGGAACCAAACTTCTCAAGGATTGACTGACATCAGTCACTTTTGTCCCTTATTTCCATCACTGGCAGTCTGGCTCTGTGGTCTATGATGATTAGATCTTATAGTGTTGAGAACAGCCATGCAAATTACCAAAATGTTTTCCATTTGAGACCTTGTATATATTTGAATAAAATCAGCTCTAATCTGCTAAATGAAATGAAATGAAAGAGTTGAAATCTGATCACTGAAATTTTAAAACTTCTGCAAGAGGCTCTCCCTAACCCAACCTCTTTATTAATGGCCAATTGTAAATGACTTTCATAAATGGAAACACCATTTGTCACTTTTTTAAAACAAGTACTACACTGTACTATCTTAGCTCTCCCCCCCCCATTTAAGCATCAAGATTTATAGCTTGTCATGAGCTCCTCTATCTTTCTGTTCCTTCTTTGTACTTCTCCAAATGCTCAAGTGGCTTTTTTTATAATAAAGTGAAGATAGTTTGTACTGAACTCAAACTGAGCATTCTGAGACTTGAGCTTCAACTGATAAAACATGAATACCAGCCAGCAAATACAGGAGACAAGCAAGAAATGATCTCTACCCATGCACATATACGCACACGTGTGCACACACATGCACATGCTTCAGTTTAGCAGGTGTCAATCAAATATCTGTTTATTTGTGCTTGGTTTATACATACCAAGCACCCAAGAATTTGGCTATTGTGTTAGTCTGCTTTTGCATCACTGTGGCAAAATACCAGGCATAAACTACTTACAGGAGGAAGGGTTTATTGAAGCTCACAGATTAGAGGATTTGAGTCCACAGAGGCAGAGCAGGCTTGGTGGGGGGCAGGCAGCAGGGCCTGAGGCAAAGGACTTTACCTCATGGCAATTGGGAAGCTAACAGGAACCAAGGGTCTGGATAAGACCTACAAAGGATAGCTCCCAGTAACATACTGCTACAAAGCTCGATTCCACTTCCCAAAGTTCCATAGCCTCCACAAACAATGCCACCAACTGGGGCCGAGCATTCAAACACACGACCTTTTTTAGATTCAAACCCTGACAAACATAAACTTGATTTCTTTTCTCTCTGCTTGTATCTTTATTTTTATTTGTCTTTCCTTTCTTCCTTCCATTCTCTCTTTCTTTTCATCCTTGTCTCTCACAAACATAGACCCATGTGTATGCCCTATATTCCTACATATTCTTAGGTATGCAAATACACATGCAAATAAAGGTCTCAAGAGAAGCAACTTTGGGTGTTTATAACTTAAGTCTTTTCACTTATTTGCTTATTCATCTGTGACTTTCCCCTAAGTACTTGACCTCTATAATCATGTGACTAGAAAACCTCAAAGCAAACTGTTGTGCACATTGGTGACTCAAGAATCTTAAGCAATGACTGCCGCTTAATCATCAAACTTTGACTTTATAATCAAAAGCAAATACATTCCTAAAGTGAGTCATTGCTGTAAACTTGTAGAACTCGGGATTATTTTACAAACTTCATCTCTTAACTCTCTATTTTCAAATTTCCATAATTTTTCAGCTAAACTTTCCTTGAATTCTCATTAAATTACCTTGGGGCCAATCCCAGGATTATATCTTTCTCTGAGTGACTATGACTATTAGTATATGCATGAATATGGAATTAAAAATTATGCTGATGTAATTTTCCCCAAATGCAATACTAGATATAAAAATGGAGATCACACTCTAACTAAAACCAACCAGCCAACTTATTAAGCATCTGTTTCCTGCCCATCAATATGTTAGGGGCCTCACAAGTGAATGAAATACATGTGGCCCCAGTGCACGTGGAGCTTGTGATCTAGTGACAAACTGGCAATAAGGTGTGCAAACAAGCCTGATAAGGGAAGGTACAATGGGGCACTCAGACAAGTTTTCTAATCTAGGCAGGTGGCTCAGAAAAAACTTAATAAAAGTAAATGTCATGTAAACTGAAGATGGAAGAAAGAATAGCAGTTCATGAGACAATGGGACCAAAAGAATTCCAAGTTGAAAGAACAGCACACCTGAAATTCAAGGGGTAAGAAAAAGCGCTTTCCATTTGTTGTTATAGTCAGCCATTGAAAACCTGATGAAGGTCACTATGAGTCAGATACCGACTTGACGGCACCTAACAACAACAACAATTTGTTGTTATGCTTTTACTTTTGCATATATTCACATATCCCTTGTATTATTCAAACATTTAGCTATGTAATTATATGCATTTTGGAGTATTTACATTTTAGGAATCCTCCCAAAATGTACTGGCCTAACTTTCTAACATGATTTGATTTCTAGTTAACTAAAGATAATAAAAGAAAGAAAATAGTCATCTTCCTTTGGTACTGACTGAGTTTAGGAAACTTAACTAATTCTGATGTCTTAGTTGCAGTATTAAGAAAAGGAGAGAGAGACAAGAATCCATTAATAGTTGCTTTTCTTTCCAATAATCTGAGTCCCTAGAGTTTATTCTCAAGGGCATTCTCAAGACCATAAAATCATGAACCTTATGAAAGTGAAACACCTTCATAATATTTCTCCAAGGGCCAAGGAAAGGAAGCATTGTGCATGTGTGAGCATTAGGCTGATCTTTAAAAGGATGTAGTAAGTGGGTTTCACTGTACTGGCAACTCTCACGGGTTCATTTTTTCTGCTACACTGAGTCGCACATTCATATCTGATTTTTAGTGCATGATTGCTCCTGGTGTCTCCCTGTACTCCAACTTCAGGAAGGTTCATCTTCCTTTCTCTGGGTGAAGGGTGGGTCAAAAGGTAGAAACAGCTTGAGAGTTGTTCCCCTGCCTCTTCAGAACCCCGTTGTAGATGCTGTGCACGCACAAGATGCAGAGGAAGGGAAGGGTAGTCTCTTCCCCCAGAACTAGCTTCATGGCACAATGAAAACACTGTTGTTTTCTTTGCCAACTTCCCATCCACATCTGCCATGCTTTTCTAAAGCCTTTTTTAGAGTTCACTAATAAATGTCACAGGGAAAAAGAGTCCTATACCCAAATAAATTTGGGAAATACTTATGGGGGGGGGAGAAAAGATTAATTCAGTGTGTGTGTGTGTGAGAGAGAGAGAGAGAGAGAGAGACAGACAGACAGACAGACAGAGACACACACACAGAGAGAGAGAATGTGTATTTTCCATAAAATGTCTCTCAGAGCCTTTCATGTGCTCTTGTGCTTTGTATTGAAGAGGGAGAGATTTATGTAAACCTTACTCCTATCATTTAACCACTAAATATATTTCTCTTCACAGCATTTCTCAGGGCCAATGTTCTAGAAAACACACTTTGGAAAATACAGCTATGTTACTTCTTCTTTGTTGCCTGTTTAAGACTAAGACCTCTTCTGTTTGCCAACTATGTACCTGATTCTCATTCTTTCCCACAACATTCCTTGCTTTAGTTTCTCTGTTCTATTGTCTTTATCTTTCCTTGACTCTCTCCCACTATTCTTTTTTCAGAAATTTATAATAAGTAGTGGGGGCCTGAAATAGGGCCTTCTGTGTCACAGGCCCTGGCCAGGGTTCTGGGAAGAGATCACCAAAGACTCCAGAAAGGTTTTCATTGGAAGAAGGCTGACAAGCTGTACTACATCTGTTGTTGTTGTTAGGTACTGTTCAGTCAGTGTCCAACTCATAGCAACCCTCTGTGCCACAGGAGAAACATTATTGTTACTGTTTCTCTGCTATTCATAGGGTTTTCAACAGCTGATTTTTTGGGGGGGGGTTGGGGAGTGGGTTGCCAGGTCCTTCTCCCAAACTACCTAAGTAGACAAATTAATATACACGTAAATTTTATCTATTAACTGTTGTAAATCAAACCTAAACTGATTTGGCATGCATAACTATTGGGTTCTTTTTGATCTAAATCCCAGCCCCTTCTTTTCAGTAGGTAAAATGGTTATCATCACAAACTTTGAGACAGATGCTACTGCCCTACAACCTTGCTGTTAGGTTACAAATGGAGGGCATACTCATACCAAATTCTCATAGAAGGACCTCTTTAAATAAAACCTGTTAGCTCTCAGACATAGGGTTGTTAAACCTGTTCTGTGGCTTAAAAATGGTCACTTCTCTGTCCTTTTAGGTCTTCCCACTACAATCTTCACTCAAGATTGAAGCGAGAGTATTTTAGGGGCAGAATTCCCTAGTCTCATGGTCAGCATCAGGCAATCAAAAGTCTTCTAAAGCAATGGCAGGGCCAGGCACAGAGGCTTACACCTGGAATCCCAGCAACTCTGGAGGCAGAGGCAGGAAGATCACAGTTTCCAGGCCAGAGGCAGCTTGCATAACTTAATAAGACCCTGTCTCAAGATAAAAAATCAACCCCCAAGTACCACAAAAATAATAATTAAAAAATGTTGTTGTTGTTAGGTGCTATCAAGTTGGTGTCTGACTCATAGTGACCCTATGTAAAATAGGAGAAACAGTATTTTAGTGTTTCTCTGCTATTCATAGAGTTTTCAATGGCAGATTGATTTTGGGGAGTGGATTGCTGGGTCCTTCTCCCAAGCCTACAGCACCTGGTGTTCCCAGGCATTCTCTCATCTAAGTACTAACCAGGCCCGAGCCTGCTCAGCTTCTGAGATCTGGCAGGATTGGATGCCACAGGGCTACAGCTGCAGGCATTTAAAAATAAATAAATAATAAAGCAATGGCAGGGGAAGAGAGATTTGGAGATCAGGCTTTACAATCCAGTCCTACAAATAAAGAGTATCTCTACCTTGTTCTTGCTGAGTTGAGAAACATAATAAAAATATCGTTGACATATCCACCTTTAATTTTCCAATGACAGCCCATTTCTAGCATTCATCATGATAATTAGAAAGGTGCTAATTTCACCAATAAAACTCCACTTCTGACATTAACTATGCTAATTAGTGAAGCATCTTTATCAGAGCTAGAGATAGCTGAAGTGCTTGCTTATAGTAACCTCCTCTGGATTGTGGCCTCTCACTGTCAGCTAATAGCCTCCCACACCTCTAGGAGAGCGAAGTCCTCATTAGAATCCTAGCTGCCCCTGGGGTGTAAATCCACCTAACCCATCCTTAGATCATAACACTATTCTGATACATTTTATGTCAATTACAATGTAGTCTCTCTACATCCTACAAAGAAAACAAATAGATAAGTGACTTGGAGTTTATTTGAGCAGGTCTATAAGAGAAGATCAGTGATGCCCCAAGACAGTCAAGACAATGAGTGAAGAGGGCAGCTGCACTTAACATTTTGTTGGAGTGCATTCCAGGCAGAGGTAAAAGAAAGTGCAAAGGTACCAATGCAACCATGAACTTGATGTGTGCAAGGGATGGACACAAGTCCAGTGTGACTAGCACAGAGAGATACCATCTGAAGGAGAGGAGATGGGGTCTGAGGAACCAGGAGAAACTGGATGTCTGAAGGCTGTGTTAAGGAGTTTGAATTTTATTCTAAATGAAGGAGGAATTCACTGCAGAGTTTTAAAAAAAAGGAATGACAAAAGATTTGCATTTGTAAAAGAGGTCTCTGGTGAGTGAAGAGAATGGATTGCAGAGTCAGAAAGGAATCTGTGAGACCACTAGGGAAGTTATTGCAGTTGATAAAAAATAAATAAATAAAAGCTATGGTAGTCTAAGTTAATGTATTTTTAGGGATAGTGGAGAGAAATTGAAAAATTGGGGATATATTGAGACATACAGCTAATAGGATTATGATAAAAAAGGATTAGAAGGCAGAATGCAGGTAAAAGAATCAAAACCTTACATTTTGGCTTCTGCAACTATATTGCTTCTGATGTCATCTATTCAGAGGGGAGGGGACTGTGGGAGAAACACTTTTGGAAGGAGTAGCTGGGCAAGGGATCTATGTCCTAAACTGAGATCCTCAACATATAGATCAGTACCTACCTGAAAGGCCACTAATTCTAAACCAGTTCAAGCCAGTTTTGTCAGGGTTTATAGAAATTGCTAGAAGCCTAATAAAGCCTTCAGAAGCATCATTCTATCCATGCCTTTAAGTGGTTTTTGCAATCAAAAATCCTATCCTGCTTATCTTAAGGCCCTAGAAGCTTTGTGAAAATGAAATATCATTGTTCTTCATATAAAGAGTAGAAGCCTTTTAACAGTCACAGGCTACATGGCAGTTATTGAAGAATGGAATTCATTGTGGTCTTTAGACTCAGAAAGTAGGGATCAAATTTTGGCTGTGCTCTTGATTCACACTATGACTTTGGACAAGTCAGGAAGTTTCAGTTCTCTCATTTGTAAAAGGGAACTAGTTTAGTGAAAACTGAATAAAGTAATGTATGTGAAAAGTTTATAAATGGGATACAACTGCTATATAATGTTAGGGATTTTTTTTTTACTGTAAATATATAAATATAACATGGTCTTTGTTTGTGAATTTAATAAACATGAAACCCACTCGCTGAGCATGCAAGTCCCTCATTTTATAGGCTTCAGAAAACATGAATTACCAATTTAACAAAAATGTACTCTCTTGAGCATCTAAGAAATGAGCCTGGATAATAGATCACATTATCACTGGGCATGGTAGCACATGCCTATAATCCCAGTGACTAGGGAGGCAGAGGCAGGAGGATGGCAGGTTCAAAACCAGGGGCAGTCTGCGTAATTTAGCAAAACCCTCTCTCAAAAAAGTAAAAAAAAAAAAAATGGGTTTAAGGTGCAGCTCAGCGGTCCAATACTTGCAAAGCATGCAAGTGCGAGACCCTGGGTTCAACCCTCAGTACCACAAAAATAAATGAATAAATATAATAAAAAATAAATCACATCATCTCTTAGGTAAAAATCATTTAGTCCAGTGGCATACAATAAAATCCCTATAGCAAAATTATCTGGGTACTTTAATAAAACACTATTGCCTAGATCTTCACCTAAACACACAGAATCAAAATCCCAGTGACTGGAATCTAGAAATCAGTTTTTATCAAATATTCCTCTGGTGATCACGATGCAGCTGCCCACAGTACAACACCTGAGATGCTGGCTCACAGGTAAGAAAATGAAAATGCAGAAAAATGACCGATGCTTTAGCACAGTTATATTGAAAGCTTTCTTTCTAATCTAGATCAACATGTCTTCCATTGTGTATGAGTCTGTTTTCTGTTATTATAACAAAATATCTGAAACTGAATAATTTATAAAGAAAAGAGGCTTATTTGGGGTAAAACCTTCAAAGCACAACCCCTCAGCTACTTCTGCTAAGTTAGACCCTGCTTCCTAATTTTCCTAACCTTCCAAGATGGCACCACAAGCTGGGGACCCAATGTTAGAGCATATGATCTTTGGGGGACACTTTATATTCAAATCATGACAAGGCCCCATAAAAATTAGAGACATATACTTTGTTTCTTTCATGGATTTAAGTTGGAACTCAGTGGTAGTTGTTGTACAACCCTATAGATATTTTAGACCTATTTTCTGTCAGATGACAATACAAAATGATCTATTTGAAAGTGTGAGGAAAACACACATATATCCTAATAATCCAGTTTAAAAATGGGCTTAGCACTTGAGCAGACATTTTTCCAAAAAGAGACATACAAATGGCTATGATTCATATTAAAAATGTGCAATGTCATTATTCATTAAAGAAATGCAAATCAAAACCTCAGTGAGATAAGACTTCACATCTTTCAGGATTGTTGTTGTTGTTGTTAGGTGCTGTCAAGTCGGTATCCGACTCATAGTGACCCTCTGTACAACAGGGGAAACACTATTGTCAGTGCTTCTCTGCTGTTCATAGGGTTTTCAATGGCAGATTGATTTTTGGGAGGGGATTGCCAGGTCCTTCTCCCAAGCCTACAGCTTCTGGTGTTCCCAGGCGGTCTCCCATTCAGGTACTAACCAGGCCTGACCCTGCTTAGCTTCCAAGAGCTGAGGGGATCACATGCCACAGGGCTATAACTGCAGGCTCTTTCAGGATAGCTACTAATAAAAACAAATAATTATGACTCATTAAATATTAACTATCTTTATTGATATTATTATTAAACTGTGTATGCTATACAAGGTACTGGTTGCTAGATGATCATGACATGGTCCCTATCCTCAAGATTATACAAGTAGGAGAGGGAGATAAGGAAACAAATTATTATAATACTATAATTTTGAAAGTATGGTATTTGAAAGGAGTTTGAGTCCCAGCTCTTCCACTCACCAGCTGCTCAATCTTGGGCAAGTCATTTAATCTAACATGAAATGACTTTATCTGTTATATAGAGATCATTATACTTATCCACAGGGGCTGGAGTTTAGCTCAGTTGGTAGAGTGCTGCTCTGTATTCTCTGAGGCCCTGGATTCAATCTTTAGCACTGCAAAAATGGGAAAAGGACCTGGCAGCCCACTCCCAAAACAATCAGCCATAGAAAATTCCATGAACAGCAGAGAAGCACTGGCACAATGCTGGGTATGGCACAGCGTTGGGGAGTGTTTAGTTCTGTTGTACACAGTTGTTGTTGTTCTTAGGTGCCATCGAGTTGGTGTCCAACTCATAGCAACACTACATACAACAGGCGAAACACTATTGTCAGTGCTTCTCTGCTGTTCATAGGGTTTTCTACGGCAGATTGATTTTTGGGAGTAGGTTGCTGGGTCCATCAACCAAGCCTACAGTATCTGGTGTTCCTAGGCAATCTCCCATCCAAGTACTAACCAGGCCTGACCCTGCTTAGCTTCCGAGTTCTGAGGGGATCCAATGCCACAGGGCTATGGCTGCAGGCATTGTACATAGGGTCACTATGAATTGGACCTGACTCAAAGGCATCTAACAACATAATATACTTGCCTTCTAAGGTTGTTGTGATGATTACAAAGCTAATGCATCTAAAATACATAGCACAGGGTCTGGAACATAATTAACTGCTCAGTAAATATAGACATTGTTACTGTCAACTTATGTTAAAAATAGCCAATGGGTGTGACGATAGTGGCAAAGAAAGCACCAAAACGAACTCAGGGATGAGGATGGACTTTGTGCAGGAAAGTCTACGGAGGAGGAAAGGCCCAAACAGAATCTTGAAGGTCATATGGAGATAAACCAAAAAAAACAGAGGAATGGTGCATTGAGCAGATGGTGCAGTTAGTAATAACAGAAGATGAAATCAGGGAGCTACAAATAATTCAGCCTAGAAGCAATGAGGGGCACAGAGCAGACAGTCATATAAGAGGCTGCAAAGTTGGACAAAATTACCGATGGAAGGATCTTGGTCAGGGTTAATGAACATGGAATCCATCTTAGAAGAAACCCAAAACCTTTGTAAGACTTTAAGCAGAAGAGTGACATGGTCACATTTGTGTTTTTAAATGATAAGGATAAACAATGTAATCCAACAAAATAAAAATAGCTAAGAGTAGGGAGGGGTTAGTGCTTATAAATGTGAGCAATGCCTATGAACATTTTCTGAGTTAAATGACTTTTAAAACAATTTCCATTGCTGATTTAAGATACTAGGCACAGATGTGAAAGTGTATTTTTTTCCTGACAGAATCTCATTTCTGTTCTAAATTCTTTATGTCCTTTTGTTTGCCCTCATTTGTGTTTACACCACCTGTCAATTTAGTATAATCTGTGATTTTAATGTGTTTTCCCCTATTCCAGATCATTATTAAATGCGCTAAATAAAACCAGACCCATCACAGCCTCTGGCACTTCCCTCCCTGAACACTTCCACCTAGTTCAATATGCTGATTGTTATTGGCATTACACCTCTAAACTCCTTGAAACTTCCTTAGTACACCCTACTCCATATCTGTAAACAAGATAAATAGACAAAGAAAGTAATGTTTTCTCTTTAACTAGACAAGGTCCAGACCCCCTAGCTTGCTTCTATAAGCGCTATCCCTCTCAGTGTAATCCCTTATAAGTGTACATATGCAGGCCCAAAAAAAGGTTACTTGTGAGGTACATGTAAATCAATGGGTCCTTGCTCACTGTTCTCCCTCGTTGTGCTCTTCAATACAAACATCCTAATGGATAGACCTAATCCATCTCTTCATTCCACAGTAGAGTGATTGAAGAGTGTGTGTGTGTGTGTGTGTGT
>VMDO01000234.1:114261-365136 GCA_007922755.1 Pedetes capensis | reverse complement strand
GGGTCACTATGAGTCGGACACAACTTGACGGCACCAAACAACAACAACAACAGCAGTTTAGTGCCTGCTAAGTGCCAGGTGGGGCTGGGATTTAGCTTAGTTGGTAGAGCTCTGCTCTGCAGTCTCTGAGGTTCCAAGTTTGATTCCCAGCACAGCAAAACTGGGAGAAGGATGTGGCAGTCCACTCCCGAGGCAACCCCGAAACAGTCAGCCATTGAAAACCCTATGAGGGTTGCTACAAGTCAGACATGACTCAACGACACCTAACAAGTCTAACATGTGCCAGGTACTACATTCAGGACAGAGATTGACAGTATGGTGTTAGGCAGGGGGGAGACTAAGACCTCCACTGAGGTGGATAGGGAATTTTGTTATTTTATTAATTGATAGATTGACTGACTGCAGTACTGGGAAATTGAACACAGACCTCATGAGTTCTAGGCAAGTGCTCCAGCACTGAACTGTACCCCAGTCCCTTTTTTATTTTTTATTTTGGGACAGTATCTCTTCAAGTTACACAGCCTGCCTCTGGATTGAACTTGAGATTCTCCTGCCTCAGCCTCCCAAATATGTGCCACAGCACCCAGTTGGGGTTTTATTATTTAAGTATGATAAACATTCTGGCCATCATTTTCTTTGTATATTTTCTGTGTTCTAGATCAGTACTGTCTAGTTGATGTGTAATGGGAGACAAATGCACGACATTATTTTAGATTTTCTAGTAGCCACATAAAAAATTGATAAAACTAAGTTTAGCCTGCAGCTGTAGCCCTGTGGCATCCAATCCCGTCAGATCTCGGAAGCTAAGCAGGGTCGGGCCTGGTTAGTGCCTGGATGGGAGACCGCCTGGGAACACCAGATGCTGTAGGCTTGGGAGAAGGACCTGGCAACCCCATCCCAAAAATCAATCTGCCATTGAAAACCCTATGAACAGCAAAGAAGCACAGACAATAGTGTTTCCCCTGTTGTACAGAGGGTCACTATGAGTCAGATACCGACTCGACAGTACCTAACAACAACAACAACAAGTTTAGTAATATATTTAATCAACCCAACATTCAAGATGGGCTGGGATTTAGCTCAGTTGGTAGAGTGCTGGTCTGTAGTCTCTGAGATCCCGAGTTCGATTCCCAGCACCGCAAAATGGGAGAAGGACGTGGCAATCCACTCCCAAGGCAATCCTGAAACAGCCGTTGAAAACCCTGTGAGGGTTGCTATGAGTCAGACTCTACTCAACAGCACCTAACAACATTCAAGATATTCTAATATGTAATCTGTATAAAAAATGAGATATTTTATGTAAATATTTGCAATCTGATGTGTATTTCACACATTTGGGATGAGCTATATTTCAAGTGCCTGCAGCCATAACATTGTGGTATCTGATCCTGTCAGATCTTGGAATCTAAGCAGGGTCAGGCCTGGTTTGTACTTGTATGGGAGATCGCCTGGGAATACCAGGTCCTGTAGGCTTGGGAGAAGCACCCAGCAGCCCGCTCCCAAAAAATAATCAGCCGTTGAAAACCCTATGAATAGCAGAGAAGCACTGACAACAGTATTTTGCCTGTTGTACATAGGGTCGTTATGAGTCAGATGATGGCACCTAACAACATTTCAAGTGTTCAATAGCCACATGTAGCTGGTGGCTGCCAAGTTGAACAGCATAGTGTGAAACTCTTTCCATACCACTTGCTTTAAATCTTACAAAGAAATAAATCAGTATAAATAAATTTATGCATATATAAATACATTTAAAATTGTTTAGTCTAATTAGGAAAGCCATCCTCCAGGATAGGGATTGGTCACCCTTAGTAAGGAGGGTGGAGTAAGGAGAAGTTATTGTTGTTAGGTGCTGTTGAGTTGTATTGACTCCTAGTGACCCTTATAGGGTTTTCAATGGCTGATTGTTTTGGGATTGCCTTGGGAGTGGATTGCCATGTCCTTCTCCCATTTTTGCGGTGCTGGGAATCGAACTCGGGACCTCAGAGACTGCAGAGTCCTACCAACTGGGCTAAGTAGTGCCCAGTTTTTTTAGATATCATAAATAAATGCAGTTTTAGAGACTGTATGTGTATGAGGGATATTAGTTTCAGTTCATGAATAACTAGATTATCAAGATTTCATTTGCTTGGATTTTCAGGAAGGCTGTCTAAATGGTGTCCATCCTGTAAGGAAAAAAATACCATGTTTTTCTAAAAGGTAGATTATAGCCATTTCCAAGATTTTCGTTTCAAGTAGTGTGTGAACACTTTTAAATTGCTCCCCCAATTCAGAATCCCTGTTGACTTTCTGTCTGTAATAGCATTGTTTCTTCATGAAATTAATTCTCCAAGGGTAAGGAGAAAGCCTTTATTTTTACCAGTAGGCTGTGCACCCCTTCCATTCCCCCTGGAAAAAACAAAACAAAACAAAACAATGCTTTTCTTTTACTTTATTTTTTTTCTACTGCTTGTTTTTTCTTCGTTTTAATAATCAATTAGAAAGACAACATAGTTGTCTGGGGAAGAATTGGGAAATGGATTGAAGGACAGAGAAAAAGCATTGCTATAACTAACCTGGAGAATTTACTTTAGCACTAGGTGTGGCAGTGGTGGAGAATGTAAAAGAAATTGGCAAAATGCCAAGAAATTGGCACCATTTAATGTCAGCATTGATACAAGAGCTTATCATACTGCTTGTTGTTGTTGTTGTTAGATGCTGTGGAGTCCTATATGACTCATAGTGACCCTTATAGGGTTTTTAATGGCTGAGTGTTTTGGGATTGCAATGTCCTCCTCCCATTTTGGGGTGCTGGGAATTGAACTCAGGACCTCAGAGACTGCAGAGTGGTGCTCTACCAACTGAGCTAAATCTCAGCCCATCATACTGCTTAGGACAGTGAAAGTGATGGCCAAGTAGACCTGTAAGGCATTTCCTTATCCCTTGTTTTAATGCTTGAATCAAAGTCATCACCCAGGCATTTATTTGCAGGGAAAAATGCTTTTTTCATACTCCTTAATGAAGAGCATAATAATTACGATCTGCTTTAATATGTATTTGGCTCATTCTTCTCCATTGTTTTCTGTGTTTAATTTTAAATAATTTGGCACCATGGATTTCAGAAGAATCCCGACTTTATGCTAAAGCAAAAACAATTGTTAAGGTATAAACGAGTTACTACCCCAAGAGCTTTTCTGTTTGGGCAGAGGGCAGGAAGAGTTGGAGAATATTGAGGAGGTGCAAGTAGGACTGTTGGGAAACCTTGTTGAAGGTTTCTGAATGGCAAGCATCCTAACTGAACTTGGTTGCCACCTGTCTCCTGATAGGCTGGCTGCAACAGGCTTGCATCATTAGCACAGGAACCCCACCCTTATCCATTTGGTGGGCTAGGGAGTTTTCTGGCTTACTGCCAGTGGCAACTCAGTGTAGGAGGTTAGGAGGTTGCAAATGCATTTCTTTGTTAGTCAATAAGAGAAAGAACTTTATGTCATTCTTTTTTTTGAGCCCGGTTCCTTCCCATGAGCCTAAAAGTTGCCTCTCTTAATGTCTGTATGTCCTTGTCAATGAAGGGCGAGTATATAGACTTAAAATTCTTTTTTTTTTTTTTTTTTTTTGTATTATTGGAGGATTGAACCACAGCCTTGCATGTGCTTTGCAAGTACTCTACCACTGATGTGCACCACTAGCTCCTTTTTAAAACTTTTTGTCTGGAGGTAGGATCTTGCTAAGTTACTCAGGCTGCCTCTGGTCTCCACCCTCTGGAATTAGCAGGCATGTACCACTGGGCTCAGCACAGACTTAACATTTTTACTGAATAAAGAACTATTTGAAATTAAAGTTCAATCTTCAGTTCATTTTTCTTGATGAACTCTTATAGCTTGAACATTCCCTTTAACTTGAAAAAGGTCATACTGGGTATGGTGGCACATGCCTGTAATCCCAATATTGGGGAGATGGGAGTAGGAAAATTGTAAGGCGGAGGCAGGAGGATTTCAAGTTTGAGGCCAGCCTTGACTACCTAAAGAGAGCCTGTCTCCAAAAATGAAAACACCATAAATGGAAAGAAAGGGGCAGGGGGAGGGAGGGGGAAGGGAAAGAAAGAAAAAACAAATGAAACAAAATGAAAATTGCAAAAACAAGACAAAAGTTACAAAATTTTGGGGTCATTCAGAGTTAAGTTTTTCACTGTTAATTTAAAAAAAAGACCCTGAATGTCAGTTAGTGTGAAGACATGCTAAACTGTAGTACCACTTTGGAGGCTGCCAGAAATGGACAATGGGGAACTAACTTGGGGAATATACCTTAGTCTTGACATCTTAATGTTGCTCTCCACCGTCTAGTTCTTGTTGTAAATCTATAGATAATCTCTAAGTAACCACAGAGATAAATGGAGCTGGATGTACTGACTTTGCTCTAAATTGGCCCATTCTTGAGCTAATTCCACTTTTGAGTACTCTCATACTGCAGAGACATTTCCATGAAGGAGAGCTGATGGAGTACATGGAGGCATACCTTGATTAAATAGATAGGTCAGAGTTCTTTAGGGAGACTGATTTAGTAAGGTGCCAAGTAGTATTTCATTTCCATCAAGTATTGTACTGAACCTTTCCCTTCTCCCTTTAAATATTTTCACCTGAACAATGGGACATGTTGGGGAGTACAGTTACTTCAAACAGGGATAAGATGTGCTGGTGGTTCCTTGCACACTGGCTTACCCAGCTTGGCCTATGATTCAACAGAGTATCTGTCTTTTTTGGAAATGATAATATATGGTAGGGCTGAGAGTTAGCTCAGTTGGTAGAGCGCTGTGTTGCACTCTCTGAGGTCCCAGGTTCAATTCCCAGCACTACAAAAATGGCAGAAGGACGTGGCAACCTACTGCCTAGGCAATCCCAAAACAGTCAGCCATTGAAAATCCTATGAGGGTCGCTATGAGTCGGATACTGACTCAATGGCACCTGACAGCAGCAACAACAATATATGGTAGAAAACTTAGCTTAATAAAGGAAATATTTCAGAGTTAGTTTGGAAAAGGTCTATCCCTGGAGCCTAACTTAAAGCATACAGCTTTAATTTTTGCAGGATAGTTAAAAACGAATATTCATGTGTAAGTAAAGTATCTAAGATAGGGCATCATTAGTGAAGAAACCAAAAACCAGTAAGAGACTAGCTGTTAATCAAATAAATATGAGCCAAATTATAGGATTGGACAATAAGCCTCCTACTTTGTAGTCTTGAGTCTTATTGGATACTAGAGTGGTATATCATGTTAAATAAAAATTTACTCCCAAGAACAAATAAGAGAGTAGAGGTGCCAGTTTACTTCTTTCATGTAGTGTTTCCTGTGTCGCCTCTCACCCCTGCTGTTCTTCCTAGTGGCCACATACTGGGTGGTGCCACCAGGACTCTGCCCCTCATCTGTGGCACAGGATGCTGGTGGGGTCAGAAGTGCAGAGCTGCGAAGACAGGGGGCTTCATGTGCACTGAGAGCTCCATTTGCATGTGGCTCTTCTAGTTGCTTGCTAAGTCATACTGAGTACTGACTCAGCTTTCCTAAACCTTAGTTTTCTAAGAGTAATAACTGTACCAGTTGTATAGGATTATTATGAGAATTAAAAGAGATAATGACTGTAAAGTTTTTAGCATAGTGTAGCATTCGATAAGTGCCCAATAAATGCTAAATACTTTTGTTATAACTGCCACTACAGTGGTTATGGAAATGAGCTGTGGGATGCTTGCTTTCCACTTTCTACTCTTTCATCTTAAAGTTGAAAGACTTAACCTTATAATGTAAAACAAGATGTTATCAGTGCTTTAAAAAACCATTTTATCAGATTCCCTAAAAGGCAAACATCCATGATGTTTTTATGAGGGAAGAGCAAAAATAAGTGTCACATTAATGTGTTTCCTTTTAATTGAATCTTTAGGAAATGTGGCACTATATATAAAATACCAGTTGTTTTCTCAGTGTTTAATTTCTTCCTAATTTTACTCAAGATGAAAGTCATCACTTAGTTTTTAGAAATTTCAAGTGGCAAGTTAAGTTGACATTCTGTTTTATACTGCTAGGACATTTGCTGGTATTCCCTTCAGCATCCAAGAAATTAACCTACTGAATTACACACACATGTTGTTGTTGTTAGGTACCACCAAGTCGGTGTCCTACTCATAGTGACCTTATGTACAACAGACAGAACACTGTTGTCAGTGCCTCTCTGCTATTCATAGGGTTTTCAATGGCAGATTGGTTTTTGGGAGTGGGTTGCCGGGTGTTTCTCCCAAGCCTACAGCACCTGGTGTTCCCAGGTGGTCTCCTGTCCAAGTACTAACCAGACCTGACAGGGTCTAACGCCACAGTGATACGAATGCAGGCATATGTATATGTATATATATATATGTATTTTGTTAGTACTAAGTCTTTACTTTGTTAAGTATAAATTTAAACTTAGAGATGTTGACCTTTAATCTAGTGATCCATTTCACCCTATTGTTGTTGCCGACACCTTTCTGTGTGCTCTCCAAAACTTTGAGACAAAACTCTGCTTTTGTTTAGTGAATGAGTCACTGCTGAGTGGCACTGAAGGAACACTTGTGAACTCCGTTGTGTGAAGGCTGTATCACTTCAGATCTTTTGGGTTTCTGAGATAAAATTTTGCTATGTAGCCAAGGCAGGCCTCAAGCTCACATTCCTGTTGCCCTTAGTCTCCTGAGTGCCAAGATGATAGGTGTGTGCCACCAGGCCTGGCACTTCAGATCTTAATGTTTCTTTATCCTTATCTATCCTTTTTCTTCAAAAGTAACTTCATATGCTTTAAAATGAGACAAGAACCAAGAGTAAATGAAGAAGATTGTTGCAATTTACTATAGCAGGAAAATTTTAAAAAGGTAGATTGCCAAGAAGGTAATTAATTTTCTGAGTATGTGAAGTTTCATTTTTGGAGACATCTCTTATATCTTATAACACCATTGTCACTTTTTACAGTTTACTATTTAGAGCTACACGCCTGCAGCTATAGCCCTGCGGCATCCGATCCCGTCAGATCTCAGAAGCTAAGCAGGGTTGGGCCTGGTTAGTACCTGGATGGGAGACCGCCTGGGAACACCAGATGCTGTAGGCTGGGAGAAGGACCTGGCAACCCCCTCCCAAAAATCAATCTGCCATTGAAAACCCTATGAACAGCAGAGAAGCACTGACAATAGTGTTTCCCCTGTTGTACAGAGGGTCGCTATGAGTCGGATACCGACTCGACGGCACCTAACAACAACAACAACATTTAGAGCTACAGAATTTTAGAGCTAAAAGAGACTTGTGTTAGAATTGAGCCTGGAGCCCAATGTTTTCTCAGGAAAGAGCATGGTTATATCTTTGCTTCAATTAAAGTGTAAGGGAAAACACCCTTTTGTTTATTATCATCAAACTATACACTTGTAAAATATTTTATAGTATCTTCATTGTATTTTGTTTTAAGTATCTTTGGTAAAAATGAGATTGAAAAGTAAAAAGATACTACTATCTAATATCTATCAGATATAATGTGTTTAAATGACATGTATATGTATATACATATATATCTTTATTGAACTGGAATATGTATACGATCTGTGTATAAAATGAAATACTCCCCTGACATCATGAAAATACTATAGAGTGGTTGTAATCCAGGCTGTCATCTACTTTCCCTGAATTCAAAGTTTAGGAAAAGGAAAATCTTTTAAATATACTTTGTGTTGATATTTGTCAGAAAATAGCTAGTATTTTTAAAAGACAATTTGCCTTTTACTTTGATATGCTAATGTTGTTGTTGTTGTTGTTAGGTGCCGTCGAGTCATGTCCGACTCATAGCGACCCTCATAGGGTTTTCAATGGCAGATTGTTTCGGGATTGCCTTGGGAGTGGATTGCCAGGTCCTTCTCCCATTTTTGTGGTGCTGGGAATTGAACTCGGGACCTCAGAGGCTGCAGAGCGGCGCTCTACCAACTGAGCTAAATCCCAACCCTGATATGCTAATACTGAATTTTTATAAAAAAAATGTATAACACCTAGTCCTATCCATGAATTTTCTGACATGATGAAAATGTTCTATGTTTTCTCTGTCCATTGTGGTAACTGCTAGTCACACATGGCTATTGAACCCTTGAAATGGGGCTGGGAAGACTGAGAAACTGAAATTATAATTTTATTTAATTTTGACTTAAATAGCTACGTGTGGCTAACAACTTACATATAGGATCACTCAGGTATAAACAAGTAAGAGAAGTTATTTAAATCACCAGAAAATAACATGTAGAACACAACTAAAACTAGAAAAGAGAGTTTTGTTGTCCATATAGCCAGTTTTATTCTTTTTAATACCTAGGTACTTCATTTCTTTGGGTCCTGCTGAGTAGTGATAGGATATAGTTGTCTGTACATGGCAATGTTGACACAACTCACTTCATTATTTTTGGAACAATTTTTTGCTATGTATTAGCCACTTGTTAAACACAGTGTGTAGTTTTAAGAAATGTTAGTAGGCCATCTTGTTTTAAGGTATGATAGTTGGAAATACTACTAATCCCAAAGGAGTCTTAGTCCCATGCTTCATATAAAACACTTAAAATGCTTGAGTTAAATACATTGTGCATCTTAGATAATATACCCTAGATTTTTGATCTATTAATTAAATCATGGAAGACCCTCAATCAATAGAAAATCATTTGACAAATTCTTTATATCAAGAGTATTTTTGTGAATATATTATATGCCTCTGAAATGTTCACTTTAAAATGCTTAACTTTACATTATGTGACTCATACCTTAACTTTTTAAATGAGTATAAAATGCCAATTTTATACCTTATTGCTGAGAGAAGAACCTTTTAGAAACTACATCATGGTGATATGTTATGAAAATTGAGTTCTTAACATTTGTCCTCACCTGGATGGAAATGTCCTAACTCTTTCTGCTGGCATTGGCACCATAAAAATGACTGTACATTAACTGAGGACTTCCCCTGGGAAGGGGTTCAATCTTCTGATGTATCAATTCCAGAGTAGCTCTGTCCAATGGAATTTTCTGGGATGGTGACAATGTCCTCTGAGGTGTCTAATATGATAACCTATAGCTACTTGAAAAGGGGGCTGCATAGACTGAGCAGCTGAATTTTTAATTTTATGTAATTTTAACCAATTTAGACCTAAATAGACACACTTGTCTGGTGACTACTAAAACCTGTATCAAGCACAATTTCTAGAGTCATAATTGATTGAGCAGCAGTCTTCAAATTTTATTGTCTCCTACAGGAGTTTTAAAAAATTTTTAAATTCCAACTTTATTTTTCTCTTTGAATTAATAAATTAATGTGTTTGTCTGAAGCACAGCCATCTCACTAAAACAGCATTTGTTGCCTGGATGAAATGAGGCATGGTCTACTTGGATATTTCTTACTGAAAACCTGCTTGGCTGCCAAGGGACTCCTCCTTAAGAGGTTGGTTAAACCAGAGGTTCTTACACTTCAGGGCAGTGCACTGAAATAAGACTGGTAATGGGTAAAGGCTTTTGGTAAAGAGAAGTAGTTGTGAGAAGGAAGGAACAGCAGAAAGTTGCAGAGAAAAAGAAACAGCCTGTGGTTGTTAGGAAACTGAAAGGGTACCTTAGAGAATTCCTGTCTCTTGGAAACTCTTCAGAGTTCTCTAGGATTTCACTTATCTTGATTTGACCTAAAAAGGTCAGCTCTGACCATAATATTGATTCTTAATGTCTTCTGCACACCAGAACCATCCATGTGTTTTTTAAACAAAGTTGCCTAAGCTGATGACATGCCCTCCCCCTCCGCCCCCCAGTATGTGGATTTTTTTTAAATCAATGTTTTTAGTTAGTGTGTAACCTAATGGGTTTTATTATGATATTCCCATACATGCATATCACTGTACATTGCTTATGATCACTTTCCCAATGACCTGTCATAGTGCCCCCATTCCTTCCCCCACCCATCAGTGAGGCCCCTTGTACTTTCAAGTCTGTGTGTGTGTGTGTGTGTGTGTGTATCTCAAGATTTTGCCTTAAGGACAAAAGAGGATATTTTTGTTCCTTTACCCAATTACCCTTTCTTACTATCTCACCTTCTCTTTAATGCTTTTTCTCCCCATACATAGGCCCTTTCTAATTTCATGACCTGTGTATTTTAATGTTGATGTTGTTATTGGTAGGTGCCATGGAGTTGGATCTGACTCATAGTTACCACATATGATTTTCAGTGGCTGATTGTTTGGGGATTACTTTGGGAGTGGATGGCCATGTTCTTTTCCCGTTTTTTGCAGTGCTGGGGATGAAACTTGGGTTCTCGGGGAGTGTGGAGCAGCACTCTACCAATTTTGCTAAACCCCAGCCCACATATTTTAATAGTGAATATATATTAAAATCCAACATCCACATATTAGAGAAAGCATGGTATTTGTCTTTTGGGATCTGGCTTATTATGTTTGAAATAATGATCTCTAGTTCCATCCATTTTCCAGAAACTGTGAGTTTCACCCTTTTTTATGGATGAATAAAACTCCATGGTGTATATATACCACAGTTTCTTTATATACACATCTACTGATAGACACCTAGGTTGAATCCATGTCTTGGCTATTGTGAATAGCATCACAATAAACATGGATGAAGAGCTATCTCTATGACATTTTAACTTATATTCCTTGGGTATATACCCAGGAGTGGTATAGCTGGATCATATGGCAGTTTGTTTGATTTTTAGTTTTTTGAGGAACCTTCATACTGATTTTCATAGTGGCTATACGTCCTGCATTTCCACCAGCAGTCTAGTAGGGTTCCTTTTTCCTGCATCCTCGCCAGCATTTGTTGTTTGTTTTGTTGATGCTAGCCATTCTGACCAGGGTGAGATGATATCAGTGTAGTTTTGATGTGCGTTTCCCTGATGGCTAAGGAAAAAATGTTGAACATTTTTTCATGTGATTATTGGCCATTTATATTTCTTATTTTGAGAATTCTCTGTTCAGTTCACTTGCCCATTTATTGACTGGATACTTTGCTTTTTTGGTGTTTATTTTTTTGAACTCTTTATATATTTTAGATACTAATCCCCTGTCTGATGTGTAGCTGGCAAAGATTTTCTCCTATTCTGTAGGCTGTCTCTTTACTCTGATAATTGTGTCCTTTGCTGTGCAAAAGCTTTTAAATTTAATACAATACCATTTGCCAATTCTTGATGTTATCTCCTGTGCTGTCAGAGTCTTATTCAGAAGGCCATTGTCTATGCCTGTGTCATGATGTGTTTTTGCTATGTTTTCCTCTAGCAATTTCAAAGTTTCAAGTCTTACTTTAAGGTTTTTGTCCTATTTTGAACTGATTTTCATGTAAGGAGAGAGAGAGGGACCTAGTTTCAGTCTTCTACATGATGGTATCAGTTCTCCCAGCATTATTTGTTGAAGAAGTTGTCTCTTCTCCAACTTATATTCTTGGTACCTATGTTTTTGGTATCTATGTTGAATGTCAGGTTGCATTAGCTGCATGGGTTTATCCTCTATTCTGTTCCATTGGTGTACTTGTATGTTTTGGTGCCAGGACCATGCTGTTTTTGTTATTATGGCTCTGTAGGGTAATTTGAAGTCAGATATTATGATTCCCCATGCAGTGCTCTTTCTGCTCAGGATTGCTTTAGTGATTCAGGGTCTTTTGTGCTTTCATATGAATTTTAGGATTGTATTTTCTATATTTGTGAAGAATATCATTGGGATTTTGATGGAGATTGCACTGAATCTCTAGACTGCTTTCCATAATATACCCATTTTCAGTATTCTGATCAGTGAGCATGGGAGGTCTTTCCATCGTTTAGTATCTTTAATTTCTTCACTGTTTTAAAGTTTTCACCTCCTTGGTTAGGTTTATGCCAAGGTATTTTATTCTTTTTGAAGCTATGTGAATGGTATTGTTTTCCTGATTTCTTTCTCAGCCTGGCTGTTGTTCTTGTATTAAAAAGCTACTGATTTTTGTATGTTTACCTTTTTTTTTTTTTTTTTTTTTTGTGGTACTGGGGATTGATCCCAGGGCCTCACGCTTACATGCTTTGCAAGTGCTGCACTGCTGAGCTGCATCCACAGCCCTTTTTTTTTTTTTTCTTTACTTTCTGAGACAGGGTCTCACTAAGTTACGAAGACTTCCTCTGGTTTTGAATTTGCGATCCTCCTGGTTCTGCCTCCCAAGCCACTGGGATTACAGGCATGCGCCACCATGCCCAGTTTGTATGTTGATTTTGTATCCTACTACTTTATTGTGTGGTGGACAGGTTTCAGCTGAGCTTTCAGACTAAGACAAACTAGGGAGAAGGACCCGGCAGCTCACTCCCCAAACAATTAGCCATTGAAAACTGTGAATAGCAGAGAAGCTCTGTCAAATATAGTACTGGAAAATGAACCCCCTAGCTTGGAAGGTACTGTATAGGTGACTGAGGAAGAGTTGCCTCCTCAAAGTAGAGTTGACCTTAATGATGGGAATGGAATAGAGCCCCCGGAACCTCCATTTGCTGATATGGCATGACTCAAAATGAGTAGAAACAGTGTCTACAATAATGGGCTCAAACATAAAAAGGATAGTGTGTATGGCAGAGTGTTGGGTAATATTCTGCTCTCTTATGCATGCACTCGTGATGAGTAAGACCCAACTGGAAGGCACCTAACAACAACAACTTTACTGAAAGTATTTATTAGTTCCAAAAGTTTTCTGGTGTAGTCTTTAGGGTCTCTTAGTTATGGGATCATATTATTTGCAAGTAGGGATAATTTGATTTCTTCCTTTCCTCTTTCTTTCTCTTCTATTTCTTCTCTTATTTCTTTCTCTCACCTTATTGCTGTATGTAAACATTCAGTTACTATGTAGAATAACAGTGGAGAGAGTGGACATTCTTATTCCTGATTTTAGAAGAAATTCTTTCAGGTTTTCCCCATTTACTATAATGTTGGCTGTAGGTTTTTTATATATTGCCTTTATTATTATGTTGAGGTTCATTCTTTTGCTTCCTAGTTTTCAAGGCTTTTAACATAAAAGGGTGTTGAACTTTATTGAAGATCTTTTTTGCATCTATTAATAGAATCATCTGGTTTCTAGTTGTGTGCTGTATTACATTTATTATCTTGTTGAACCACCTTACATCCTGGAATGAAACCAACTTGATCATAGTGTGTACTCTTCTTAATTTGTTATTGAAATTGATTTGCAGATATTTTAGTAAGGATTTTTGCATCTGTGTTCATCAGAGAAATTGGCCTATAGGTTTCTCTCTTCTTTAAATTTTTGTATTCTTATCTGATTTTGGTTTCAGAGTAATATTTGCTTCATAGAATGAGTTTGGTAGTGTTCCTTCTCTTTCTATATTATGGAATACTTTGAGGAACATTAGTGTTAATTCTTCTTTAAAGATCTTGTAGAATTAGGCAGGAAATCCGTCTAGTCCTGGGATTTACTTTGTTGAGAGACTCTTAATTAGGTCTTCAATGTTGCTGTTCAGTGTAGTTCTGTTTAAGTTGTTTATATCCTCTTGATTTAATTTTGGTAGATCATATGTGTCTAGGAATTTATCCATTTCATCTAGGTTTTCCAGTTATTTGGAATATAACTTTTCGAAGTATTCCCTAATGATTCTTTGCATATCATTGGTATCTGTTGTAATGCCCCCTTTTTAATCTCTAATTTTATTGATTTGATTCTTCTCTCTTCCCTTTGGTTAGTTTGGCTTAGGGCTTGTCAATCTTGTTTATCTTGTCAAAGAATCAGCTTTTTGTTTCTTCAGTTCTTTTTAATTTCCATTTTATTAATTTTTGCTCTGATTTGTATTATTTCTGTCTACTCATTTTGGATTTTGCTTGTTCTTGCTTTTCTAAGAACTTGAGGTGCATCACTAAGTTATTTGAGTCCTTTCTGATTTTTTCCCCCAGTATTTAGGGATTGAACAGCTTGCAGCTGTACTGCTGTGGGGTCTGATCCCATCAGATCTTGGAAGCTAATAAGCAGGGTTGGGTCTGGTTAGTACTTGGATGGGAGACTGCCTGGGACACCAGGTGCTATAGGCTTGGGAGAAGGACCTGGCAACCCATTCCCAAAAATCAATCTGCCGTTGAAAACCCTGTGAATAGCAGAGAAACAGTAACAATACTGTTTTGCCTGTTGTTCATAGGATCGCTATTAGATGCCCCCTAACAACAACATGGATTGAACCCAGAGCCTTGCACATACTTTGCAAGAACTCTAGCAATGGATTGCACCGCCAGCCTACTTTCTATTTATTTTTTACCTTGAGACAGGGTCTTACTAAGTTATGTAGGCTGCCTTTGTCCTTGAACCTGCAACCCTCCTGCTTCTGCCTCCCCAAGGTGGGATTATAGATGTGACCCACTGTACCCAGCTCCTCTCTGATTTTTTAATGAAGGAACTTCATAGTTAAAAATTTCTCTCTTAGAACCACCTTTGTTATATCCCACAAGTTCTGGTAGATGGTGTTTTCATTTTCATTTGATTGTAGGAATTTTAAAAATTTCCTTCCTGATTTCTTCAAGGACTCATTGATTGTTTAAGAGTATATTGTTCAAACTCCATATATTTGTATAGTTTCTGTAATTTGTCTTGCTGTTGATTTCTAGTTTTATTTCATTATGGTCCAATAGATATTACTACACTCTCTGACACTGTGCCTTACACACAATCCTTTTTATATTTCAGCCCATTGTGACAGCCAGTGTGTCAGTTCATCTAGTTGAGGCTCTTCCTTTTTTTCTTTTCTTTTCTTTTCTTTTTTTTCCTTTTTTTCTTTTTTCTTTCTTTTCTTTTTTTTTTTTTTTTTTTTTTTTTTTTTTTTTTTTTTTTTTTTTTTTTTTTTTTTTTTTTTTTTTTTTTTTTTTTTTTTTTTTTTTTTTTTTTTTTGTTGTTGACCCATCGCTTTCCCAAAGATGATGCCTTTTTCCAGGGATTGATCCCTCCTGACAAAATGTTCAAAAATGTATGATGCAGTCTAGCCATCCTTGCTTCCAAGGAGCACTTTAGTTACACTTCTAGGACAGATCTTTTGGTTCTTTTGGCAGTCTAGGGTATATTCAGTATTCATCTCCAGCACCGTAATTCAAAAACATCAATTCTTCTCCCATCTTCTTTATTTACTGGTCAGCTTTCACGAGCATGAGGTGACTGCAAATATCAAGACATGAGTCAGGCACCCTTTCATCTTCAATGTGACATCTTTACTTTTCAATGGTTTAAAGAGATTTTCAGTAACAACTGAAATGTATCTTTTGATTTCTTGACTGCTGCTTCTATCGGTGTTGATTGTAGAACCAAGTAAAACAAAATCTTGACAACCTTAATCTTTTCTGTTTATTGTGAAGTTTCTTATTGACCCAGTTGTAAGGATTTTTTTTTTGTCAATTTTGAGATACAATCCATACTGAAGACTCTGTTCTTTGATCTTCATCAGTAAATGTTTTAAATCTTTTTCACTTCCAGCAAGGAAGCTGTATAATACAGATTGTTAATGAGTCTTCCTCCAATCCTGATGCCATGTTCTTCTTCATAAAGTCCAGCTTTTCAGGATATTTGCTCAGTATAGAGATTAGAAAGGCACAGTGAAAGACCCTTTCCTGACTTTAAAGCAAGTAGTGTTTTCTTATTCTGTTGGAATGGTTGCCTTTTGGTCCATATACAGATTCCTCGAGTACACTTAAGTGTTTTGGTATTTCCATTCTTCACAATGTTATACATAATTTGTTGTGATCCATTTAGTACAATGCCTTTGTATAGTCAATAAAATATAGATAGACATCTTTCTGGTATTCTCTGCTTTTGGCCAGTGTCCATCTGATGTCAGCAATGATGCTCCTTGTTCCACACCTTCTTCTGAATGTGTCATAACTTTCTGGCAGTTGCCTGTCAGTATACTACTGCAGTCGCTTTTGGATAGTCATTAGCAAAATTTTGCTTGCATGTGATTGTACATAGGGTTGCTGTGAGTCAGATCCAACTTGATGGTACCTAACAACAACAGCAATGATTTGATAAGACACAAAAAACTACTTCAGTATTTCTGTTTTTGTTAAGACTTGATTTGTGGCCTAAAATGTAATGTATTTTAGAGAAAGTTTCATGGGCTGCTAAGAAGAATGTGTATTCTATAGTGTATTCTCTAGATATCTTTTTTTCCCTCAGTATTTAAAGATTGAAACAGAGCTTTGCACATACTTTACAAGTGCTCTGCCACTGGACTTCACCTTAGTCCATTTTTTTCATTTTTTATTTTTCAGTCATGGTCTCACTAAGTTACACAGGCTGTCTCTGTCCTTGAACTCATGATCCTCCTACCTCTACCTCCTGAGTTGGTGAGATTACAGGCACATGCCACTGTGCCCAGCTCTGGATGACTATTAAGTCCATTTGATCTATTGTACTAACTCTAAAATTTCTTTGTTGATTTTTTTTGTCTTGATGTTCTATCATCTATTGATGAGAGTGTGATATTAAAGTCACCCACTACCATTATATCTGTACTTATCTCTTTATGTCCAGTAGTGTTTGTTTGTGAAATTGGGTATATTAATGTTTGGTGCATATATATTTACAATTATTATATCATCTTGATGTTCCCTCTGTTAATATGCAGTCACCTTCTTTATCTCTTCTGAGTTATTTATTTATTTATTTATTTAGAGACAGAATCTCTCTTTGTAGCCCAGGCTGGCCTCAAACTCTTGTCAGTTCTCCTGCCCCAGCCTCCTGAGTGCTGGGATTTTATAGGGACTGCCCACCACACTGTTCTGACAAATTTTAATTTGAAGTCTAGTTTGTGTGATATAAGCCAGGCTTTTCCTTCTTCCTTTTGGCTTTCACTTACTTGGTATATCAATTTCTATCTGTTTACTTTCAGTCTGTGAGTCTTTGCTAGTGAGATATGTTTCTTTTTCTTTTTCTTTCTTTCTTTCTTTCTTTCTTTTTTCTTTTTCTTTTTCTTTTTCTTTTTTTTTTTTTTTTTTTGTGGTACTGGGGGTTGAACCCAGGGCCTCACGCTTGCATGTTTTGCAAGTGCTGGACCACTGAGCTGCACCCCCAGCCCATTTCTTTTTTGCTTTTTGAGACAAGGTCTCACTAAGTTATGCAGACTGCCTCTGGTCTTGAACTTGCAATCCTCCTGCCTCTGACTCCGAGCTGCTGGGATTGCAGGTGTGTGCCCCTGCGCCCAGCTGAGATACGTTTCTTGAAGACAACAAATTGTTGGATCTTGTTTTTTAATCTAGTCTACTTCTGTGTGTCTTTTAACTGGAGAGTTAAGACCATTTATATTTAAGATTATTATTGAGAGGAGTTTGCTGATTCTTCTAATAGTGTTGGTTATTTTCTTAGTTGGTTCACATATTATTTGTTCTTTCTCACTTGTTCATAGTCAGAGTTTGCTGGTTTTTTGAGTCAGATGTGACTAATTCTTCTCTAGTTGTTCTTAGTTCATCTCTTCCTCTCATAAAATTTATTCTCTCTTCTCATAATTGAGACTTTCTTCCTCCTGTGTGCATTTTTGTTGTTGATAGGTGCCATTTAGTCCGTCTGACTCATAGCGACCATCATAGGGTTTTCAATGGCTAATTGCTTGGGGAGTGGATTGCCACATCCTTCTCCCATTTTTGTAGTGCTAGATATCAAACCTCTGTCCTCAGAGAATGGAGCGTGGCACTGAGCACTACCAACTGAGTTAAACCCCAGCCCTGTGTGTATAGGAATCCTTTAAATATCTTCTGCTTTATTGGCTTGGTGGTCATTAATTACTTTAGTGTATGCTTGTTTTAGAAGATCTTTATTTCTCCATTGATTTTTAAATGATAACTTTTCTGGATATTATAATCTTGGTTGACAATGATTTACTTTCAGGGCTTGATATATGATTCCATGCTTTCCCAGATTTTAGGGTTTATGCTGAGAAGCCTGATGTTATTTTGATGTAGTTGCCTTTGGAAGTGAGTTGGTGTTTTTCTCTTGATGCTTTTAATATTGCTTCTTTTTCTGTAGTCTTGGCATTTTAGCTATAATGTGTTGTAGGAAGGTTCTCTCCTAGTCATGTCTATTTGGGGTTCTAAATAGCTCTTGTGGTTTAATGTCCATTTATTTCCCCAGATTTGGGGAATTTTCTGCTATAATTTCATTGAATACATTTTCTGTGCCTTTAGTTTTTTATTTCAACTCTTTCTATCCCTGAATTCTTAGATTCTCTTGATCATGTCCCAGATTTCTTGGAAGTTGTGGTCATGTTCTTTTTTTTTTTTTTTTCTTTGATGATATCTGAATATAGAGTTTTCTCAGGTTTGTCTTCTGTCCTTCATATTCTATCTTCTGCTTGAGCTAGTCTGCTGGTAATACCTCTCACTGTGTTTTTTATTTGATTTATTGAGTTCTTTGTTTTCCATGTTTCTTGTTTGGTCCTGTCCTCCCCAATCTCAATTTCATTCCTGAATTTCTCATTAATTTTGCCGACTTTGTCTTCTACATTGGTATATTTCTGATCTAGGTCCTGTGTTAATTTTCTTCATCCATCTGCTTTTTTTGTATCCTCTTGGAAGCCACTGATCATTTTTATAAGTGAACTTTTGAATTCTTTGACATTTCAATAATACCAGTATTTTTGGATTCAGTAGTTAAAGAATTACAGTCTTTTGGAGGAGACATGTTGCCCTGCCTTTTTATGTTGCTTATGTTTCTCTTTTGTGATTTGAGAATCTGCAGGGATGGTTCTCTCTAGCAGTTTTATTTGTGGATGTTCTTTTTTTACTTTTTATTTATTTATTTATTTTTTGGTATTGGGGGTTGAACCCAGGGCCTCACACTTAAGTGCCTTGCAAGTGCTGGATGACTGAGCTGCACTCCAGCCCTTTTTTTTTTACCTTTTTTTTGAGACAGGGTCTCGCTAAGTTATACAGACTGCTTCTGGTCTTGAACTTGCGATCCTCCTGCCTTCACCTTCTAAGCTGCTGAGATTACAGGCATGTGACACCACACCCGGCTTTATTTGGGGATATTCTTAATGAACAGCTTTCTCTTAATATCTCAATCTCCAGTATCTCTCCTAGAGAAGACAAAACTAGCGTAATAGGTACAATACCCAACCAACCAGATGTAGAAATACACTTAAAATCAGTTAAAGCTAACTGTTATACCACCAATACAGAGAAATACCAATGCAGGGAGAATGGCGACAATAATATAGAGTAAGCTAGGAAATTATAAATTATTTAGGGTCAAGGTAAAAATAGTAATTGCCTAAAACAGAAAACAGAGGGGTGGGCAGAGAAAGGGGAAAAAGAAGGAAGCAGCAGAGTTAAGGAAAACACAAGAAAAAGAACATCCATAAAGGAAATGAATGTTAGGAAAAGGGAGACAAAAGAGGAAAAGAAAAAGTTTTGTACAATGAAGAAAAAAATATATATACAAAATTAGGTAAACATAAGAGCCATAAGAAGTAAAAAGCCTGAGAGTTCTCCCCTCCCCTCCCCTCCCCTCCCTTCCCCTCCCCTCCTCTTAATAAAGTTAGCTAGATGCAGAGACACACACCAGTAATCCCAAGGGCTCACGAGGCAGAGGCAGGAGAATTGCAAGTTCAAGACTGGAGGCAGAGGCAGGAGAATTGCAAGTTCAAGACCAAAGGCAGCCTGCATAATTTAGTGAGACCCCGAGTCAAAGTGAAAAGTAAAATCATGTGCTGGGAGCGCAAATGAGCAAATCAGTAGAACACTTGGGAAAGGCCCTGGTTTCATCCACTCTAGTATGACATACATACATACATATGTAAGTAAATAAATAAGAAAGTAAAAATGATGCTAAACATATAGCAAATATAAAAAAGATACACAGGTAGCAAGAGATAAAAAAGAACTAAAAAAGAAAAAGTAAAAATTGCATTAGAAAAAAGGGAAATGAGGAAAACAGAATTAATGATAAAAAGGAATGGACATGATGGTGCACACCTGCAATAGTAGCTAGTGCCTCTGGAGGCAAAGGCTGGAGGATCTTGGGTCCCAGGCCAGAGGCAGTCTGTGCAATTCCATGAGACCCTGTCTCAACATAAAAATAAGAAAGGTGCTGGGGGTACTGCACAGCAGTTGCCCTATGCAGACCCTAGGTTCAACCCTCAGCACAGCAGGAAAAAAAGAACAGGGATAAAGTACTGGAGTGGCTTCTTTCTGTGTCCTCTAATATTGGAGTCTGTTAGGTGGAGGTGGCAACTTTTAACTGACCTCTGCTCAGTTGCCAGTCTCTGAAGTTTACCTCAGGAATGAGAGTTGTCTTCTTTGCCCAGGGTTGGGCTAGGGCCTGACCCCTTTTCCTGAGCCTCCTGCTGCGTGAATGTCTTTGTGCGTTAGCTTCCTACCTTCCCCCTTCACCATAACTGCCTGCCATAGCTGTGTCCCACCCTGGAGTTGGAGCAGGTCACCCCCAGGCTTGCTGATGGGTGATTATTCTTCATTTTCAGGCCTCCGGAGTAGCTAAGTCTCACACAATAGGTTCTATCTCAAGATGGCACCCAGTCTCATCTGGCACTCAGCGCTCCGAGATATGGAGTGTGGCAAAATGAATCTCTTTTTCAAAGCTGCCCCCAGTCGAGAAGAGCCACTGTCTCAAAAAATCCCCCGAATGGATCCAAGGGCTTCATGGACTGTGGGCCTGTCCGATGGGACTACCAGTCTGCTGCCAGCACTGTCCAGCTGACCTTTATAGGTGAGAGCTCCATCCGGGACTTGCATCTGGAGATGTGTCCTGCTCACTCCCTCTTGCTTCTCAGCTCTGTTCTGCATTCTGTGACTGTACTATAATCTCATTTATTATTTCTGTACTTTTCTAGTCCTTATCTCTTTGGAAAAGAGTCTAATCCTTCCTATTCTGACTTCTTTTGTTTTATCATGTTTGCATCTAATCCACCATCTTACACTGGAAGTTGGCCTGTGTTTTGAATATGCGTGTTAGGTGGTGATTCTTATGTGCACCAGAGGCTAAGAAGGACTTCTGTTGAGCACAACCAAGACAAATTGAGCCTGAGAAAAGTTTAGAGCTGGTTTTACCATCCACTGTCCATCTTGTGGAGAATTTTTCCACGGATTTTTGAGTAGGATAGGTAGTACCTCGAATAAGATGAATGGTAGAAAATAAACCTAGGAAACTGAACAGGTTGACATATTGGGTTGATTTATTAGTGCCGCACTGATTCACTCATCTTTTGAGATAAGACACAAAAGATGAGAGTGTTAGGTCTGATAGGAGTGTATTTTGAGCTATTCTTTTTTGACATGTAGAGATACCAGGACTAAACTAGGTGATAAAACAAGACAGGAATATAAGCAAGAACACTTACTTTCCTGTTCTGAGAAGGGTGGACATTCTTCTAGATCATTCAATATGTACGAGAAATATCTGCAGGTAACTGCCTATCTGCTTACAACTGGTTTGTCGAAAGTAACAGTTCTCAAATGTTTTAGTTGCAAAATCCTTATACTCTTAAATATTGAGAACTTCTAAAAGGCTTTTGTTGATGATGGTCTTGTCTATTATTATTTTCCACATTAGAAATTAAACCTGGAAATTTAAAAAATATTTACCAATTCCTTTTAAAAGTAAACTATTACATTAAAATAAGTAGCACTTTGAAAAGAGCCAAAATCTATTTTCCTACAAAAAATCTAGAGAAGAGAGGGTCATTGTTTTATAGTTTTGCTAATGATTACTGTCCAGCTTACTAGATGAGAGCTGGACCTTGTATCTGCTGCTTCAGTATGTTTTTTGATTGAAATACATGAAAATGATCAGTCCTAGCACAGATGTACTATTTTAAAAAGCAGTATTTTAATATCTTTTCAGCTAACTATATGTCTTGATACTACACCAAAACTCCACAAGTGGGCAAATCAGTTGGAGTCTGAAATGTCACTTGGAATATGATAGCTGAAGCTATACCAATTAAAATTTTATGAACTGTTACAATAGAATCCATTGTTCTATAGCTTGACCTCTGATAGTTCTTTTAACCATGTATGATTCTGTAACACATATTATTTTGAAAATACTGGTTCATTGAATTTTCAGGTTTTGTGTATAATTAAAAAAAATCTCACCTGTCTTCATGTCACCACTAACTTATCAGAAAAGTCTTTAAAGATTGGGAATTTTCTGGGCATGATGGTGCATATTTGTAATTCTAGCACTTGGTAGGCTGAGAGAGGAGCATCATGAGTTTCAGGCCACCTAGGCTATGCAGCGAGAAACCATCTTTCAAAACAACTAACCAAAAACCACTACCACCACCAACAAAAGCCAAACAAGACTGGGAATTTGTCAAGCTCATGATTGTTTTCAACATTCTGATTTTTGCTTGAAAGCTCATATTTCAGTATTGCAAACAAATACTGGCAGTGCTTTCCTTGAAGTGACAGACTCACTTTATTTTAAGAAAATTACTGCCAAATACTTGAGCCTGAATTGTTTTGGTTTGCCTTTCAATTTTTTCAAGTAAATGTAGGAAGATGGCTGAACTGTAGACAGTTGCCGAAGAGCATTTTGTGGTGATAGCTTTGGTGCTTCTGTGTGCAGCAGAAGTACTTCACATGTACTTCCCCTTTCGTCACACAGAAGATTGAAAAGAGCCAAGAATAATAAAAATTAATTCTTAGTGTTTAGTCAAGGACATTCTTAAATGAGCTGGCTTTTTTTCTTAATGTGAGTTTGTGGGCACAAGGAAAATAAAAATTCCTAATGCATCTTGCTGTCACTGCTTTGATTGTATTGGTACCATCAGTGTAAAACACCAGCACAGGGAAAATACACATGGTATCTTTGTATGTGATAAAGAAGTTCTGTTTGTTGTGGATACCTTGAAAGCGTCTTGGGGAATCTCCACAATCCACAGAACATACTTTGGAGAATCCCTGTTTAAAGCGACCTTCCATATACCAGCTTTTCTTCACAACATTGGAAGCCTACTTTTACCTTGGAAACATCCAACCTGTGTTTGGAAGTGAGAAGGTAAAGTGAAATGGGGTATCAGGCTTCTGATGCTGTCCTTTTTTAAAAAACTTTTTGGTGAGAGTGCATTTACAGCCAACAGCTCACCTCGAACTAGACAGGTTCTGGGTAGCTGGGAAGCATTTCTGTTGCTCCGCAGCAGTAAATCACTTCAGTCATGCCTGTACCCTGCTGCCCCAGGGAGGAGAACACACCATGCTCCTCTCTTCTAACTTAGGTCTCCAGTAATTAAAGATTCTCTTTGTGAAAAGCATATGTTAAAATAACTTGTTTAAGCCGAAGTGTGAATGACAAGAGTAGTTTAGAAAGGAAGAAGGCATCTGAGGATGGCAGAGTTCTAGTGAGGTTATCTGCCCACTCATTTTCCATTATCAGATGCTTGGTGGCTACCTAGCAGGTGATAAATGCCAAGGGAGTAATGTTAAATGGTATGTTTTCTGGCCCCCAAGGAGCTCAGTTGTGGCTGCCACTGAGTGGCAAGCTCATGTCTTGATTGCTGTGTAGCAAACTCTTGGTTAAATGCAAGATTAAGTTGCAAGGCGAGAGAGACCATTCAGTTTGGGGTTAGGTAAGACTTGTCAGAAGTTTTCAGCTGCAGAAATCCAGAGCTGATTAGATTCTTTGGAGTTGACTCATGAAGATGATACTAGGAGCTGATCCCTGAAGACAGTGGAGGACTCTTAGTACTTCATAGTACTTAACAGTATTTACAGTTTTCACCATTGCCTTTTTCTGCTCCCAGAGTTCATAAACAGACCTTGTTCGGTGAGAATATAGTAGAAGCAAAGTACATTTATTTTCCTGAGGTATATTTATCTAGAACTTATATCACAGCCTCTTTATTTCTCTGCCACATAGCAGAGGTCTTCTCAGTGGAATTTTTCTTTAATCCATGCATCCTCTAGACTTTCTTGGCCAAATGGCTAACTTAATGTCTTTTGAACTGTGAGCAGCCTATGCCCCTCATGTTAATGACTTCTCATTAGGTTCAACAAAACTGATTAGTTTTCTCTTTCTTTTATTTTTCTTGCATCCACTTGGCTGTTGGTGTTTTCAAAACTCATTTAGATACCTGTTTATCATTCTTTAGTATAGGTTGCTTTAGTAGATATTTGTCTCATCTATTTATTTTTATTAATTCATCAATACTGAAAAATATTAACTGACCATTCTGTGCCCAGAATTTTTCTGGGTATACCAATGATCATGGAACTAATATTCTAGTGAGAGAGGCAATCGGCTAAATAAAGTGTGTGTGCTCACGTGTGTATGTGTAAAAGCAAGTAATGATGTGAATTATGATGACAAGGCTGAAGAGGGGGATAGAGAAGTTTGAAGGATGATAGTTTGACAAGTTTGTTAAGGACTGCGTCCTTGAAAGATGACAGTGAGAAGAAATCCTAAATAAAGTGGGCCAGCCATGTAACCTTCTGCGGAAGAGTAGCCTGTGGTTAGGTCCTGAGGCTGGAGTGCTTAGTATGTTTGAGGACCAGCCAGGAAACCAGCATGTTTGGCATGCAGCACAGGAGAGGAGAATGGCTAGTACTTTGGTTATATGGATAATCGGAGGGCAGATCAAGTGGGACACTGGTGAGCTACAGTGAGGAATTTGAATTTTACTATGCACGAAATGGAAAGTTTTGAGGAGTTTCGAGCTTAAGAGGGACATGGCATGAGCTATCCCGTACTTTATCAGGTTCATGCCACTTTCTTCTTTGAGGAATGATAGGAGGGCATATGTAGTAGCACAGGGGAAAATTGGGTGTTCTTACAGGTGATGAAGCACAATGCAGTAGGGGCTTAGACTATGGTGGTGGAAGTAGGAAGTGGTCGGGCATTTCAGGATAGTGGTGACAGGATTTGCTGATGGATTGGAAATAGGGTTTAAGAGAATGAGGGATATCAAAATTCTTGTTTGGTCAGAAGATTGGGAAAACTATGGGAGACATGGCAGAAAAATCAGGTTAGGCTTAGATTTGTTAATATGCAGATGCTTACTAGACTCAAGTAGAGGTTTCAGATACGTGGTTCGATGTTGTTAGATGCCGTTGGGTCAGTGTCTGACTCGTAGTGACCCTATGTACAACAGGCTAAACAGTATTGTCAGTGCTTCTCTGCTACTCATAGGGTTTTCAGTGGTGTCTAGGTTTTTGGGAGTGGGTTACTAAGTCCTTCTCCCAAGCCTGTTGTATCTGGTGTTCTATGGTGGTCTCTCATTCAAGTACTAACCAGGCCAGACTCTGCTTTAGCCTTTGAGATCTGGCGGGATTACAGGCCACAGTGCTATGGCTGGAGGCCTGTGGTTGGACGTTGAAAGTTAGAATTTAGTGGGGATGTTGGGCAAGAGGAAGGAATTGCCAAGTCATTGTATGGACAGTGTTTCTGCTGTGGGCCTGGCTGGGGTCAGTTAGAGCACATGGTTAGCAGAGAAGTGCGAGGATAAAGCATTCCTGAAGTCTGCCACTCAATGTTCTGGACTGGAAGATCCAGGAAAGGATGAGAAGAGTAGTTGGGGAGAGAGAAAAACACAGGAGCTGCTTGTGCTGGAAGCTGAGCGAAGAAACATTCTCTAGGTAGGAGTAATTGATTATGTCAAATGGAATAAGATCCAGAGTGGATCTTACCAGTTTCAGTCTTAAAGGGGAAGCTGTTTCCCTATTCTTATATACTTCCCTGTGACATACTGGATCAACTCATTTTTTGTTGTTGAATTGGGGCAGAATTTTGAATCTGATGTTCAGGACTTAGGCACAGACTATTCTTTCTCAGAAATTTGCATAGCTTGCCCCCTTTTAGATTTATGCTTATTGTTATCTTCCGAGGACACATTCCTTAACCAGCTTGCCAAATTCACCAGGAGATACCTATAAGCCAGGCATGCTAATGCATGCCTACAATCCCAGCACTCAGACTAGGGCAAGAGGATCACTAGTTTGAGACCAGCTTGGTCTGTGTAGCGATTTCAAGGTCAGCCTAGGCTACAAAGGGAGACTCTGTCTCAAAAAAGAGAGATATAGAAAGAGATATATCTATAACAGCATCTGGCAGTTACTGTGTGCCCTGCTACACTGACTTCTGAAATACAAAGCTGAGTTAGAACTGCTGAGACTGCTTGTGATCTTAGGAGAGAGTGCATGTGAAGTTTATAGTACAAGGCTGGACATGATGAGTTCTATATAGAAGTTAACGATAAAGCAATGCCAGTTAGTTGATTTCATGATCAAGGAATATTAGGATCAAGATCTATTAACCTTTAGTCTCTTCCCCTATTCCATCTCTGCTTTCTTTTACACACATAAAAAAATAACCAATCTTAAAGCTTATGAAGGTATTTTTGAGATAATATTCATTTGAAAATTACCATATTTCCAAGGTACTGTATGAGAAATCTTTGAGTTAGGAAGAAGTCTGATTCCCTTGGGGACCTTGGATACGTCATATCAGTGCTTGTGCATTGCTAGCCCTGCTTTCCTGCCTTTACTACCACTGTAAGCAAAGAACCAGCTAGGTTGGGGAGGGAGAAGAAGGGCGTGCTGTGGTGGTGCTTAAATTGGCAAGATAAGCATTTCTTTTAAATCTCAAATTTTATTTTTGTAGTACATGTGAATTTTGCAGTCCTCTTACATATCTTATTTGATTAGCAGTTAAATTATTTAGCCCTCCCCACCTCAGATCATCGCCTGCAGCCATAGCCCTGTGGCATCCGATCCCATCAGATCTTGGAAGCTAAGCAGGGTCGGGCCTGGTTAGTACTTGGATGGGAGACTGCCTGGGAACACCAGATACTGTAGGCTTGGGAGAAGGACCTGGCAACCCACTCCCAAAAATCAATCCACCATAGAAAACCCTATGAACAGCAGAGAAGCACTGGCAATAGTGTTTCGCCTGTTGTACATAGGGTCGCTATGAGTTGGATACAGACTCAATAGCACCTAACAACAACAACAACGATACCTCAGATCATCAAGCAAAATTTTCTGAAATTTAAGGAAGACATGCTTTTTGGGTTGCTTTGAATGCCTTTGGTTTGCTTGCCAGGTACTCTTAGGGCAGTGCTCAGGTAGTGGTTTTGTAACATTTCTACCTCACCACCTTGTAAATCAAAAATTTTCTTAAAATCTAGACTCATGTCTCAGGTAAGGTAGGTAAAGACTTCAGAAGCCTTTGGGCAGAATTCAGAATCCCTGCTGAAGGAGGAGGCGTGTGCACATTTCCCTTGGTGAAAGGTGCTAAGGTTCTGGCTACGCTGCTGGTGATCAGGGATGAGTACTGCAGTCTCCTTCTCTTCCCTCAGATGCCATAGGCCATGGCCCTTGCTTCCCATTGTGAGCCCATTGTGAGACTCCTGGGTCTTTGTGTGTGCCATCTCCTCTGGGGGTCCCAGCGTTCCCCCTTGGTGCACGTCCTGTCAGAACGTTGCTTCCTGAACCACAGCTGAACCAAACCCTGCCTTCCCCTGGCTGTTGCCCTTTCCTTCTTTTCTGCAGGCTCAGTGAACTGATTATAGGTCTTCAAAATGTTTTTACCCCAGAGCCTTCAGCCTAGAACACATCTTGAGTTAGAAATCCCTTCCTCTGCAAAGCCTCTTTTGCCCCCACTAGCTGCAGGCCTCGGCTGCTGCTCTGCACCATTCTGGGCTCTCTGCTCATGTGGGATGGCAGCACAGCACAGGGGTGGAGAGTGGGGCCTTAGAGTCCTGACTCTGTTACTTAATGAGCTGTGTGACATAGGTTCAGTTAATGACATAGCTTCAATGGACCTCAGTTTCTCCTCTTTAAAATGGGACTCATACTCAGTCCCATCTCATGTTATCATTAGGAAGATTAGGTAAGATGAAAATGTGATATGCTTGGAATCATGCCTGGTACACGGTATAGTAAATTGTTCATAAATTATTGCTGACATTGTTAGGTTATTATTATCACTGCTACTAGGACTGTATTTTTGCCAGCGTACTCTGTCCCTGCCACTGTATTCTATGTGGAGTGAGGTCAGGGTCTCTGCTGTTGTCTTCTCCATCTTCTCCTCAGTGTGTGGTGTGTAGATCCTGTAGGTACACATGGGATGTGCAAAATGCTCAGAGATGTCTTGGGCATGGTGGGGGAGGAACTGGACTTAGGGATGTTCTCTTGCAGGAGATGTCTGCTGGCTGACAGCTGGGCTGAGCTGTCCTTGTGGCTAGGAATGAACCAGTGCTAAGGTCACATAGAATCAGCATAGAGGACCTTGCAGACGGTAATTGGAGAAGGTGAGACTGCAGAGGTGAGACCACCAATAAAGTTGGGAGTCATCTTGGGCCACACTGTCCAGGGGGAGCAGGATGTGAGCAGAATTATCTAGTTTCAACTCCGTGTGTGTGTGTGTGTGTGTGTGTGTGTGTGTGTGTGTGTATACACATGTACATGTACACATACTTGGGAGTTGTACCCAGGGCCTCACACATACTTTGAAAGTTCTCTACCACCAGGCTGCTGCCCACCCGAGTTTTTATATTTTTTGAGAAAGGATCTTGATAAATTATGCAGGCTGCCTCTGGCCTTGAAGTTGCAATCCTCCTGCCTCAGCCTCCCAAACCTGGATTACAGGTATATTACTGCTGTTCCTGGCTCAAATAACTCTCCAGTTGAAACTTTGAAATCACAGTCATAGTGTACTTGCCTAGCATGTATGAGGTGCAGTGATCTCCAGCACTGCACAAGGAAAAAATGGGGGAGGGATACAAAGTAAAACAAGAAAATTTAGTTGTAATATATTTTATACAAAAGTATTGACCAGGTATTTTACCTGCTATTTTGTCCTAAGTCTTTGAGATGTGGTATGATTTTACACATTGTAGCACATCTCAGTTTGGACCACCCACATTCCAAGAGCTCAGCAGCCACATGTGACTGGTGGCAGCCATGTCAAACAGTACAGGCCTTGGTAGAAGACGGTTGGGAGTTGATGGGTTTTGAATTAAAACAATGACAAAGCGGGTGGGGAGATGGGGGTCTTTGAATTGGACAGAGTGACTCCTGTGTTTTTTGTGTGCTTACTAGGTAAATGGTGGCTTCACAACTTGGTAGGGGAATTCAGAAAAAGAAAGGAAAGTTTATTTGTGTTTTCTGGAATAGAGGGCAGAGAGTAAGCTGATGAGTTAAGTTTTGGAGTTTGAGATTTAGGTGGGACGTTGGACTTCATGGATATGAAGCTTAGTCCTTGAGAGTTTTATAATCTTGAGGTCTGGGAAGTAGAATTGAAGCTCTGTAAACCCAGCATGGCCCCCCAGGCTGTCCATCTTCGTGCCTCCTGTCCTGCTCCTGCCTTCACCATGCCTGGAGGGACCTATTCTTGGGCTCCAGAGAAAGGTAGATAATCATCCCCTACCTCTACCAGCAGATGGGCTGTGGTCAGAGGTATAAGCATATGGGGGTCATAATACTCAAATGCACCTTCCCCTTCTAGCTGAAATCTCCTGCAGTTAATAAGTCATTTGTGGTGGGGGGGGAGTGCGTGCACGCTTGTGCATATGTGCTGGGGATTGAACCCAGGGCCTCATGCATGCTTTACAGTTGCTCTGCCGCCAAGCTCTATCCTCAGCTCCTTGAATTTTAAGGTTTATTTTAATAAATAAAATCAACCAGAAGCATTTTTAATTGAGAAAAAAATATGATTGTTTTAGTTTAGCTGTGACTGAAAAAGGCTTGTACATTTTTTATATTTGGAGATGAAATTCTGAGAACTCTTCCTAAGTTTCTGTCCAGGCAGTGCTTCTGTTTGGCAGAATCTTTTCAGGAGTGAGATGAGTGATTGTACTTAGTTCATAATAGGGAGGCCACATTGCTGCTTGTGTTGGCCTGTTGAATCTTACATATGACCCTCAAAGATGGGATAAGAACTTTGTCCATCTGTCTGTCCTTCATCAGTCAATATTATTGTGCATTTACAACAACATACCATTCTCATTGCAAGGTCTTCGAATTACAGAAATAAGCTCTTCTCTCCTTCTTTCTGTGTCCTCTCTCTTTTCAACAAGACACGTTCTTTCTGTATATCCTAGACTGACTGGCCTTGAGCTCACAAACTCCCTGCCTCAGCCTCCTGAGTGCTAGGACTATTGGTGTATGTCATGGCATCTGGCTAGCTCTTCTTTAAAAAAAAAAAAAACAAATTTCCAGTTATCACACAGTGGTGTAACTTTGATGAAGAGAGATAAATGTAGACTTGTAGGGAGTAGATAATGGAACTTAATTATTTGCAGGGCCAGGGAAGAATGTGGTGCTTGATTCAGGTCAAAGGGGCAATGAAGGCAAAATTTATGCAGATATAGTACAGAAAGAACCTGGTGTTTTCAGAGGACGGCACATGCTACAGCATTGTGTTGGACTAGTTGGTAAAATGTACCTTCGTTTACATATTTATTTGCTCAACCAAAGGCTTCAGGCACTGTGCTGGGCCCTAGGGGGTACATGTGCTATAAGGTATAAATACAGGAGGCACATGGGTACCCTTTCAGAGATAGCAGAGTGTGTGTGAGCACATGACATCCACACTCACATTTGAAGGCATGTTGAGACTTTTGATTTTCCTCCCACAAACACTAGCCCTGCAGTATGTGTCAGCACCAGCATTAGGTGCTGGGGTATTTATATATGTATGTTAGAAAACAGGACTATAATATGCAGCTTTGTTCTGTCCTTCAGGGGCTCACAGTCCAGAGGATAGAGGACCTAAGAAGTAGTCCACCCGTGTGATGAATATTACTTGGCCTTGTGAGGGCTCTTGGCTCCACCTGCAGAGATCAGGGAAGGCCTCAGAAAGAGGTTATGCTGAAGCTGAAGTTTGAAGATTGACTGGGAATTACCTGGGGGGAGAGAGTGGGAGAGGGTGTTCTAGGCAGGAGGAATGGTACGGCCACAAGCTCTAAAGTAGGAAAAAGCAGTGGGCCTTTGTGTGACTGCAGTGGCAAGGTGTGGTGGGGGCTTGCTGTGGGGTGCACAGGCAGGACACAGGCTGGAAAGGGGAAGGTTGGCACGAGGAAGAGCCTGGCTAGTGGGAGCCCAGAGGGTTTCAGTTTTAAGTGTAGCTGGCAGAGAATCCTCAGTAGGGTGTACAAAAGAATTGGCAATTTACATCTTAGAATGATCTCTTTGGAGAGTCACAGACTCCGTGGAAGAAGACAAGACCAGTGAAGAAGCCCTTTAGGACAGGCCGGGGCTGGAGAGACAGATGGAGGACATGGGACTGCCAAGAGAATTTGGAGGGAGACAGGCAGAGGCAGGTCTTGACCATCATTGGATGCGGCCAGAGACGGTGAGAAAGACACAAAGTTTCTGTCTGTATTGGGTCACAGGGTATCCCAGTGACATTAACCAAGATGGGAAAGTGGAGTGCTTAGCAGGGGAAGTGATTTTGAGTTTTGACATGCTGATCTTGAAGAAACATCCAGTCTCAAGGAGGAAATAAGCACCTGGCTGTGTACTATGAAAAGTGGAATCCTGAGGACTGCCAAAACTTACGGGAGAACAAAGAAAAGGAGGTCCAGGAAAGGGTAGATGAGGGAAAAATGGTCAGTAATAAGGTACAACAGAGAATAATGTAGTGGCAAAGGGGTCCCTCCCCAACTTTGGTTTTTGAAAATTTTCAAATTATAGAAAAGTTGAAGGAAGAATACAATAAGAATCTCTTTATCTTTTACCTGAAACTAATAGCTATTAACTTGTCTCATTTCCTTTAATCTGTTGCTGCCTAAGCTCTACTGAAGGAAGGAAGGGAGGTAAGCATGGAGATATTTTTGGGAAGAGCTCTGAGGGCAGAGACAGCCTATGGAAAGACCTTGAGGTAAAAGATATATAGGTTATATTGGCTGATAGGGGGCTAGGATTTAGCTCAGCTGGTAGAGTGCCACTCTGCCATCTTTAAGGTCCCAGGTTCAATTCCCAGCACCGCAAAAATGGTAGAAGGACTTGGCAATCCACTCCCCAGGCAATTCTGAAACAATCAGCCATTGAAAACCCTATGAGGGTTACTGTGAGTTGGACATGACTGGATGGCACCTAACAACACAAGAAACAATATTGACTGATAAGCAAGGAATCGATCTGGCTGGAGTGGAGTGAAAAAGAAGAGTTACAGGAGACAGAAGTCTACACCATTTAGGGCTTTTGTAGCCTGTGGTGAGGACTTTAGATTTTCCTGTGAATGAGATGGGAAGGTATTAGAGGTCTTCAGGAGAGACATGATGTAGTTTTCACTTTCAAAGGATCACTCAGACTGTGTAGCAGATAGACTGAGGTGGAAGGCAAGACTAGAAGCAAGGAGGCCAGAAATGGAGGCACTGTAGTAGTCCAAGCCGGGTCTCCTGTGACCAGGACAAGGTCAGCTGTGGGAGAGGCATTAAAATAGTGTCCTATGACTGTGTTGAAGGTGGTATGAATATCCCTTACACATGGATTGGAGATGGAATGGAAGACTTAAGTGAAAGGTCAGGGACGGTTCAAACTTTTTGGCTTCTGTTGCTGGTGGTATAACAGTTTGTGAAGGTGGGGTGGGGGTTGTTGTTGTTGTTAGGTGCTGTCAAGTCGGCATCTGACTCATAGCGACCCTCTGTACAACAGGGGAAACACTATTGTCAGTGCTTCTCTGCTGTTCATAGGGTTTTCCAATGGCAGATTGATTTTTGGGAGTGGGTTGCCAGGTCCTTCTCCTGAGCCTACAGCTTCTGGTGTTCCCAGGTGGTCTCCCATCCAGGTACTAACCAGGCCCGACCCTGCTTAGCTTCCGAGATCTGATGGGATCAGATGCCATAGGGCTACAGCTGCAGGCAGGGTGGGGGTAGAAGTCAAAAATCTGTTCTAAACTATATTGAGGGTGAGATGCTTATTAGGATGTCCAAGTGGATATGTTGAGTAGACAGTTGGGTAAAGAACTCTATAGAATTCAAGGGACTGGTCTGGGTTGGAGGAAGGACTCTGGGAACCATTGGCACAGAGGATGGCACTGAGGAAGGGAGGAAACCTGGAGAGATGAGGGGCTGGGAACATAGCAGAAGTGATGAGTGGAGAAAATAATTAGCCAGGCAGAACTTGCAAAATAGGAAGAAGGGCTGCCCTGGATGTCACTGAAGAAGCAAGCATGAGCAGCTGTGTCAGCTGCTGCACACAGGTCAGGAGAGATGAGGAGGAGCCAGGAGACTGTCGGGGGTCACCTTGATGACAGCCGTTGGTGGAATATTAGCGTGGTTAGAGCAAATTCAAGAGCAGTGGAGGAAGAGAAGTGCAAACAGCAAATGTCATCCTTTCAAGGACAGTTCTGAAGGAGAGCCCAGAAGCAGGTTGAGAGCTGGAGGAAGATGTGTCAGGAGAGGCCCAGGAACTATTTGACGCAGGGAAAGAGGTAGGGTGGAAGGCTATGCAGGTGGGAAGAACTGGTCAGGCAGACAAAAAGTAGGTGGGTAGATCAATTTGGAGAAGATAGGTATTTAAATTTTTTCCCTGAGGTAGACTTCTTTAAAGAGTTGCTACAGGGTGATTTTTGTGTGTTGGGGTGACTGAAGCCAGGGTCAGCTTTGCCCTGGCTGGGTTGCTTGGATTCCAAGGCCTGTGGCACCCTGATGGTGCCTATCTGTTCTGTTGCAGCTGGCCCCTGGCTCTGCTGTGCTGTGCAGAATTTTGTGTGCTTGGAAGCTTCCTTGTCCTTACCTCTCTGAAGTCAGACATCCTCCTCCCACCCCAAGGACTCACCAGACCTTTTCCTTGTCTAGTGGTTCTTGTCTGTGATTTCTCATGGTGCGAGGGCTCAGGCTGAATGACATATGGTTTTCTCTCTGCCTTTCCTTTATCCTCCCCTCTCTGTCATGTATTTGTTATGGAGCTAAGGCTTCACAGGTTCAAAACATGGAGAAATTTGTATACCTAAGCATTCTGTGCATAGTGAGCTGCTTGTTGTTTTAGGTGCGTTTGAGTCTGTGTCTGACTCACAGCAACCCTGTGTACAATAGGCAAAACAATATTGTTAGTGCTTCTCTGCTGTTCCTAGGGATTTCAATGGCTGATTGTTTTTTGGGAGTGGGTTGCTGGGTCCTTCTCCCAAGCATATAGCACCTGGTTGTTCTTAGGGGCGACCCTGCTTAGCTTCTGAGATCTGACAGGATCTGATGCCACAGTGGTACGGCTGCAGGTAGTGAGCTCTTCAGTAAACATTATTTTGTGACATTATGTTGAACAGAGACCAAAGTTGCTGTGAATAACCTCATAGATGTTAGGTACCTGTGTATTATTGAATGTTCTGAAAGTTTTCCTTTTGTGGGAAAAGGAAATTATAATTGAAAGTTTTATTTAGATTTCTAACTGTGGAATATCTTCTTTAACCTGGCTTTTTTTCATAGGTTTTAAATCAGTTTTATTTTTTTTGTGTTTACCTGAGAAACTTTTTAAACACTCCCCTCTTTACCTTTCTTACCCAACCTTATAAATGCTTCCTTCATTTCTTGTAGACTTGTGGCGATAGTTACCACTGGAGTAGGGCTGAAAGCAGAAAACCCCAGAGGTACTCAAAGTAGAAGAGGCTTTATAGATTAGGATTAGCTCTTCCAACTTCATTTTAGATGAAGGATTTGATGTGTCTTGAGCTGACTGTCTTACTTGATTGCCGTGGTCAAAAGCAAGACCTCAGCATTAATCCTGAGCTCCATTTACTATTCTTCCTTTGAACAACTTATCTAAAAAGAGCTTCTAGCACATGGAGGAATGTCCCTGGCAGGGAGGGGCTGGCACTGTCTGCCTGGTGCTGTTGGGCCTGGGTGGAGTGGGTGCAGACCCCCAGCTACCCCACGAGGCCTGGGGCAACATGAGGGCCATCTAGGCTTGGCTGCTTTGAGGCAACACCTCCCCCACTCCCCATTTCGTTTGGTCCTTCCTAGTTGGAGGCAGATCCATCTGCATGTGGTTTCCTGTTTGTCCCCTGACCCTAGGGATGGTGGTGGTAGTCTCAGGCACAAAAACCTAAGAGGTTGTCCCCCAAATAATTTCTATTTACAGTTCTGAATTTGCTACAGTGGAAATTAAAGAGAAAATCTTTAGATTCTTGAGTTAGAGAATTGACTAGATCACTGTTACATTTTGGAACTACAAAGCTTATTTTTTTAACAACTTTGAGAACATTCAACAACCATTAAAAAACTTCACTACTTTGCTAATACTCATACATAAACATTGCTAAGACACTCCATCTTAATATGAATAATTACATTCTTCTTATTCACTTTCCCGAAAATCAGAATGTAAGTACTGTATTTGTATTTTAGGCAGAATTGAAGATCAAGAGTTACCTGAAGTAATGCATTTTCAACATTAGTGAATTTTTGATATAAACAAGTTAACAGAAACAAATTACCAAAATACAAATCCTTATATAATAGCATCTCTGTGGCATTTCCAGGGTTCAAGTGTTTTCAGATAGATACAAGTATTGAAGACCTCTAAAGAAGGTTGCTGAATGGACGTAGATGCTAAGGGCAGGCTAAATCACAGAGCTGCTTAAACTCAAGCAGCTTGGTTCAGAGGGTACTGCTGTTTTATAACCGTATTTAAAAATCTGTTCCTCTTTTACTCCCTCAAACAGAGTTCAGAGATATAATGGATCCCATTATAGGTAAAAGGTCTGTGACTCAGCCATCGAGCTACTCAAACTCTTGGCTGTTTTAATTGCCACCATTAAAGCTTTAGTACTTTTATCTCATAAAAATAGATATCATTGATGTAAAATGTGTGCCTATTGAAGATACATGTGTACCTCTGCCCTTGTAGTTAGCTAATCAGCCATTTGAGTTTGAAGTTAGTTCAGTTTTATGTAGATGGAAACATGATATAGATCACAAATTTGTCCTGAGTTAGATGTTTAATTAAGACGAAATTCCAGTAGTAATCAGTAAACATCTAGCTAGAATATCTCCCATGAAGAACCTCATTTTTGTTTTGGTTTGAATTTTAACCACTTTTAATTAATGGAAGAGTGGTGGATTATTCCCAAGCCCTTTCTTGAACCCAAGAGAGTAGTGTTTCTCTGATTCTAAACTGTCATTTCAGAGATTCAGAGGACATTCACTAATTACTCATGGCCCTATTTGACACATCAGTTTAAATTTATATATGATATTTGGAAGTGTTTCTCCACCTGTACTTGTAGACAAAAATACAACCTTGCAATGGGGAAAACTCAAGGTGTGAAGGAAACTCCAGGAACACAGTCCAGGCTAAATATTAGAATGTGAAAAACCTATTCATTCTGGGCTTTTCCTTCAGTGTGCTAGAAAGTCACATTCATAGTGCTGTGTACAAACTAGGTGAAGTGTCTGAACATCTCAGTGATGTTTTACTGCCTACCCATTCAGGCAAATCTTTAGTTCTCTGGTAAAAATAGCAAATAATGGGTGTAATTGTGGAATGTTGTTCAGAAAAGAGAAGAAAATCTGACTGTAAAATCTGCTCAAATCCGAACAGTTCTAAGATTAAAATGTACCCACAAAACATTTGGAGCTAATATCCATAGCCAGGCTTCTCTTCTTGCCCAGCTGTGTAGATTCAATTATAATAATTTTCTCAGTTGCATAACATTGCTGTTTGTTTATTACTGCGTTATTAGTCAGTGAATGAACCTCCCTCTTTTTGACCCCTCAGCAGTGTTTATAAAATACTTAATTGCTTTGGTATCTTCTGTTTCGTGTGTGATTCCAGCTGGAAGGAGTCATGGGGCCACAGTCTTCTTTAAATGTTAAGCTGTTTGTAATTTGCAATAAACTTTCTTTAAAAAATAAGTATCAGGAGCCTGTAATATTGCTTATTGTGCAGTTTTAGTTTTTTTACTTGGAAAATGAAGAGGTCTTTCTTTAAAAATCTTCTCCCCATGACAGTTTAAGTAGTAATCACATACTCTAGCTTTTTAAAACACTGTTTCGCTTGTGATGGCCGTTTGGCTATTCCCACGTGAATGGTCCCGTGGCTGTGTCCATTTAATACCTGGCACCCCATCCTCTTTGTCTTCCTTCTCCCATCTAGCAGGAGTACGTGAGCAGCAGTGATTAGGTGCAGGCAGAGAGTGATTGAGAACATGGGTTTTCAGAGAGCTTGCCTGGTTTGAATCCTGCTGCCTCTTGTCATCAGTTTTTTTTGTGAGTTGGGGCCAATTTCTTAATGCCTTTGAGGGCTTTATTTCTCCTCATTTGTAAAATGGGGACAGTTTCATAAGATGTGATCATATGGAGTGGAATGTGACACAGAAGTCCTTAGTGCCAGCATTAGCATAGCATGTTCACAGAGACATAGGAAGTCCTGCTGTGCTGTGTATGTGTTTGTGTGGAAGTAAAAACATCTCACAGAGAAACAGGTACCCTAGGTGAAAAAGACAGAAAAAATATCAGGTGAGAATTAGGAGGATACTAAGGTACGTATTGACTGTAATGTATTTGTTGCTGTGTGGCACATTACCACATACTTTGTGGCCTAAAACCACATCCATTTTGGTGGGCCAAGGTTTGGTCAGGTTTCAGCTGGGACTGCTGCTTAGGACCTCATGAAGCTCCAGCTAGGTGTCCCCAGGACCACGTTCTCATCTAGAGTCTTGACTGGGGAGAGAGTCACTTCCAGGTCCATTAGATGTTGACAGAATTCACTTCCTTTGCTGGGGGGCAGGCAGGGCTCTAGTTTTTTCTGGTTGTCACCTGAGGGCACACTCAGCTCCTGGAGGCTGCCTGCTGTCCTGGCCCAGGGTTCCTTCCTCACTGTGGGTCACTGGCTTCTTCAAAGGCAGTAACATAGAGTCTTTCATCCTCTTTAAAAACCTCCCGTTTAAGTCAAGTGTGCCCACGGTACTCACCCCTTTGAGTAACTGCGAACCAATGATCACACCTGTGAAACCCTCTCTTCCCTAGACTTGAAGACACAGATCCCTCCACAGTCACAGAGGTAATGGGGCCATCTTAGAATGCTGCTTTTCATAAAGTGTGAATCAGTTTTTATAGGACCAAAGTAGTCTATCATTAAGCATTTATTACAAACTAAATTTGCTAGACTCTCGGTGTCTGAATCCTGGAGAACTTGCTCAGAGTGTGTAAATTAACTTTATCACTAAGCTCCTTGTAAATTGATTTTTTTCCCCTTCAAAGATCTTTCTATTCCCAATTCCACACAAAACCTGATTCTCCTCTTGTCAGTTTTTTAAGTTTGATCTTTTAGATTCACAGAAATAGCAGAGTAAACTATTTTAATATTTAACTTTTTAAGTAATAAATACAAACATGATATAAGCTGGTGTTCCAGAGCCAAACTGTACAATTCACCTTTCCAGTTTAAAGATCAAACTTGCTGTTGGCTATACCAGTGATAGCAAAACACCATGTTAAGTGAACAGCAAAAACTTACTAATTTCTTTTTAGCATGTAAGTTTAGTCTTTGTCTTTAGTGTCTTTGAGTAGAATCTGGTTAGGCAAAACATTTTGATCAGCCTAGAAACACTGTAGTCTTGCATTTTACCAAATTTGATCCCTGGTAATCTAGGTAGCTTCAGGTATGTGTATCCACTGCTGAGCTCAAGCTTCCTGACACATCTTTGAGGACAGTATGGGACAAGATGATTACATGTGAAATGGTCAGTGCTTCTATGAATTCTCATTAATGGGTCATTATTGAAGTGAGTCACTAAGGAAAGGGCATGGTGTACAGGGTGGTGAAGAAAAGAAACAACGGCAGAGATCATAAGACTCAGTTTATTAAGGACCATTAACATACTGTTTTTGCCATTTTTCCTTCTAGCAAGTCGTATCCAAAAAAAAAAAAAACACTTCATGATTTATCACCCTAAAAAGTGTCAAAATATCTCAGATTCCTCTAATAGGCTCACATTTTGGTTTGCTTATGGTAAACTAGAGGCCCACATTGTAGGCTCTGCTTTTCCTTGGGATACTTCTCTTGGGAATGGGTGGGCACATCTGCTGTTGGCCGGGGGTGGCCCAGAGGAACCAATACATTATTCCCCATTCCTGCAATAGGCTTTGAAGTGTGTTAGGTTTGTGGTATCTTTGTTTATTTCCTGCCTAGTGATGGTTCTGTTGGCCCCTCTGCATTCCTTTTCCTCTTCTCTAAAATACTTTAGGGATAGATGTTCAAGATCAGACATAGCTGCATATCCTTTTTGGAAAGCCAGCACATAGGAAAACATTCCAATCTCATATAAACAGCTAAGCTAATTTTTCCAAGCATTTGTGAGGTAATGGAGATACTTCTAAAGCATGTTCAGTTTAACATCCCTTTACTGCTGTGCCCTGGACACATGTGTGGAGACAAACAAGCTATTTCAGGTCTCTGGTCCCTAAATGCAAGCCTATGCATTTATCTGGTATTTTTCCCAGGAAGTAGCAGTTGATCTCTTATCAGGCTAAAGAAAATAATTGGCTTAGAGTCCTTGAAGTATAGTTGTTGTTAGGTGCTGTGGAGTTGTGTCTGACTCATAGGGACCCTCATAGGGTTTTCAATGGCTGACTCTTTCAGGATTGTCTCCGGAGTGGATTGCCATGCCCTTCTCCCATGAAATATAGTAGATGGAATGAAAATGTGTATAGGCCATTTGTGTAGGTGATTAGAAAACATTTTCAAGGCAGGGCAGAGGGAGTGGCTTAGCTCTTTCTGGTCCTTTAAGACTTGTCATAGTCCCTGGGACTAGGCTGACCTCAGTGTGACTGAGTTGAATTATACCCTGCCAAATGGAGATTTTGACAATCTCCTGGGTAGAGTTAGGTGCAAGGCACAATAAGAATATCAGTTCTTAACTACATTTTTATTTTTGGGTAAAATGTTAGTGATTCTCTGCAGCTTTAGTTTGGAACTCAAGTTGTTCTCAGAACCTTTGAAGGCAAAAACTCTCAATTTGTACGAAGTTATAAGCCATCATAACCTGTAGATTGGGATTAGGGTTTTAGCACTAAGGCTGTTACAGTTTTGGAGAAAGACTGGAGGGTGTTCTCTGGAGAACTCCAAGCCACCTTTCTAGCTGTGGGTCCCCACTGTTGGGGAGCCCCATCAGGTCTCAGAGCTTCTTGGGGGAGGCTGGGTAATGCATGTGGGTTTTGTAGCTACATCTCCTATGTTAGAATTTCAGTTTTTTCATTTCCTAGCCACATAACTTTGGATAAGTTAATCTTGAAACTTCAGTTTCCTTGTTTGTGCAGCAGCCACTTTACACATGTGCCGCACCAGCCTCAGAGAGCTATTCTAAGGACTGAAGAGAAATAAAATGCTTCGTAGAGCTCACAGCACATATAAGCAACTGTACAACAAATGGTTAAAAGAAGAACACCCCTCAGTGCCCCAGGATGGCTTCCAGACTTCCTGGCATCCTAACCCCAGGTGTGTTCCCAGGCCCCTCTTCCCATTGCTCTAGGAGTGCTGGGCTGGAGGTGGCCTTGTGGCCCAGTTGCTGGGTCCAGGTCTGCAGATCTGCCACTGATCCTCTGGCATCCCAGGACTGCAGAGCAGCACTCACCTTCCTTTGGGGGGCATGGAGAAAGCACAGGAAGGGGAGATGACCTGAGTCTGCAGTGGGTGAGACAGAGGGCAAAGGGACCAGGGACTAAGACCTGTGCTTCTTCACTGGGGAGGGAGCCTGCCTGCTCCACTTAGGATTTCTCAGGCATTTGGAAAAGACGTTAGCATTGGTGGAATTTCCCTGCTGTATTATTCCAGTCAAGTTGCCTGGAGAACCACCACAGCATGAGGTTTTATATATTAAAAATACTATTGGACAGTTCTGTGTATGGTTCCTAAGTATGGAGAAGATGTTCAGTAGTCTGTGTCTGATTTGAGATGTTAGGTGCTGTCAAGTTGGGTCTGACTCATAGCCACCCTGTGTACAACAGAACAAAACACTCCCTGACACTGTGCCATGCCTGACATTGTCAGTGTTTCTCTGCTATTAGGGTTTTCAATGGCTGATTGTTTCAGGATCACTTTGGGAGTGGGCTGCCATCTCCTTTTTCTGATTCTGGGGATTGAACCCAGGGCTTCAGAGAGCACAGAGCAGCACTCTACCAACTGAGCTTAACTACAGCCCCCTAATGTGAGGTATTCAACTTTAAATTCTCCATGACTGCTTAGGTCACTTTTTTCATTACTTTGACTCTACTAATTCAAAATGTGTTTATAATAATTTAGATGCCATAAAGTGGCTCATTTTAATTTGTAGCTGTTTAAATTATACTAGTGTGGTGAATCTATCCTAAGGACAACTTTAAAACACAAGCAGAAAACCATCAGATGCCAGGCATGGTAATCTCATCAGCTACTTGGGAAGCTGAGGCAGGATGATGGTGAGTTTGAGGCCAGCCTGGACTACAAAGCAAGTTCAAGATCAGACTGGGCTACTTAGTAAGACCATGCATCAAGATAAAAATAAAAAACGCCTGGGGGTGCAGCTCAGTGGTAGAGTACCTGCCTAGCATGTGTCAGGCCCTGGGTTCAGAACCCTCAGTACTGCAAAAATGGGGAAGAAAAAACCCCCAGTTCTCAGATGATTTTTAAATTAGATGTTTAGCAGTAATTTTCAAAAAAGTTTCAATTCTAAAATTTAATCTAGAATAAATGCTAAGATAGATTGTTACAGTATGGTAGTTCAGAATTCATTTTATTTAACTTGGTAATTTTCTTGCCTGTGTCTATGTTATAATAGAAATTGTAAGTCATCCTTATGTGATTATACTAATATTCCTATTTTATTCCTACCAGTGATCGCAATTGAGCATAAAAGAAACCGTCAATTCAGTGAGCTATTTCAGTGCATTTTATATAAAATTATATGTGTTCATAGAGTCATATGCAGTCTTTGAGAATCTTTGATGACCACTGCTTTGAGACAGATATACATGCACAAACTTTTCCCTATCTTAGAGAAGTTGATAGGTTTGCCCTGCTTTAGGCCATATTAGTATAATCAAAAGTATATTATGAAGAACAAGATATTATTGGAAAAAGGGGATGCCATGATAAAATACCTTTAGGACAGATTGACTATCCTTTGTCCAAAAGGTTTGAGACTTGTCATGTTTGAGATTTCTAAGGTTTTTTTTTTTTTCTTCCAGATTTTGGATATTTGCATATACATAATGAGATATCTTGGAGATGGGACCCAACTGTAAACATATAATTTATTTGTTTCATAAACACCATATACTGTACACATAGCTAAAGGTAATTTCATACAGTATTTTAAATAATTTTTTTCATGAAACAAAGTTTCATGATGTCAGATTTTCCCATTATCATGTCACATCAGCCTTCATTTTCTGACTTTGGAACAATTTGTAATTTTATATTAGGGAATCAATGTGTATCTTCAAAACCCTTCTCCCTCAATCCTGTGAGTGTATTAAGGACTTGGAAAGTTGTGCAGTAAAAAAATCTGTTGATCTTTGTTTAACTTCACATTCCTTGAACTTGTGTGTCTTGAGTCCTCTTTTCATGTGAAACCCTTGAATATCCTTAACTTAAAAAATGTTTATTCTTTTTACCTTCTCAGTTAGTTCATATGACTAATAATTTCATAGGTCTGATATTATTCATTTGTGTATTTGTGTTCATAAATATGTCCATTGAGCAAATAATTTTTCCTGGAATTTAACAATAAGAAGCTGAATAAAACTAACCAGCATATAAAAATCTGGAACTTGAGTCCATGATTTCATTCATTATTAAATTTAGCCAAGGAGAAAATATGCCAATCTTTGATTCTCTTAAGAATATTTTTGTGCTTATTATTTTATATCAAAGAATCAAAGTTAAAAATTATTTCAGTTGACCATTCAGACAAATGTATGTCCACTCATCTTGATTTACTGCTCACAGAACAGTGTTTAAAAAGCTTGTTTATAATGTAGTTTTACACCTTTAAGCACTCAGCCTTACCATGATTTGTTGTTCAGGCTGGTTTTGTTGAGGAATAGATTCTGGGACAGTGCCTGCTGCTCCTTCTGTCTCAGACTTGGCTGACTGCTTTTAGGAAGACTTCTTGGTGTCAGCCTGGGTTAGGTCCTCTGCAGAATCCCCCTGACCCCAAGCCTCCAGCAGGTACTGTGGCTGCATTGTTCACTGTTATATCTTCAATATTTGTTAACTGAATAAATGAATTGAGCACCCGATATTGAATGTATCTTCTTTTTATCAGTGTCAATAGGACTTACTGAACCTTTGCTAAATACTCTGAATCGTTGCATACTCTTTCAGCTGAAGAGTAAACTTCAATCATCTTAATCAGAAATTTCTTTCTTAAAGAGTGTAGAGGACAGGGCACCCCGGCACATGACTGTAATCTCAGTGATTTGGAGGCTAAGGCAGGAAGATCATGAGTTTGAGACCAGACGTAACTTGCACAAGTTGGCAAGAACCTGTCTCAAAATAAAAAAGAAACGCGGAAGTCTAGGGGTGCAGCTCAGTGGCAGAGCACTTAGCTAGTGTGTGTGAAGTCCTGGGTTCATCCACCAGTAATGTAAAGTGTGTAGGGCAGGAATGTCCAGCCTACAGGCCGCATCCAGCCCAGGGGAGCTAGTAATGAAGCCCCACAAAATCATGAAACATTTGTTCTTTAGCATTTATTTTCTTCATGAACCTCCCTATGTATATGCACCATAACTATATTATGTAATTTATTTGTGGCCAAAGACAGTTCCTCTTTACTTGATGTGGCCCAGGGATGCCAGAAGGTTAGACACCCCTGGTGTAAGGGAACCTGGGGAATGTGTGAAAAAATTGAAGTTAAGAATGTCAGTAATAGAAATGTGTTTCAAAAGCCACTTTAAAAAAACAACAAATAGTACATTCCACTCTTACATGACCAGTTAGGATTTGTTTTTATAAACCATTTAAACCATAGTTGAGTATGTTTACACCCTGCATTTCTTGTTACTTGGGTCTTCATTGGACAGCCACTTCTTTACCAGGATCTCCAAAAGTACCATGTCACTCTGGTCCAGTTGGTAGTACCTCTTCCTTTTTGTAAAGCATTGTTTTAAATTTCAGCTTGTTTGCATGTAAATAAATCCATGAAAATAAATGTGTGTTGGTAAATAAAATGCTCATATGTAGATGTCCTGTATTGCAAAATATTGTGAGTTTGTAGAGATTATATGTTGGAAGCATTGTACACTGTTAATATTACATCACTCTTGTTGCTTAACATCGCTAATAGGTTCAGACTGAAGGCGTATAATTAAGGAGAAGCATGATAAATAAGATAGCCTTTTAAGCCAGAAAATGCTGATATATCTTTGAAGAAAAGCAAACTAGAGAGATGAAAAGTTTCTTCTACCACATTTTCTCATTTTCTTCTATGATCCTCCTGAGCATTTTGGGTCAGGTTTGCTTAAAAGTAGCAAAAGACTTGCTTTCACTTCCCCCACCTTAGTTCACCTTTGGTTAAATTTGCATCCTGTTCATTCTTCTGTTTTATATAACTTATTTTATATGTGTGTTTTCTAATTTATGTGTTGTGGAAAGTCGAATTAAAGATAAAAGCAATTAGCCAATGGTGGTTTTTTTTTTTTTTGTTTTTTTTTACAAAACACACACACCTGGGTAATTTTTATTTATCATTTAAATATCAGTCATGCTGTTTGAGTACCAAAAGTTCATGGCACAGTCCTTATATAGTCCCTCATATTCCAAAAGGCATATGGAATTAGGATAGAAAATATATCATGGAGAATGTCCTATAGGGTGTATTTAAAAATACCTTTGGTATCTACCATTCTTCACATTTTCTCTAATAAATGAGAGGTTTTAGGAATGCTCTATATGGTAATATCAGATGTTAATGGCATTGATTACCTGTCAGGCAGTGGGAATTGATGGGAAAATGTCCGCTGAAAAATTAAATAGCATTAGAGAAGACCGTACCACGCATCTGGTGGGGGTGGTGGGGATGGCTGGGCCTGGGAGACTTTGTCAGGGTATTACTGGGAGCTCCAGGTTTTTTTCCCCCACATGATTAAGGCAGGCCATCTGTTCTTTGTTAAATGTTTACAAAAACAGCTTTTCTCTAAAAGATTTAAGGAGATGTAGGTCTGGTAAACACTATAATATTTCTGAGCACCTTTTTCACCTTCTTTCAGATAGTACCAAAACATAATTCTGCTGCATATCAAACAAGATTAATATTTTTTTGTATTTAATCTTTACTTTTTTCCCTCCTTATGAAAGATTAAATTTGTTACTGACTTACTAATTTATGGCATTTATTTCTAAAAGAAGCATCTAAAGTGATTTGTATGCTAAAGTGTGTAGATAAATCTTCAATCTTCATGTTGTGTGTCCTGTGCTTTTTCTAATTCATACACGTGTATTGCAGAGTCTCATTAGAAGCTTTTTTCTGTTACTAGTGTTGATGCTGTGCAGACTAAAGAAAGGTACACATGCATCATATTAATTCATTATTGTAAGCTATAATCATTGTGTAGATTTTCCTTTCTTCTTTCAGGGAACAAATTTTTCTTCTATTTTTTGAAAAATAAGATGTTCCAAATAAGTTTGATTTCTGTCTCCCTTGCAAGAAAGATACAACTCTTTCCTTTTTAATTATATTAGGAAACTATGTAATAATTAACTGGACATAAGCTATTTAAGGGCTGGATTTAGCTCAGTGGGTAGAGCACTGCACTGCAGTCTGAGGACCCGAGTTCAATTCCCAGCACTGCAAAAATGGGAGAAGGACCTGGCAATCCACTCCCAAGGCAATCCCAAAACAGCCATTGAAAACCCTATGAGGGTCTCTATGAGTCGGATATGGACTCAACGGCACCTAACAACAACAACAACAAGCTATTTAAACATAATAAAACAGTTTAAGTCAGATCCCATTAGTGCTTAGGTAATGATAATTTGTACAGTGCTTCAGTTGAGGTTTCATAGTGGTTGTGAGGGCAAACTGAGGGGCAGTGGGTGATTCCTCAGAGTTTGTTTAGCTGTATTATCCCCACACACTGTTCCTCAAACTATGACCTTGCTTCTTTCTCTTCCAATGTATCCTTACTCTTTTTCACGTTCATTGTCTCTTAACTATGACCAAGAAGGGCCAATATATATTTAAAGATGTTTTTAATGCAGCAAGATTTTGTTGTTGTTGTTGTTTATATTTTCGGCAGTAGTGAGGATGGAACCCCCAGGCCTCACACATGCTAGGCAAGTGCTCTACCGTTGAGCTACATCTTAAGCCCACCACAAAATTTTGGAAAGGACTTTGGATACTGTTTGACCCAAACCCTTTACTTTATAGATGAAGAAAGTGAACCCTAGATGAGTGAAGTGGTTTCCTCAGATCATATAGCTGGTGGTGGGGCCCAGGATGGAATTTTACTCTCTGCATTCAGAGTTCTAGGGAGTGTTTTTTTCTGCCGGGGCAGGTGGAATGCTGAATACAGGTTTTCTCAGTAGCCATGGGTTTTAGTGGGAATGGTGTAACTGCCTTCTTTTAAAGCAGTGTTTTGTTTTTTAAAATGGTTTGGGGGTAACACTTTGGAAATTGGATGAAACCTGTTGGACCCTCCCAGAATATTGCCTGTGTGTAAGGTTTTAGGATGAGGTGGATGGAGTCAGCAGAGCCCTAGATTCAGATCTCACCCTGAATTCTTGTGTGGCCACCTCACCTCCTTGAACTCTTTCTTTCTTTCTCAAAGATGGGGATAAATTTATCATATTTTTGTTGTGAGATTTTGTGCTGTAAACTAACACAAAATCTCAATACATGGCATTGGATAAATGCTATTAGATATGAATTAATTGGGATGTGATTTGTATTACCTGCATTTTAAAATTGGGTTCTAACCTTCCTCCTTGGCCTGCGGTAAACATTGGCTTACCCTCTTTTAGTCTTGAGTCTCTGTGGGTGTGGACCAGGATGCACCTTCTGCCCTCCTTTTGTAGGTTGTGTGGTATATTGTCTTTGACGTCCCTCTCAGTTCTCTCACTTGGCATCGGTACCTCCTTGGGTAAGTTATTTTATCTTAGAGTGTGATTGTCCTCAACTATAAAACCAGAAGGATCATCCTACTTAGCTTGTAGGGCTGGTGTGGGGATTCAGTGGTGTTACGGATGTGAAGCACATGCCTGGCATATATAAGGATTGTTCATCATACAGCTAGTATGTGCCAGGAGGAGCATCTGAAAAGGGCAGAAAATGAGTGGCAGTTGCAGATTTAACATTTTCAAGTATTTTGCTGAAGTGGAAAGGCTCGTTAGACATCATAGTTTACCAAATGGATGATAATCCTGCTCTGCCCTGGTTTGGGTCACGTGCTGTGAAGCTGTTATATACAGGAGTCATTTACTCTGATCTCACCCAACCACTCAGCATCCTATCCCAATTGTTAGTATTTTCTGCCATTCTGAAGACAGTCTCAGGTATGTCCGTAATGAATGTCAAGAATCTTCTTTGAGGCATATCAAAATTAACTAGGTTCTCTCTTCCTCAGTGAATTTTCAAAATGTAGAGCTTTATGAAGTTAAGAAAAAGACTATCCACATTTCATATCACTGTAAGAAATGTAACCAATACAAAACAATTGTTTGTATGTTTTAATTTGGTATTTTAATGTCATTTAAACTAGAAGTGACCTATAACTGTAAGATTTGTGTATTGCATTTGCACTTGGATTTCAAATTTCACAATATTAGAATCTTGCAATATTCACTGTACTTGTTCTTTTTGAAAATGGCTAAATTATGTGCCTTTAATTTACATTCCATCCTCACACCGGAAAAGAACTCTACTTAGATTTATTCTTTATCATTTTGCTACTGTTTTTCCATCATTTCTCTCATAGCCTGTTAAAAAATGCACAACATCTTTAGCCAAGTGACAGTTTTTTCTTCCTGGGCTGAACTTTTTCTGTATTACTAAATTGGTACTTTTTATTTTCTTATTAAAAGTTTTCCTCTTAAAGAAACATATACTGGGATTATTTGGGTGAGGGAAAATGGTAGATTCCACAACTGTATAGTCAGTAATATATTTACTACCTTGAGTATAGAATTAAGTTCCAGAAACATCAGCTACTAACTTTCAGTTCCTTTCTTCACTGTGAGGAATGATAAACTAATTTCAATTCCTATTTGTGTCTCTTAGCATTCTCCATCGGAGCCCTTTCTAGAGAAACCAGTGCCGGATATGACTCAGGTTAGTGGACCGAATGCTCAACTGGTGAAGAGTGATGATTACCTGTCATCAATAGAACAGCAGCCACAGCAAAAGAAGAAGAAAAAGAAAAACAACCACATTGTTACAGAGGATTCCAGTAAAAGTTTTGGTAAAGATGACTTCCCTGGTGTGGTTGATAACCAAGAACTAAATAGGAACTCACTAGATGGGTCCCAAGAAGAAAAAAAGAAAAAGAAAAGGCCGAAGGCAAAAAAAGATCCGAAGGAACCGAAAGAACCCAAGGAGAAAAAAGAGCCCAAGGAACCCAAGACCCCAAAAGCCCCTAAGATTCCCAAAGAGCCAAAGGAAAAGAAAGCAAAAACTGCCACGCCAAAACCCAAATCCAGCAAAAAGTCAAGGTAGGCTCCGGGCAGAAATAACAACCACAGAACACTAATAGTACAGAAATGAGTCACAAGCAGTAATGAGATGGGGTACAAAGGGAAGGGGCCATGTTTGTTTTCATCATCATTGTTGAATGATTTTCCCTGACATTCAAACTAAAAGGTTAAGGTTTTCATACTTTTGGAAATTTAGGACTCAATCATTATGATTTACAGATTTAGAGACCTTACTGGATAAAAATTATTATTTGAAAATGAGTTTCTGTGTATTATTATTTAAAAAACAGTGGCTATGCAGAACTGGATAGGAAGGATTATAGAAGAAAGCAAGGTCACTGTATGCCATTAAGCATTTCAGCTCTGTTTCCAAGAATTTGAAACAGGAGAATTAATTCGCTCCACTTAGGTGGGGTAAACCTTCCATGGGCAGGTTGCAGTCCTGGTGGGCAGTATGGGAGAAATCAAATAGCACTCATCCATTAGATATGCCTTCAAGAACAGTATGAATTTTAGGTTCTAGGAAAGAGTCTCCTTCACTCCATACTCCCCAACTGACTCTCATACCCCCCAGAAGGCATATTTATTCAGTAAGAAAATCTGAGAGGAGAAGACATTGAAGTCTAATTTTTTTTCATTTGTACTGAACATTTCTAACAACTGTTCTGAACCAGTTCCAAACATCTGAATCTATTTTTCAGAATATGGCTCATGTTAGAAAATATAGTTTCCAGATGGAAGTATGCTCAGACTTGGTTAATCTAAGCTTGTCTGCAAACTACGGTAAAGGACATGCTCCACCCTCTGAGCCACATGCACGTGTAAACACGTGCTTGTATATGCACACTCAATTCTGAAACTCCCTTGGACTTTTTGAGATGGTGGTTTCATAAGCCTAACTTACAGACTCTAAGCTTTTACTTGTAGGCTGTGCTATGTGAACATGCACAAGTACACAAATACAGTGGAGGAAGTTATGTCTGTGACGAGAAGGATGTTGCCACAAAGTGAAGAGATGAACTTGAAAATTCAGCTTCTTGCTAGAAATTCTCAGTGAACCCAAATACATTATTTTGTGGTATTGGCAGTATGAGTCATAGTTGTTTAAAATTTTTGCTATGAGGATTTTTTTATAGTGCCCAAGCAACTGAGTTACTGATAACTTTCATTCACTTTTTTTTTTTTGAGTACTTGGAGGCTGAATCCAGGGCCTCATGCATACTTTGTGAGTGTTTTACCACTGAACTGCACGGCTAGCCCATTTTTTACTTGTTGTCTTGAGACAGGATCTCAGTAAGTTACACAGTCTGTCTCTGGCCTTGAACTTGTGATCCTCCTGCCTCTACCTCTGGAGTCATTTGGATTACAAATGTAAACCACCGTGCCTGGCTTTGTTTATTTTCGAGCTTCTTTGGTGCCTTAGTATCTGGTCTCTTCGTCAAAAAGCATTATGTTTTTCCTTCATTTGAACATTATTCTAAGCTCATAACTTATTACAAAATCTTTCGTTAAGAAATATTCAGTACTTATTATTTATAGGTACTGCTTTAAGTGTTAGGAATATAATGGTGAGTAAAGAAGACACAGAATTTCAGTCTGACTTTATGAGGTGGATTTTAAAACATGTAATTGCCTAAATCTAAATATTATGCTTTTGGTAGGAAGAGGCATGTGCTTATTTCTCCCAAGGACAAAGAAATCGAAGCAAAATCTAAAAAAGGATATATTATTTTTCCTTAAAATGTTTGTGTCTGTGTTCTTAAGAGGCTTTCTAGAGTTTAGGAAATACATCACTAATGTTAATTTTAATATCAAGATATATGTGGCTTCAGTTTTTATCTTAATTTATTGAACTTTTCACCTCATAGTAAAATTCAAGAAAAGAAAACTATGATATCTTGAGATACTGTCATAAATTTTCAAGTGTATTCTTTTAAGCTTCCCTAAGAACTGTAAGCAGCTGTTTGACACATGGGCATCAAGCCTTGTTCCAGTCTGAGGCATACCAGGCATCCTGGTTATAGAGCAGCATTCAGAATGGGCTGTGGCAATGCCATCCACTGTCACCCTGAAATAAGAACCAGAGTCTGTGCAGAGGAAGTGTTTGGCACTGCTAAATCTGAGTAAGGACTTTGCACTAGAATCACACACTTTTGGTAGGAAGAAGAGGGTGTATTTTTTTTTCCCCAGGAAGAAAGACTAGTCCTTTCTTACCCTTTGTTATTTTGAGTACTGCTAGTCTCAGTCAGTGTACTCTGGGTGACAATGGTTTTTTCCCCAAATGCTCTGAAAATACTTGACTGGAACACTTGTGATGAGCCTGGAGATGTACAAATGCTAAGGGAGCTGATGTAATGTGTCTCAGAGATGGAGGAGGCCATGCTGGAGTGTGTGTGGTGGGGAGAGGCACCAAGAGTGTTGGTGGCACCTCCTTTGGCCCTGGTAACCTCACTCCTTACACAGCTAGTGGCTGACATAGAATGAAGGGTGGCAAGAACACTCCTAAGAAGCTTTCCTGTTGTTGATGGTCTTTTAGGATTGGCTGTCCAAACATATGATAATTGAATTGAGATTTTAAATAAACTAACAAACCACATCATTATATTTTTTTACCACATTATTTGTCGGTCAGATGAATTGAATATGTTGAGTTGTGGTCTCCTTGTTCTGCCATGTCTACAAGGAAATAGCATCCCTGAATTAAGGGTAACTAGAATGCATACAACTCCATGTAAATTCTGAATAACGTAGCAGAATAATTATGTAAATTGAATATGCAGTGATGAAGGTAATAGGGGGTTTGGGTTATGTTAGTGCTGGGGTTGAATTGCCATAGCAGCTTGCTTTTAAGCACTGGAATACAACAGTGGCAATTTTGTTTTGCAAAATGTTATGTGATACCAGTTATTTCCATCTTTGAATAAGTTAACTTGATGAATTTGTTTATACAGAAAATAATTTTCCTACAGAGGGCTGAAACAGAGGGAATAAACAGAAGTGAAATGAAAACTTTACCCTAGTACTACTCACATCTTTCCTCTGTAGCCCTGTGTGGTGTATCATTGCTGTAGTTCTATAAACATACCTACTGTCCTTTGACTGCATGGTGAAGAAGTGACCTGTTGGTGGTCTAGCTTTCTCTGCTTTGTCACTAGCAGGGAGGGAGCGTGGTCTGCCTTATTTGCATGACCTTGGTATTGGAGGTGAGGAGAGTGGCAGTTGTCAGGGCCCCCGCTTTCCTCTTGTGTCTTTGTGGCAGTTTTCTCACTCCTTGGCAGCCCATTTGGTTCTGTAAAGTGACAGAATCCTTGAATTTGTTTGCATTCCCAGAGAACTGGACCTTTTCACAACCAAACTGTAATTACGTTTGTCTTTCCTATGCAAGAAAATCTGAAAGAATCTGCCCAGAAGCTGTTACATAGAAGGGTGGTGAAACAGAAAAAAAATTGTTTAGCATCTCAGAAAAAGACATTTAAACCCTTAATGATGAGATAAATGGGCCACGATCCTCTTTTCTAATAGAACTGTACCATTTTTCTTTTTCCTTTTTTCCTTTAGATGTTTCTGTCCCTGTGTTTAGTGCTCTACCCAGGTGTCCTTATGTTTTTCAGATATTGGCTGGTAATATTGAAAATAAAAGTGGGCTGGAGAGGGTGCCGTTTTGCATATGGAAGGATTCATAGAGCTGAAATATGAGGATTTGCATTCTTTTCAGTGCATTTTCTGTGTGCATGCATGAGCCCTGTGAAATGGGAGAAAATTTGGAGGAAGTACTTCTTTGAATGACTCTTGAAGGACTTAGTGGTCCATTTAGCTATATAAAGATTCTTTGAATGTACAGAAAGAGAAGAACTGGGCCAAAGATTGTGACTTGACTACTGAAGTCTAAGTTAAATGAAGCAGTGTGGCTTGGTGCTAACGCAGTTTCTAGGAACACATTTTGTTCTTTGTTCTCCACCCTCAGTGTTAAATTTAGTAGAAAACTAAAATGTTAATTTTCAATTAAGTGAAGATATCAATTTATTGTAAACTGGAAAATAAACGTACCATTCTTATTTTTAAAAACCACACAAAGTACCAAAAACATGTAAGGTGTGCTTTTTGCAAGCTGCACTATAATTATCATTAATACTAATAGTTATGCAGCAGCTTTCTTCTGAAGAACTTACATTCAGATATTATTTTCTCAAGTATGGTTTAACAGAGTAGGAATATTTATCAAAGAAGTATTTATATTTAGTCAGAAACTCAAGTGGTATATTGTAAATTAATACATATTTTATAGTGTGTTCTTGTATATTTAACATTTCTTGATAGAAATTAGAAACAAAAGCAAACTATGAAGCCACTCTTAGTAATAAGTACAAAAACTAGATAATCAGGTATCTTCCCGCTGGGTGTATTGGTAATAAACCCATAGCTTTTCTTCCCTTTTTTCTTCTTGTTCTTTTCTTTACTCACATATTATGATTTAGTCTTGACTCAAGACATTGGACAATTGGAAGGACAAGTATTGAATGTTTTGGCCACATGCCTGCAGAAGAGGATATTTGTTTTTAAAATGTGTTGTCATAAAATGGACTTTTGAGTCCTTTCAGTATTGGTGAGGTACGGGTAAGAAAAAGTACCCATGAGTGTTAGGCAGCTCTACTGTGAATCTATCCTACCTAGTCTCTGGTTCATTAAAGCCAAGCTGCAGGATAGGGATGAGACCAGGTATCCCCATCCTGCTGTTTCAAAGCTCATCATCTCTTTGGCAAAGGGACCATCAGATGATTTAAATCCCCAGGCCTTCTTTCCTTTAGGATAACAGCCTCAGGGCCTTTCCATTGCTAGCGAGGGCCCCATTATGGCCTTTCCTCTCTGATTCACCTTAAATCAGCAGAATGAGCTAATGGAAGAGTAACCAGCTAGTTTTGAGTACAGACCCTGATGTCTTTTTTAGGCAGTACTGAGGGGGTTGAAACAAGGGCCTGTTGTATACTAGGCAAGTGCTGTACCACTGAGCGACACTGCCACCCCCCCCTTTTTTAAATTTTTATTTTGAGATAGGTCTCGCTAGGTTGCGTGGGCTGCCTCTGTCCTTGAACTAGCAGTCCTTCTGCCTCTGAGTCCCAAGTCACTGGCATTACAGTTGTGCGCCACTGTGCTTAGCTCAGACCCTGTTTATCTCCATGTGGGGAAGAGCGTGCCCAGCAATAGTGACCCTTGAAAGCATGTTCTGCCAGCTCATCCAGTGTGCTCATACAGATGCAGGAACAGACCCTACAGGACCAGGTGGAAGTACGTTTCTGCCCATGCAGTGAGCTGCAGTGGACTTGGATGCAGTGGCCTTGCTGCCACATTGGTAGATGTGGAGAGGGTGATGTGGAACAGACTTGGAACTCTCACTATACCCACCAACTGGAAGTTGAGAAATGAGGAGCAGCAGTGTGATGGTAAAGGGAGACACATTCCTTTTAAGTCTGTCTTAAGTGGAATTTTAGGGTGAAGCATGTATTTCATAGTAGATGTGATTGTAATGTTATGTATGAGAGATAAAGAGCAGAGGGGCTTACAGGCTTGATTTTTTTTTTTTTTTTTTTTTTTTTTTTAGTTAAAGTGTCTATTTTGTGAAAAATACAAAATTTCATACACATGTGAAGTTTATCTCCGGATCTGTAAAGATCCTTTTTGCAAGTTGGCTTCTGCTTAGACAAAGACCCCTTTGAGTCACTGGATGCTTGTGCAGAGCCACCACACATAGCACAAGCCATCTGAAATGCCAGCTCTCATTTTAGCCACTTTTACATAAAAGTTTATGCAGCATAGCTTTAAACTGTTAAATTGGGAAATAGTGTGAATTAGGAAAAATAACATGATTTATTTTTTTAATTCTTAGACACCACCCTGAAACTTCCATTAGAATACTAATTTTATGTGTACCTCTGAATTCTATTTGTTGTTGTTAGGTGCTGTCAAGTTGGGCCAACTCCTAGCAACTCTATGTATAACAGAATGAAACGCTACCTAACACTGTGTGTTGCCCAGCACTATGTTAGTGCTTCCCTGCTGTGTGTAGCGTTTTCAGTAGCTGGGTTTTTGTTGTTGTTGTTGTTGTTGTTGTTGTTGTTGTTGTTGTTTGTTTCAAGATTGTTTTGAAAGTGGGCTGCCAGGTCCTTCTCTTTTTGTGGTGCTGGGGATCAAACCCAGGGCCTCAAAAAGTACAGTGCAGACTCTACCAACTGAGCTAAACCCCAGCCCTGATTTCTATAGGAACAATATAATTTCATAGGAGTTGGCTTCTGTTCAGTTGGACGGTGTTTTGTTTTTGTTTTTGTTTTTTTTTTGGGTGTGTGTGTATGTGTGGTTTTACCATTCTGTCTGCCTAATTCTTATCCTGCCTATAGCACTTGATTGAAATGTGAGTGGGCAGCATATCTCTGTTGTATTAGCCACCACAGCAGATCAGAGAAGGTAATTATGAATCTAGGGCATGGGATTCTGTCATAGTTACTCTTTTTCCTTCTTCTTGGGTTGTAAGAATGCTATCCATAAATAAAAGTGACATATTAGAACATGACATTAGTAGTGAAACGTATGCCTTATTGTTTGGCACTTGGAAAGGTATAACATAACAAGAGGCAATTGAAAGGCAGCATTTTTGCATCAGCATCGTAATATCTAACTCATTTCATTCTTTATGTTGCATTGCAGTGCTAGATGGTGCCACATAGCCAGGGTGGCTAATGTCTGTGTGGAGCTTTGGTGATTAGATAACAGAATAACTAACTGGACTGCCTTTCTGTGTTCATCTGAAAAATCTTAATTTAATTCATAAAACTCAGTAACTCATAGATTTCCAGTGTTATTTCTCCACTACCTGACAAAATCTTTTCTTTAGAATACATTAATGTTAAACGATTCGCCTTTTTTCAGGAGAGTTTTCTGCTGTACTTTTATTTTTTTATTTTTTAAAACATGGCATTTAAAAAATGCTCAGCATTGTAGCTAACCTAAAGACAGGGTGCTGATATTATTGGAAGACTTAAATTACGCAGGGATGATGCCAAGCAGCAGCAGATGTTCAAAGGAAAGGGTTCAGAGGCCTGATGGACACCACAGAAGGCCAGACCTGCACTGGGGTCCCAGTCCCATGACTCAGACATGGGCTTTTGAGCCATCCAGGTTCTGGCTCTAGTCAGTCCGAGGGCTGCCACTTCCTGCAAGTTTGTAAAATGCAAAGGCAAGGTATATTGAGCTTGAAATATACATTTTGAATGAAAACCGATGAGGCTTCTGGATCTTTTCTATTTCTTTTACTATTCTTAAACATTTAGCACAGTTATTGTACTGTGGGAGTACTTTTTTCTGTAATAGCTACTTAGGGTAACAATTTAAACTCGTTGTCTTAAAGGTGCTTCATCTAGTTACTTTCACAGAACCTAAGTGTTTAACCTCAGTTCGGCACTGAAATCATGCATTCCTTTATAATACAATAGCATTTCTTTCTCTCACAGCTCTTTGTCTTTCTCAAATAGAAGAGTAGGGTGACGAATATATGGGTGAAGTTTAGGAGTTAGGGTGGCAACACACCTGCTTGGATTGAATCATGTGGGTGCCAGCTGAGCAACTGAGAGAGTACGAAGGTGCTCCACGTTGCTTCGCGCAGGACGGCAGGTGTTAGGGCGATCTTCTGGGCACTCCTGGGCCTTTGCTGGAGGAGTGCCTGAGTGTCTTGGTGTGAAGATGTGGACTTTTGGGTTTGTAATCTGCCACTCTGTTTTGTCCTCATTAGTTTATTCTCTTGTCCACAGTTTGTTACATTGTAGTTTAGCTGTTAAATGCATTTTAGTCATAGGTCCTATTTAAACTTTTTATTTTATTGTGTAGGGTTAACTTTATTTTGTGATCCACCACACTTTGTGTATCTGTTTTTAAATTTTGCTTTATCTTTTAATTTTAATTTTCATTGTTTAAAAAGCTTACCAGATAGACAGGGCTTACAGGAAATCCTGTGCTTGTCAGTTGAGAGGTAGAATGCTCTTCTCTACCAGCATTGAGCCCTTTACCCTGATAGCTGACTGTGCATTTTCTTATGGATGCTCAGATCTTTTTAGAGTTGTATTATGCCATGGACATCTTGTGCTATGTTCTGTGTTGCATCTTATATCTCTCTTATCCATTACATTCCCTTCATTAAAAAGCCTTTTCAGTATACTGTGAAGTATAAAAATATGCCTCAATACCTTTTGTTCTTCTCCTAAATGATGATGGTCTAATATTTTGGAGAAGCTTGAGTCCCTGAAAATGACCCTGATTAGTCTTCCTAAGTCTCAAGGTTGATTTTCTCCAATGTGATAAGAATGCTCATAAACTTATTCCATTCGAAGGGCTTGCCAGATTGAAAACTCCCTCCCATTGTCCAGTCATCTTCATTAACTGACCATATTCGGCTCATCACATTCAGTTCTACAATCTGGGTCCTTTTCAAATTTTCTTTCTACTGAGGATAAAGGTCCTTAGACTGACACTAATCAGTGTTTAAGTACATTCTGTTTTGTAATAAATTAGGGCAGCTTCCTGGCTTTCTAAGTTCTGGCCCCCTGGATAAAACCTTAGTTAAGAAAACCTGCCATCTTTCAACAAAAAGAACTCTAGTTACCTGTGCTGCATTTTAGTTGGATGAGTCCATCCACCCCCATCTTAGGTAATAGTTCCTGGCCATCTTTCTGGATTGTTAACATCTTAAGCTGAATAGGGATCCTTTTGTAGAAGGTAGAATTCCTAAAATGTTCCTTCTTGTGATAAAATCAGCTCTCAATACAGAATTTATATTCTTCTAGTGCTTGCTCCTAAGGATTTTCCTCAAGATGGTGTATGCTTTGATGACATTGGGAATAACCACACAACTATGAAGCTTGGTAATTTAACTGTGGACCCTGAGCACCTACCCCTGCCCACCAGTATAACTTCACCCCCATAATGAAATGAGAAACATAATATTGTAGGAGGAATAGTGGCCCTTCAGACTTCCAGTAGCATCTCCAGAAATGTGTTTCCTTTCCCACATTACAAGGGCTTGTCTAACTTGAGAACTAGCAGGCTCTGCACCTCTGTCTCTAGTGTCATGAGTGGTGGTTGTTATTTGTATTTTGTTTACATTGGTGATGAGGGAAAGAGATAAGAATTAGGAAAGTTTATGAGTTGAGAGGTGAAGTATATAAATGCTATTCATTTCTATTGGTTTCGTAAAAGCACTGTTTCCCTCTATTTTGTTAATACTTTAACACCATTTTACTGAGCCTTAAAGATGGTTCAACATGGAGATAGATACAATGGGACTTTTTTTAAAATGAGTTAGTAAAAACCACTTAGAATATTGTTTGGCACATACCAAGGGCTATGTAGCATATCTGTTGAGGTTACTGCTATTTCTTGCACTATTTAAGTAGATGAGCTAACCTTTGTAAGTGACCTATCTGAGCAGGCACTAAGTATATAAGACAGTTTGTCCTTTTTGGATCTTAGAGGATAGTTGAAAAAAGACACCCACACACAGTACTTTAAATTTGATACATTGCAGTCATGTTAACTCTGAATTTTGTGTTTTAAATATTCCTTGTAGGGGTGCATCATGTGGCATGTAGGAAAAGCCTACATGAGTTAGGAGATCATATGAGGTTAAGATTGTAGTGGTCAGAATGTGCTTCTTGGATGAATGATGAGTGAGCTGAGTCTTACCGATGCATAGGTAGGGGCAAAAGTGGAGGTAGTTGAGATGTGTGTTTTGGGAGTAGTTCCGAATACCTGGAGAATAAGGTGGTAGAGGGCTTGGCGCGTGGAAGAGTACAAGAATAAAGCCAATATTACAAGTTGTAAAAATTGCAGAGGCTCTTGTATATCAGTACTGAGAATCTCAGGCATTATGCATAGGGATTGGATTTAAGCAGTCAGATTTTTGTTTTAGCTGGTCACTCCAGTGACTGTGGAGATGAGTTTGCAGGTGAAGTTCTGGTGGCATTGTGACACGGAGCTGGGTAATGCAGAAGGCAGAGCAGCTTCAGGAGAGGAATGAGAGCAGACCTAGTTTCTTTGGGGCTAGAATTTGACAATGTGCCCTGCACATACCTGGCTTTTTATGTGTTCTCCCTCTTTGCCATGTAGAAGCTAGCCATCGCTTGGCCCCATGAGTAGACGTACTGTAGCTGTTGAAGCTACACTGAGGTTCTGTATCTGTGCCACACAGCCCAGTGGCCTCATCCACAATATTACACTGTAGGTTTAAGGGATGTTCTCATCCCCACAGCTACCTGCTTTGCACATTCAAGCTTTTGTTATAATTTGGGAGAGGAATGCATGTGTGGTAGTACTTTTGCTTTGGCATTATAAGAGACAAGTTTTGAACCTTCTGAATTTAAATAATGACACTAAATGTGGACTCTTTTTTTCCCACTGGCCAGATACTGGGTAGGCCTTCATATGGGATGTGCAGGTGATGAGGCAGTGACTGTTGTCATAGCCTGGGTAGTAATGACAGGTGTCTGAAGGAAAGCAATGGTACTAGGCATGGGGAGGGGCATGCTGGGGGCAGTTTCTTATTTGTTCTTTAAGCCAGTGATTAGGAATGTTGTTAATTTATTTTTTGTTCTATGTATATTGCTTTGATGAAGTGATTCTCAATGTAAGCAGGGTCCTGCCTATAAGTCCTTGCAATTGATTGGGCCCAGGTGGGTTTGAGCTTTGGCTAGAGCATGCTTTCAGATGTGGCTTCTTGTCTTCCAGATGTGTGTAAATTTTAACCATCTGTGTCCAATACTGCTTCGGCTTTCTTCCATCATCTCATTTAAACCTCTTAACAATCTTGGAAAGAGGTCTAATTATTAACCTCATTTTGTGGATGAGGAAACTGAGTCTTGGGGAAGCTAAGTGGTTTCTCTGGGGTCACAGACCTTAAATGACAGTTGGATCTTGGGTTAAGATTTGTCTGAATGAAACCAGTGCTCTGACCCACCAATTTATTGTTAAAAGAAATATTTGTTAAAAGAAGTATTTTGACTTCGGTATTTTTTGGGAAAAGCAGTTTTAATATGGACACTTATTTGAAAATCCAAATTAGCTTATTGCAAAATAGTAACAGGTAATTTAATGTAAATAACTTAATTTTGTCCTGGGTTGTAAAGTCTTTGGGTGAACACTGAAGATTTTGTAGGTTTTTTTTTTTTTTTTTTTTTTTGACGTCTTAGGGTATTTGATTTGTATACTGATGCGTGGAAATGCTGAGCTGTCTCGGAACATTAATGGTGTGAGGTCTAATGAGTTTGCAGTCTTCCAGTAATCAGATCTGGGTAAGTGCTTCACTTGGCTGCAGGCTTTTTGTCTAAGCATTTGGAGAGGTCCTCTCTGACTTTCGGCCATCTTGGAGGTTCCATACAGTTCATTCTTGGGAAGAGCAGATGGAAAATCATTAGCACTTCTCTCCTCCAGCAAATAGATGTTTCCTCAAACCTGGGCCCTGGGCAGCCTCCAGACAGTAAGCCTTTTGCTCCTGTAGGACAGCGCATGCAGGGCCCGGCAGCACCACTAAATTAAACTATGTACTTCGCTCTAGTAGAGGGAGGTCACCGTGGAAAGCACTAGCTGCCAGCTCACTTTACCTGGCAGTGGTTCAACTCTTTGACAGGCCTACCTCTGATTTAAACAAATTTGAGAAATATGTAAAGTTTTGGAAGCAGTTTTGCACTGATTTGATAAAAGAAACCACAAAACACTGCAGCGCAGGTGTTGAGAATGTTTGAAAGCTGATTGAGGGAAGCAGATGGCTTTAGTCAGTGGCATCCAGCCAAAAGAGCAGGTGCTGGTCATGTGACCGCTGGTTACCAGGGTAATCTGATTGCTCTTGGCGTGCAGATGAAAGGAAAGAGGCCCAGTGTTCAGCTGTAGTATTGTATAATTTGTGGCAGTTAGAGCGGAAATAAATGCTGGAAATGGAGCTTCATAGTAGGGGAGACTTCTGTCCATGTGTAGCGTAAACACTAGGACAGTTGGATGAGGAACTGTTGTATGGATTTTTTTTTAATTTAAAAAATATTGTGCCTTCTGAAGCTCTTTTGATGACTTCTAAGTTTTAAGGACGTTAGTAATTTTTTTAAAATAAAATAGACTCTTGAAATCTAACTGCTATTTACTATAATCTTGAATTGTTTTATTTCCTGATGTGGCTACTTGCTATGTTAAAATGTTAGTGAAACAAAATCTCTGAATATTTAAAGATGAATAGTTTAAGATGATCAAAGACTCCATTAGTTGAAAAAATATGTTTTAGCTGTGTGTTGGATAGACTATTAACAGTACTTTGGAAATATTTAATGTGACACATGCTTTACTCAAAAGCATATAGATACCTTATGGCCTCTTTCTTTTGTGGTAGTTGAGGTTAAAAACATTCTGTTTTAATACTTTCTGTCAGCATACTTTTCTGGGAATTTATAAACTTCATTGAATAATTTGAAGTTTTTAAAATATACCTTTGTATTTTAAAATCAGAGTTTGAGCTTCCCTAGAAGTAGTAAAAAATAATTATTACTGTGGTTGGATTATTTTCAGTGTTGTATAAGAAATAATAATGATGTTCAAAAATCTTTGGTGCTGGGTTGGAAATTTCCAGTAGCACTAAGTGTGTACATTCTAACAGAATTCAAGTAAAGATTCTAAAGATGGTGATAAATTTAAAAGTTTATTTTTCTTAGAGTGCATTCATGTCTTCTGTCTCATGTAAAATTCAAATCCTGTTAATGTTTGTCAGCAACATACTTTGGAAAATTTAATTATTGGAGTATATAGCTTTGCTATATTTTTGTGTTTCAGAGACCTAGCTTTTGATAAAAAGGCCAACTGTGGGGCTGGGGATATATGTAGTTCAGTGGTAGAGCACTTGCCTAGCATGCTCAAGGCTAAGACCCCCCCCCAAAAAAACTTGTTTTTAACTAAGAACACAGCATTGAGTACAGTTATGTATTTCTAGAAAATACTATATAGTTCTTATTATTAAGAGATAGGCTGTGCACTATGGCACATGCCTGTAATCCCAGCAACACAAGAGGCTGAGTCAGGAGTACCACAAGTTCAAGGCCAAAGGCAGCCTATATAGTTTATCAAGGCCCTACCTCAAAGTAAACTGGGGCTGGGGATGTAGCTTAGCAATAGAATACTTGCCTGGCATGTGAGACCCTGGGCCAGTACTAGAATAAAAAAAAGAGAGAGAGAGATTATAATTTGGATAAAAATGTAATTGGATTGTATAAAAGAGAACAGCTGATATTACTGATCAGGAAAAGATTTAAAATAAGAGTACATAAAACTATTGCAAGAGACACAAAGAAGTGATCAGTATATTTTTTCTTTGATAATTTTTCAAAAAAGGCTTTCTATACCTTAAAAACTTGATAGTAAAACTACTACTTCTTAGTCTGATTTTTCATTATGGCTTGGTAGATTGGCAGAGGTTTTGAACAAATGTATTATGTGTGGTATTAGGAAGTTTGCATGCAAATTAATTAATTTATTAATTAATTTATTTATTTGAGTGCTGGGAGATTGAATCCAGGGCCTTGCACATGCTAGGCAATTGCTGTACCACTGAGCTGTACGCTCAGTCCCTATCTATCTATTTATTTATTTTAAATTTTGAGACGTGTCTCGTTAATTTGTATGGGCACCATCTGGCTTCATACTCAGGATCCTCCTGCCTCACCCTCCCAAATTGCTGGGATTATAGGTGTGTGATACAGTGTCCAGCTTGCAGTTTTATTCTTATTAGATCAGACATTTGCTGAAGGTTATCAAGGTTTAAGGTAAAAACTTAATTGGGCGTACCTTTTAACTATGAATGTCCAACATGCATTGACTTACCCATGGTCATTGACACCATGTAGATATTAATGTGGGAAATAGAAAGTGCGGAACATGTGGAAAGCCACATTAGAAAGTGAACACTAAATGATATACTTTGGATTCTAGTAATAAGAAACCTGATTCAGAGGCAAGTGCTTTGAAGAAAAAGGTCAACAAGGGAAAAACAGAAGGTTCTGAAAATTCAGACTTGGAAAAAACGCCCCCACCATCTCCTGCTCCTGAAGAAGATGAAGACCCAGGTGTTCAGGTAATGCCATTGTTCTGTTTCAGAGCCTCAAGTATGTAGCATGGTAACTTTAGCCACATGTAAAGCACACTAGACCTCCCCTAGCTTTGTTGTAGAGATGCTTGTAAGGTGTCCTTATTGTTGTCTGGAACATTATATCCATAGTGGTGATAGCTAGGAGCAGGGTGGCACATGAAATTAAATTCTTCATCAGAGCTGTTTGGTTTTACCATCCTTGATTTTGTAATTAATAAAATAGTCTTCCTTCATTTTTGTAAATGTATGTTTCATTATTATATATGTTATCGTTAACATACTGGCTAACCTATTATTTATTGGTTCATTTAAAACTTCATTTACATTTGCAAATATCTCTAAAGTTTCGTGTTTGTCAAAATTTTGCAGAATAATAAAACAAGACATTTTGTAGCTTGTCTTAAGGTTTTTGATATCCAGTGGTTGGAGATAAGATGTGTTCATGTGAGATACTATAGTTTCTATATACAAATCAGTGATTTTCTGAATGAGAACATTGCAGAATTTTCCAGTGTTAGATTTTCCTGACATTTGGAGAGTTTTGTAGGAATAGGTTGAAAAACTAGCTCTGAAATAAATATTAGGAATTTAGGTTCTTACGTGTGAAGCCCTCTGCTTTCACTGATTGGACTGAGAGCAACTCTTACATGTGACAGTTAAAAATTATTTCCTTGTTAGGTTCCCTGGAAGCATGCCAGTTTGGTCCACTGGGAAGGCTGGGAATGTGACTTGTGTGAGTGACATCCAAGTTATCAGGGAACAGTTATGGAGGAGGCCTGCTGGAATAAGCAGTCCCTAGGAGCTTCCTGGGCCTCTTCTCATCCACAGTACACTCACAGACTTTCTACCAGTGCCCCAAAATATTTGCAATATGTAACTCTATTCTCAAGAATTTCAGATGTGTTTCTGTGTTTGGTTTGGGTTTGAATAGAACTCCTTGATATCTGTAACTTCCTGGAGTAGCCGAAGTTAAAGACCTGAGAGGGGAGAAATGAAGAGAGCATGTGAATGCATGTGTTTTCATTTTGTTTGGTTTGGTTCTGTAAGTAACCTAGGGATACTTTTTGCACTGTGGGTCAGTTATGCAATTTCTTTTTATTATATATCAGTGGAAAGATATTGGGAAGATAGTTTTTTTTTAATGTGTAGGGAATTTGAAACTAAAGTGTTTTAATGATTTGAATTTTATTTTATCCTTGAGGATGTTTTCTCCTGATTTGTATTTGCTTAAAATAGGACCTATATGACAATAATATTTGGACAACATTAAGAAGAATTATTCACACAAGTCAGGGAAATTTTGTTGCTCTTTAATAAATAGTGCTATTGTTTTTGTTTTTTTTTTTAAAGCCTTATTTGTATCAATTCCGACTCAAATGGACTTTGTGAAATACTGGTGTTTTTTTTCCTTCTGCATTTCAGTTACGGAAAAGTGATCAATCCCAAGAAACCTTGGTGCATGCTTTGTGATTGGCTAGTGCCTAACTCTCTGGGCTCAGTAGCTCACACAAGTAGCCACATTAGGATCTGACTTTGAAGGCTGTGCTTCCTGGTCTCTCTGACACAGGAAGTGATACTGACTGCTTATTTATTGAGTTTCTTCCTGTAACACATGCACGAAGGGCTTAGAGTTAAAAATTCTTGCATTTTGTGATTGGTTTACAAAAGTAAATACCACATATAATTTTAACTAACTTAGAATTATTCACAAGGTACTTCAATTGTGTGGTCACGGAAACACATTTAAACCCTCCTTTCAGTATACCAGTTTTAACTAAAAGTATCTTTTTAAAAAACCAATCTAGCAAGTTTAAAAAGTTGATGTGTTGTATTAGTTTCACCTCACAATTTTTGAGTTATGGTTTAAAAATAGTTCTTACATTTGATTTAGATTCACAGCAATCTTTCAGGTCGTAATAGTTGAACGGACCGTAATTGAAACACAGTGTGAATAATTTTATATTGAGAATTTGCAAAAGGAACCTTAATACTCAAAATAAATGACCTTAAGAACAATTATTATTTATAGTATAGAGAAACCATAAAACATTTTAAAGTTCCAGGATATTGAATTTGAAGTGTATTTAATATGGGAGTGAATGTAAAGTGAATTTGTCTTAGACCCTGTCCAGACCTGGTCCAGTTACTTGTGCTAGGAGAATACTATGGCATTGTGGCCTCAAGTATGGAAACCTGATAAAACATCAGAGATGGATCATTCGTAGCACATCCCTCCTTATGGTAATGGCATACAGATGGAAATATAAATTAATCCATTTCAGTTTAGTTAAATTGGTATATCAGATGAAATACAGATATTGTGCTAAATTTCACAAGACTAAATCATTGTTCTTCATAATAGCCCTTTATATCTTAAAGAAATTGACAGTCCAGATGTGAAGGAGGGTAAAATGGGCCTGGGAATGGGAATAAGCAGGTCAGCTTTGGAAAGAAGGAAGGGAAGCTATACAAGGTAACTGGTCCATTTTCTTTGGAAAGCTGGAGCTGATTAATGGCGACTTTCATCCTGTCAATTGCATTTTACAATGCTTTAAATTAATCCCCTTATGTCATCTTCAGAGTGTTTGTGTGGGCTAGTACTGTCATTAACCCCATTCTATAGACCAGGAAACTGAGGTCCACAAAGGAACTCATTCAAGGCTGTGTAAGAGTCAGGACCAGTTCGATCAGGAAGCTTCAGCTCCAGAGCTCACAAGGTCAGACTACCTGCTGTGATGTGGGGAAGGATCCAGGTTGCAGGACCATGCACCTCCCTACCCCTTGGGTATTTCTGTACTGCCTGTTTTGCAAAGGAGGATCCCTTGGAAAACGCCTGGCCGGTGTCACTACTCCCCCTGACCAAGGCTACTCAGAAGTCTGTTAATAATAAAGCCTTGCCTCAATGGTCTTGTGCCGGAAAGGTACTTTTGTGCCTTTGCTGCTGTGTCTGCATAGGACTGGGAGTTCACAGTCTGGAACAAACCTTTTGATGCTCGTATTATATGGAGTTTGTATTGTGAGTAGTCTCAGATCCCTTCCTGAGAGCAGGGAGAGCACAGATTTCATCAGATTAAAAACCATAAATTTTACTCTTTGGGGAAGAAGTGGCAGGATTATGTTGGTTCTAACTTGAGATATATGGGCTGAGGTTTAGCTCAGTTGGTAGAGTACTGCTACGCATTCTCTGAGGACCTGAGTTCAATCCCCAGCACCACAAAAATGGGAGAAGGACGTGGCATTCCACCCCTGAAACAATCCTAAAACAATCAGCCATTGAAAACCCTATGAGGTTCGTTGTAAGTTGGACACATCTAGACAGCACCTAAGAACGACAACTTGAAGATACGCAGGTGCCTGTCTGGCCTTTGGTGCACGTGATTGGTATTTTGCCTTTACTGTCCCAACTGTAAAATTAATGGGGTCCTTTTAAAAGTTTTATTTCATAATTTTTAGAAAAAAGTGGATACAAAGTGTTATTTTCTCAATTTTTTTTTTTTTTAATTTCTTATGAGTTTTGCCATTCAAGAATTTTCAGAATGTTTTTTTCAGGACCAAAATTAAATGCAAAACCCCCTCTACTCCTTTCACTCCTTTCTGCAGAATTAATACCTATTAAAACTTACTTTTCTTTTCGGACTTTTTCTCTTGAAACCATGCACAGATTTAAAATTTTTAAATTTGCGTACAGAACGATGGGTTTCATTATGACATTTTCGTACATGTATATCACGTGCTCTGTTCATCTTCACCATCCATTACCCTATTCCCCCACATATTAATTTTGAGGCATAAAGAAGCAAACAAGATGTGCTTTCTCTTTGTCTTCAGAAGTATATCAGTGATCCATACATCTAAAATAGATAAACAAATTTTCTTATCTTAAATAGAATTATAAGCTACTTATTGTTACATAACTCAGTTCAGATCCCCTCTCCTCTCTTTTCCTCTTCTCTTCAGTTTATCTTGCAGGTATTCCAAAAATATGCTGTGTAGCTTAGTGGAAGTGGAACTGCTGGGTCAAAGGGTTGGCATGTTTTGAATAGTGGTAGAGGTGACCACATTGTCGTACAAAGACTTTGCCAGGTTATAGTTTGACCACAGGAGTGTCAGAGTACCCATTTTGCCAATGATTGTATCAATGCTAGCTATTATCAACCTTTTTTTTTTTTTTGGTGGTGGTACTTGGGAGTCAAACCAAGGGCCCTGCAAATACTTAGCAAGTCAAATGCTCTACCACTGAGTTACTCCCCCAGCCTATTGTTTTCTTTTGAGTTAGGATCTTGCCAAGTTATGTAGGCTGCCTTTGGCCTCAAACCTGGCTCTGTTGCTGGCATTACAGACATGAGCCACTATGCCTGGCTCTGTTATCAATCTTTTAAATTTTAAATAGCAAGGTAAAAATTTGATTAAAAAAAATTAAACCTGCTTTCATAGGCATCCATTATGAATTTTGCCATTCATCCCTCTATGTCTTCAAAAAATTTTAGAGTATTTCTTGTAGGGCCAAAATTAAAATGCAAAAACTTTATTTAAATGGCCTTCTGAAGTATCATGGGGGTACATTGGAAAATAGTATAACAATATTTGTATAGAACTTCGTAATTTATAGATTATCTTCTTATGCATTCATTTTTTTTGGCTTCTGTATGAAAAATGTTCAGTCATACAAATATAGAGAGAAGAATGTAAATGAATCCCTGTAGGTCCATTCTGCAGTTCCAATATTGCTATCACTTCTGATGGACATCATGGCTAAGTGAGCAACAAGATTTATTATTACTTGGATTTTCTTGTTGAAGGGCATGTAGGTGGGAGTGGCAGAGTATTAGATGCCAGGCTGTCCCAAGACTGCACATCCCACCCTCCCACCACCAATTTTTATATGTGTTGCCACAGTGATCTTTTCACTTGGTTTGCAGAATTACCACTATCAGCTTTTAAGATTTACATATATAGCTCAACATTCTGTGCCATGTTGAGGAGCATCAATGGTTGCTTTTAAAAACCCACCATGTTGGGGTTTTGTTTTAGAAGAGAAGGTCTAGCAGGCAAGTGAAGAGAAAACGATACACTGAAGACTTGGAGTTCAAGATTTCTGATGAGGAGGCTGATGATGCTGATGCTGCTGGAAGAGACTCCCCCTCCAACACGTCACAGTCAGAGCAGCAGGTGAGCAGCCAGATCTATGTGACTCACATACGCATTTTAAAAGACTGGAAATTTTATAGCAAGAATCTGAAAAGTTCAGTGGCAGCAGTGGACTTTCAGCAGGGAGACATTTATCTAATGTTGGCTGATGTGCCATGGAGAATTAGTTATTTAGCAATATTTCTTAAAAAGCTCTGTTTACTGAAATTTATTTTTATACAAGTCTATGATATGTAATTTGACACAATTTTGGAGAATTAATGGTCTATACTGAGGAATAGTCAGAGCTAGAATATGAAGTGGCTGAATTTACCTCTGAGAATTCAGTGCTGTAGCTTCTGGGACTTTAATAAACCACTCAAGCTTGTCTCCTGCTGTTTGGCACCATAAGAACCCCTTTATGAAATTACTGGCTTTATTACCCAGCAGGGCACACTTTATTTTCTGTGCAATGTAAATGATGGATAAAATAGTCTATATAAAATATAGGTATTAATGTAGGGTTATTATAAAAAAATTTTTAAATAATGCTATTACTGTACTTTAGTTAACAAACTGGTAACCCATTGAAAAGTATATTAAACACAATTTTGTGTTTTATTGGTAATTTATATTGAATTGTTGTATAACATTCTATGTGACTTCCATAGATAAAAGCTGCCTATAATAGCAGAATGATTAGTATATTTACCCCATGGGTATAGAAGAGGATAAGTTACATTTTTTACTGATCATTCGGAAATTATTTTCTCTTGGCTGAAATTTCTGAATACTTTCTGGCTTGAGGGACCTGTGGTAGTCTGTGTAATTACACCATATAATCATAAAGTAATGAGCATAGATCTTCTTTTGTCTTTCCATAGAGAGAGATTTTTTGTTCTTTTTGGTCATATTTCCCACAGGTGACTTTATACCTAGAGAAACAAAGGATGTGGAGATAGTGGCAAAGGGGAGTGATTCCTTGCTTTTATAGTGTAGGATCAAAAGTTTTCCATTTGGATTGATTCATGCCACTTTTGTTTTTTTTTTTAAAGGAATCTGTTGATGCAGAAGGTCCAGTGGTAGAAAAGATCATGAGTAGTCGTTCAGTGAAAAAGCAGGTGAGTGCCATTTGGAATGATCAAAATCTGTGGAGTGTGTGTGATTCTTTTAGGATTGTTTGCTTTGTAATTTTCTTTTATGATTCCACTATTATAAAATAAAAGTTCTGGTGATACTTCTAATCCTGTCTGATTTACTAGCCCAATATAAATTTTGGAGATATTTAACCCCAAATGAAGTTAAAATATATTGAGCAATGAAATTAAAATATATCAAGTTTTATTACACCATTCAGAGTAGTTAAGAAACTCAAAAGTCTCCAAAGATATGTATAGGACTTGGAGATTTACAGCCTGCCTTTTTCATAAAAAGGATTTATAAAAATCATAAACATGCATTTACCTCTCATGTCTCCTTCTTGTCTCTTTGGAAGGTCCTCCAGCCCCCACCCCCATAGGGGTATAGAAGTTCTGTTTATCATTCTGGCAAGTAGGTGTTTTCTCATATATTGTATAACATTTTTCATACACGATTGAAATATTCAAAATATAGGGCTGTTTTCAGTATAATTTTTGAAGATAGTGTGATTTACTTTTCAAAGTTAAACCCAAATTCATGTTGATCTGCAAAAGTAAGCTCTAAGTACCTGTCACTAGCCAGATATCCTTATTGAGGGACACGTGAACAAAGAATCCCAAGGGTACTGTTTTGTTTTACTGATGGATTCTCTGGTCCACCCCTGTTATGGGCCTTTTTGGGTAGCTTGGGAAAATGTTACTCTTGCTGTGAGTAGTGTCTCTAGAAGATAATCTCCTTTGGGTATGGATGTCTGTTCCTCTGAAGCAGGCAGGCTCACAGTTCATCTTTTTTATCTGTTTTCAAGGTGAATTGAAGTACAATTTCATTTTTGACATGTAAAAGAAACATGATTTCTTTTTAGTAAAATGTATACAGAGTGTAACTTCCCAGTGAGAGAGACGAATGATGAAGGAATTATGGGACTTAAAGGGAGATCTCAGGCTCATCAAATAGAAAGCCTTTGGTATTGAAATATCACTACTGCTACTACTACTACTGCTGCTGCTGCTGCTGCTGCTGCTGCTGCTGCTGCTGCATCTTCGTCTTCATCTTCGTCTTTGTTTTCATCATCGTCTTCATCTTCACCTTCTTCGTCTTCATCTCCTCCTCCTCCTCCTCCTCCTCCTCCTCCTCCTCCTCCTCCTTCTTCTTCTATATTCAAATACTTCTAGCAGGAGATGCTTGAAAATATTATTGCACCCAGTAAATTTCTCTTGGAACCTTTGTTCCAATACTGTTTACTTTTCTATCATGTGATTCAAGGTATGAATTTTTATCAGTATATACATCTCCAGTTCATAGGAACATGATCAGGAACAACATGACAAGATATTTTCTACTTGAGTGTAAGGGTAGGATATGTAGATGGTTATCCTAGTGATTTTGATTATAAAGATTTCTGCCCTGATGAATTAAATGTTAAACTCTCAGCCAGATTTCCTACCTCTTCAAGTAGAAATGAGCACTGTTTTACTTATTAAAAGGTTGTACTTTTGTCCTACTAATGACTCTAGAAGTGTTAATTTGTGAATTGTAGATGTATGGTAAAATTTAAATACTTGATATGCTTTAAAGCATAACCCCCTTCACTGAATTGAAGTGACTTGTTTAAATAAATAACATAATATTCGGATGGGATATATTAATTTTCATTCAATTGATAGTACTTCAGCAGGCCTACTTGGCAGGTTTGGAAGTTATAAATTATAATGAGCTCTATTATTCAAAAGTACTTAGAGTGTGCATTATGTAGACACTTTTCCTTTTGCCCACTGTAGGTTATTTCCCCTCCCCTTTTTTTCCTTAACCACCTTTGAAAGATAGGTTCCCATGGTTTAAGAGTAGGTATTAGCATTTACTGATGACTTGGTTTATCTTACCATAAGACATTAAAAATCATTATAGCTGTATAGATGCTGGAGAATTTATTGATTGGGTGAATTTGAGAATGAAGATAATTTCTGTGGGAGGGTGTACCATTCCTTGAGGTATGATTTTAAAGGGAGAAAGAACATTGGAGCCTGTGGATTACTTGCCTCTTATGAATATTTCTTAAAGAGCAATAAGAATTCATTAGAAGATAGTAAGTGTCAAGAGGGACAGTACCAACTTTTTAAAGTGCTAATGCCCTCAAAGTGGTTGCTTTAGTTATCAGCATTTAAAACACTGTCACAAATAGAAACAAGAGGAAATTTGAGATTTTTCTGTGGATTCTATCTTATGCCTGCTGGTCTGTTTCATATTACTATGAATAATTTAAGAATTGGCTGGGAGAAGGTGTCTCTCTCTCTCTCCCTGGCACACTGTAGAAACACAGCCAGTCCTGTAGGGTGCTAATGCATAGCGGGAACTCAATGGTTTTCAAAGTCAGTCTACCTCATTAGTGTATCCTAAGAAGGCTGATGATCTATTGTGGTTTTGTGCAAACTCACAAAACTCCTCTGGCAGAGCTTCCCTAATTCAGTACCTCATGTTAAATGGGGATGGCTCAGGCATTTATGTAATATTCTAAACACAAGTTAATATGCATGAGACTCAGTGAAAGGGCCATAGTTCGTGTTTGTATTTGATTATTAGGGTAGATATGTATATTTGAGTGTGGACATTTGAATCACATAAAAATTCTTTTGTTTTCTACATTTTATGATAGACCTTTAATGAGCCATCTATCTTTGGAAAACAGTTCAAATCATTTTTGGATCAGAAGGTCAAAAAATAGTTATAAAAACAAATTCTAATGATGTTCCCTAAAATACTTTTCTTCCTCTAGTACTGGAGGGTTTTAGACCCAGGGCCTCAAACATGCTAAGTGCTTCACTACTGATTTGCATCCCAGCCCCTTTTTGAATTTTTTTACTTTGAAACAGGGTCTTACTAAATTGCACACGCTGGCTCTGGCCTCGAATTCCTCATCCTCCTGCCTCAGTCTCCCAAGTTGCTGCAATTACAGCCATGCATCATGACATCTGGCATTTATTTTTCTTTAAGTTATCTAAATGATATATTTTCTTTTTAAGAACTTATTTTAAATTCCAAGCATGTTCGTCTTAATTCTCCTTAATTAACCCAGCAATTAACAAAATAGAGTGTAAAGTCAAGATGAAACTTGGAATCCCATTCATTATCATGTCCTTAAATATGATTTGCTATCTCTATTAGAGTGTACAGTAAGTTGGGCAAAAGTAGGGAAAGGATTCATATTCATTTTGTTATTTTTGAGGCTTTTTCCAGTCTTTTGTGCATTACTTAATTACATTTTCCTCTTTTTGCACTGTAGTTTAGCTTTTCCAAGGTGACTACTTCATTCAGTAATAAAATGCTTAAGAAGGGCCATTTATTCTTTCAAAATATAGAATGATCATTTGCTAGAAGACTGTAGAATCTATGTGGCCAGAGGAGTTGTTTTTTTTTCCGGATCAAGGTTTCTAGTTCACATGAAGAGGAACACATGAGATTACTTAGAGCACTCTCAAATTAAATGATGTTGTTGTTGTTGTTGTTAGATGCCGTCGAGTTGTGTTGTTGTTGTTAGGTGCTGTCGGGTCGTGTCCGATTCATAGCAACCCTCATAGGGTTTTCAATGGCAGATTGTTTTCGGGATTGCCTTGGGAGTGGGTTGCCACATCCTTCTCCCATTTTTGTGGTGCTGGGAATCGAACTCGGGACCCCAGAGACTGCAGAGCGGCGCTCTACCAACTGAGCTAAATCCCAGCCCTTAAATGATAGCTGTCTAAAAAATAAATTTGAGTTTCCTGTGTATGTATGTGTAGAACCAATGCTTTGAGTCTCTTACTCATTGGGGTATGCACATTGTAGAATGGCTTCTGAAAGTTGGGCAGCATGGGGTGTTAGAAGCTGGTCAAAGTGATTACCATTTAGTGAGTATTTGAAATGGTGCTTCTGAGGGCTCATGAATTCACACACTTTTGTTCATTATTTTGCTGTCAAAACAAAAGAGGTTAGCACGATCATCATATGAAAGGAAAAGATGAAAAACAGCTCCTTAGGGCAAGATGGTGACTATCCTGCATGTGTGGTCAGTTAAACAAAACACAGTGTTTTGTCTGTTTGGAGACATCCAAAATGTATGGGCCCTGCCTGGGACAATTTTATACCAGCCCCAGGTGCTGCTCAGTGAAGTCTTAGGACTGAGACCTCAGAACCTAGTCAGTTCTTCTCCACAGCTCTGTCCCTTCTTGTTAGTCACCTTCACAGCAGGCTCCCAGAAAAATAGCTGATTGTGGCAAGAAAATAGGTATTAATGAGTGTTAGGGACAGATGGCTGTAAGAGTCAGAGCTTTCTGGGAACAGAATTGACACAGAATGAAAACTATCTCTACTGTTGAAGATTTGCTGTGTGTTTTGGTGTCGTTTAGAATTGTGGCATAACAAGGTCATTTAGAGTAAGGCAGAAAAGACTGTATGGAAGAAAAGATGAAAAAAGATAATCATGGGAATATTAAAGCATAGAAATGATAAATCTTTATATCAAAGATTTATAATTTTGAGAAACTTTCAGAATGGAAAGAAGTGTAGTTAGCATCAGAAAAGTAAGAGCTCAGATATCTCAGTTTCTATTTTAGGTTTCAATTTTGAGATATACTATCAGAAGCACCACAATATCTAGTCTCGTTCTTTCCTCCCACTCTCCTTGCTTATCGGGTGTCATACCTCTGCCTTTCTACTATAATCTGTGTAACAATAATGCATCTTGAAATGGGAGTAGATTGGGGAAATGGTAGGGTTAGAAAAAAGTGAGGTTGGTCCTGGATGGATTATCACTTGAACTGACTAGAATTTATACGTTCATTCCAGGTTTATGTACTGGGCTCTTGTAGATATCCAACAATCATTTCTTTTCACTTTGGATAACTAAAAGTCTATAACATGGTTGATTTTCTGAATACATTGGTTTGAAACAGCTGCTTTATAGTTAGGACCTTTCATAGACCCATTAGAGTACAACCAGACATTAACAGATGTTTACCACACTCCTCAGTATCTAGTCTTCTTATCTGTAGACAGGTGAAAAAATCGTTTAAAATTCAAGTTTAACTGATACAGTTAGGAATTTGGAGGAAAAGTTTAAATTCACAAGATTATAGATTGAGTGGAATCATAGTGCCTTTGAAAGATCTGTGCCAATATGTTAGTCTGTAGTAGTCTGCTCTTTTGTTTGTCATCTGCCATTTTCCTGCTTGCCTTAATTTTCTTTGAAGCATCTCTGAGGCATTGTAGCACCCATGTGTGACTCTCAAGACAGACCTGGAGACTCCTGTACAAGTGTAAGAGCAATCCTGAAACTTCTGTAAGGAGTGTTTATATTTGACATCCCTGCTTTATCTGATCAAATGTTCAGAAGAAAATTACATATTATGACTTGTTTAACAGCCTAAAACCGAAAGAAAAAGAGAGAGATGTCTAAAATACCATATAAATGTTATCTTCTGTATATGCTACAGCAGGTAGGATCAAGGGAGATGTTATAGATAATCTTACCACTGAAAACTTGATTTGGATGACATGTATCACAATTTAACCTTACCTAAATGTAGTATTTTAAGTGTTAATTTTATTTGGCTGCTATGTATGTGAGACATCTTGACTGAGAGATTTTAATTGTACCTTTGAGTAAAACTAAAACTATGAATAGTGATGCACTGAAATTACAGCATAAGAGCAAGGTTTAGTTTTATATGGTTTCTTGTTTAGAGTTATTAACTATATGGAGAAATAAATGTCTTTTAAATATTTTAAAACATTACAGAACCCACAATGTAAAGTTGCCATGAGGCAGCCAAAAATAATACATATGGTATTCAGGAGAGCAGTTGCTAATTGGCTGCTGCCTGAGAAAATGGTGCACTTGGCGTCTACTTAACACTGTGGGTTTGGCAGGAAGCCAGATTTGGGGTCAGGTTGTTGTGAATGAAGCTGCATGTGGTTAGGGAGGAGTTAAAATGATTCATGTCTTAGAAGCTCAAGCACGTCTAGTAGAGCCGCGTGCATGGGCCTGAGTTTGCTGGGCGTCATCGCACTGGCCTCCCGAAGAAGCTTGCAGCTCGCTCATCTTTCCGATGAGGCCCTGTCCTCCTCTTTGGCCATTTTGTGCTCCTGTGGGAGTAAATCATTACTTGTGAAGTATTCAAGTACGTGGTTTTAAGTATGTGCCTGAAATTTTGTTTTGTTGCAGAAGGAATCTGGAGAGGAGGTGGAAGTTGAAGAATTTTATGTAAAATACAAAAACTTGTAAGTAAATTGTGATTTTTTAAAATTAAATGTGGGATATATAATTGTAGTACTAAACACCGTTTTTAAAAAATGCAAATAGGGAAACTTTGCTATGGTATATTTAGTGCTTTAGAGGCGATTTCCTACTAACTTTTGTATCCTTGATTTAATTTTTCTGGAAATTGTGTAATTGGTATAAAAGTTGTCTAATGTATATAACCAAGAAGTTCTCTTTAGACAGAACAGAAGCTTCTGTAATAATGGAGAAATAAAGTAAAACTTGCCTATCCGATAATGAATTTGCTCTGCAGGGCTATTCTCCTTCTCTTCATTTTTGCTCTGGATGCTAGGCACTTGAGGTGAGAACTTTGCCATCGCGTGAAGGTTCTGGAGAACCATGGCATCCCTCAGACTTTAATGCAGTGAGTTGTGCTTTCTTCTAATATTTGTTTAGTGGGTTTGTACTGCACAACTTTAAAGAATGTGAATGGAAAAGCACAGTGAGTTGTCTTCATAGATCTGCATTCTGGATGTAGGCAGGATGTCTGGTCCAAACACTTTTTGATGAGGTGACATAGTTTTCAGGATTAGTAGTTATCCTAAAAATTGAGGCCATCTAACCTGAAAAACAGCTGCAGAAACCAGGACAAAAACATTCATTGATAATGTAAGCATTTTGTTTACCCTTTTAAAAGCCTGCAGCCGTAGCCCTGTGGCATCTGATCCTATCAGATCTCAGAAGCTAAGCAGGGTCAGGCCTGGTTAGTACTTGGATGGGAGACTGCCTGGGAACACCATATACTGAAGGTTTGGGAGACGGACCTGGCAACCCACTCCCAAAAATCAATCTGCCATTGAAAACCCTGTGAACAGCAGAGAAGCACTGACAATAGTGTCTCACCTGTTATACATAGGGTCGCTATGAGTCAGATACCACTCAACAGCACCTAACAACAGTTAACAACAACCCTTTTAAAGATAAAGAACCAAAGTCGCATATTAATAAATTCTAAAGTTAAAATAGCTTGAGAAAATTTACCGTGCTATAGAAGATGAGAGCATCATGCACCATGGTTTTTCTGTCATTCTCCCTTGTAGCTGGTACTGTATTAATAAACTGACACCCTTCTGAAGCAGTTGTGAGCAAAATCTACTTTGCTAAGTAAAAAAAAAAAAAATGATGTCTCTGGTGGTTTTATTGTGGTACTTCAATGAGACGTTGAGTCTGACAATAAAAAGTGCTCAGTAAGTGTTAGCCGTCATCATCATTTTGTCCTCAAAGTATGATAAATTTATACATATGCAAATTGTGCATATTGACATGATTTTCTGTTGCTGAATCCTGAGGGAGAGAGGTAAGGAGAAATAAGGAGCAGGTAAACTAAGTAAACCAGAGGAGGAGAGTTGGTTTGTAAATGTACCAAATAAAAACGAGAATAAAAGAGTTTAGGTATTGATTGTCAAATAATAATGCTACTAGAGAAGGCATGCAGTTCAGTTGGTGGTAATAGGGGCTGCGATGCCTCCATCCATTTGAGCCTATTGATAACTCCAGAGAAGTGCACAGGCTCTTGACCAGGTACTGCTACCTGGCCAAGAGTGACTCATTTTCTTTGTCAGTCACCTGATTTGAGGCAGAGGGAACTCTAAAATCTAGCTTTTCTATTTAAATTGTAGATGTCTAAGGAAACTACAATTTCTACAGAACTAACTCTGTTAATCTATTTTGACATAATTCCCAGACTTATAAAAAAGTTACAAGCACAGTAAAAAATATTAATGTTTATTTATTTGTAATTAATGTATATCTTCTGGAATTCTTTGAAACTATTAAATGATAATAGTTGCTAAGTAATTCCATCTTTCCTTCTAGATATTAGTTGGGTTTCTACTATAAGGAAGACCTTTACCCTCTCGCCCTTGTGCTAATTTATAGCTGTATAGACTTGTGGAGTCTCATTTTATTAAATGCATTGTAGTTCTTTACTATTGTAGCATTATTTACTTTGCTCATATCATCTCAGATTTGGCCAGTGGGAGCCCCTTCAAGCTTGATTCTCTATTCTTTTGCCTTGTCTCTTTCTGTCTTTGAGCACTGCCACCAGAGTGTGTTCCCTGCTCATCCTGCAGCTTGCCCATTAAAGTTGTGGAATTAGTTATTTTTCCAGAGAACCTTCGTGTTTTTATTGAAGAGGACATTTAGAAACCAAAATTCAGCCTTTGGGTGTGCTCATTGCTGCTGAAAAATCATTTCCTCTAGGCATTTCTAGGACAGTGTACTTAGACAAATGTATACATATACACACATAACCTATGCGTGTACATATCTGCTTACTGTATGTACACATGCATCCATCTGTATACCTCCCCTCCTACCTACCAACAGAAGCAATACCTTTAATTGACATTTCCACTGCTCTACCACCACCATCACCACAGAGTTTTACCTTTTTTCTTTTTCCCCCTTCCTCCCTCTAGTACTTTGGGTTTGAACTGAGGGCCTTGTATCTGCTAGGTAAGTGCTCTACCATTGAGTGGCACCCATAGTGCCTTTTTTATTTTTTGAGACAGGGTCTCACTAAGTTCACAAGCTGCTTCTGGCTTCAAACTTATGATCTTCCTGCCTCAGCCTCTTAAATCACTGGGGTTACAAACCTGTGCCATGGTACCTGGCTTTACTTTCAGTATTAGTAATCCCCTTTTCTGACCATAGGAAACTCAGCTCTTATTATGTATATATGCTTTTTTCCAGTCCTAGAATATACAAGAATGATTTCAGAATTAGTAGCTCACATTTCTTTAAAAAAGAAGCTTATATTTGTTTAGTGTTCTTGTATTTAGTTTGAGGGCATAGAGGTTGAATACTTTGTTCAAAATATCCTTACGTTCTATTTTGCCACACATATCCCCCCTCCCACTGTAGTTATTTATTTGATATGCAGTTTGGTTCATTAGTTTGTTTGTATTCCGTCTTAGCTACCCACTTGTTGATTTTTTTTTTTTTTTTTTTTTTTTGGTTTTGTGAAAATATTAACATGGTTCAAATGTCAAAACTGTTGTTTTTGGGTGCTATTTGTTCGGGTCTAACTCATAGCGAACGAAATACTGCCTGACAATGTGTCATACCTGGCACTATTGCCAGTGCTTCTCTGCTATTAATAGGGTTTTCGGTGGCTGGTTGTTTTGGGAGTGGGCTGCCTAGTCCTTCTCCCAGGCCTACAGCATCCAATATTCCAAGGTGGTCTCCCATCTAAGAACTGACCAGGCCCAACCCTGCTTAGCTTCCGAGATCTGACGAGATCCGACATTAGGGTGTTATTGCTATAGACTCTTATAGAACTATACATGAAAGATTACTCAGAAAAGAAGCATCCACCCACTCCTACATACCTCCTCATTAATACCATGTTTATTCTGTAATTTTTGACATGAGTATGCTGATACAGATGTACATGTATATGTATATGTGCATATATAGTTTCTTATTATTAAAAGATTGCAACCTCAGCTGGGCATGGTGGTGCACGCCTATAATCCCAGTGGCTTGGGAGGCGGAGCCAGGAGGATCGCAAGTTCGAGACCAGAGAAAGTCTGCGTAACTTAGTGAGACCCTGTCTCAGAAAGTGAGGGGAAAAAAGGGCTGGGGGTGCAGCTCAGTGGGCCAGCACTTGCAAAGCATGCAGGCATGAGGTCCCAGGATCAACCCCCAGTATCACAAAAAAAAAAAAAAAAGGATTGCATCCTACCTGTACATTATTATTCTTTGCTTTTTTAACAACTCTACATGATTCATACATAGGATGGAGTACTGTGCAGCTATAATGCATGGCTGTACCACAGCTGTTCAGCCAGTGTTTGTGTGCATGCATGTAAACAGCTTCTGGTATTTTATAATTACAGATAGTACTATAGCAAGTATTATCATGCAGGCCTATACGTATCTTCAAACTGTTGTAGGCATAGCTTCAGGGTGAATTCCTAGAATTGGGATTGCTAGATCAAAAGGCAAACATACATGTAGTTTTGAGAGATATTGCCAAACTTTCTACCATAAGGGTTGTGTCAGTTTGTATACTTTTCAACAATGTACAAGAACTCCTATTTCCTTACAACCTTTCCAGCATAGTGTGCTATCTGTTCTAAAAGAACATTTTCTCTTACTATGAATAAAACTCCTTTTTATAAGTTTAATGATCATATTTATATCCTGTCACTTGTCTGTGTCTTTTGCTCATTTTTCTACCATGCTTCCCTCAGTTTTTACAAGTTCTTTATGAAGAATACTAGGTCTTTATCTGGGTTGTATGCTGCAACAATCTTCTCAGTTTCATTTGTCTTTTGACTTCATGATTTTATATGGTTAGATTTATCAGTCTTTTATTGAATCTGGCTTTTAAGTCATAGAGAGAAACTTCTTCCCTATACCCATGTTAAAGAAAAATCAGCCTATCTTTTCCTGTAGTGCTTGCATGGTTTCATTTTCTCTGTTGAGGTGCATGATCCATTTGTGTTTATTCTTGTGTATGTTGTAAGGCATGGCTCTGATTCTGTTCTTTGCCAAATATACTCATGGACCACTTAACAACAGATGTGTTCTAAGAAGCACATCCTTAATTTCCTCCCTGTATGAATATCATAGCATATACTTACACAAATTTTAATAGTCTAGGTCAGTCACACACTGTGGCCTTTTGATGCAGTCAAGAGACACAGTAAAGATGAGATGTCTGAGGTTGCTGCTGGTGTAACATGGCATCTGGTCTTAAACTTTTCTTCATAAGTAGAAGGAATTCACTGTAAATAATCCTAAGAAGCATAATATACTAAATGCATAAACTAGCAACACAGCTTATTATCATTATCAAGTATGTACTGTACATAATCGTAGGTACTGTATTTTAGTACAGCTGGCAGTGTAGTAGGTTTGTTTACATGAACATCACCACAAGCACATGTGCAATGCATTGTGCTACAACTTTACAATGGCTATATCACTTGGCAAGAGACATTTTAAGCTCCATTGTAGTGTCACAGGACCGCTGTCTTATGTGCAGTCTGTTGTTGACCAAAACATCGTTACTCAACACATGACTGTATTGTTCTAGCACCATAATTAAAAGGTCTGTCTTTGCCACAGTGATTTGAGGTATAACCTTCATCATGTACCAGATTGATTTGTTTGTCTCTTCTTGAGCCAGTGCTACATTTACTTGCAGAGGCTTTATAGTGTATTCTAATGCCTGGTAGTAGCTTATCCTTTTTAATGTTTTCATGGCCAATCTTCCATGTTTGTAATATTTTTAATCATTTTTAAGTTTGCATACAAAATGATAGGTTTCATCACATTTTCATACATGTTATCATGTATTTTGCACATATTCACCCCCATCACTCTCTCATCCCTCCTCCCCACTTCCACGGTCCCATTCTCTCTCCCTCTTAGTCCTCCTTCTACTTTCATGTCATATATACACACATACGTGCACACACATGTATATGTGTATGTGTGTATGTTGTTGTTGTTATTTGCCATCAAGTCGGTATCCGACTCATAGCGACCCTACATACAACAGGAGAAATCAGTGCAGGAGAAGCACTGATTGTCAGTGCTTCTTCTGCTGTTCACAGGGTTTTCAATGGCAGATTGGTTATTGGGAGCAGGTTGCCAGGTCCTTCTCCCAAGCCTGCAGTATCTGGTGTTCCCAAGCGGTCTCCCATCCAAGTACTAACCAGGCCCGACCCTGCTTAGCTTCCGAGATCTGACGGGATCGGATGCCACAGGGCTACGGCTGGATAAATTACATATAATGCTCACATATATTTTTAAATCTGGATTCTGCATGTGAGTCAAAATGCATGTTGTTTTTACATAGGAAGCCTTGTATTAACTTGTCTAGCTCCATGAAAATATTTGTTTGTATTTTTATTTATGTTGTATTAAAGTTACAAATTTATGATATAGGATGTTGAGTTATATTATGTAAAGTTAAGGCTATCTTTCCTGTTGGTTAACCTCTACTTTCATGTCTTTTAAGAATGTTTAAGTGTTCCTTTATGAAAATTTTGTACATTTTTTGTTAAATTTATTGCTAAGTATTTTATCTTTGTTGACACTATAAAAATTTTCTCAAACATCATATCTTCTCACTGGTTATTGTTCTGTGAATGAAGAGTATTTATTGACTTCTGTGTGTTAATTTTATATCCTGTTATATTACTGATTTTTTTGGTCTTATTGTTTGAATTAGTTTTCTAATTGATTCTCTATGGTTTTCAGGTACATAGTCTGTGAATAGAGATAGTTTTACTTAACTATTTTCCAATATTTATGCCTTTTACTGTTTTGACTTAATCTAATGGCATTGCCTAATACCTCAGATACAGTATTAGGTAATGATGAATGGAGATAGTGGGTACCCAGACTTTGTTTTTGATCTTTGTGGGAAATGTCTGTGTTGTTTCTATATTTAATAATACCTGGCTTTAGGACTCAAGTTTCTATACATTTAATTATATTAATGAAATATCAATCAATTCCTAGTTTCTTGAGTCTTAAAAAATCCATGTGAATGTTGAGTATTGTCAAAGTGTTTTTCAGTGTCGGTGGAGATGATTGTATGGGTTTTTCCTCCTTAGATGTATTAACACTGTGTATTTTTCAGTGGTTCCTAATATTGAACTAACCTTGCATTCCTGGAGTAAATCCTACATCCTCATGTATTATTTTCTTAATGTGGTGTGGAAACAAATTTGCTAATATATTTTGTTCGAACCTTGCACTAATATGCAGAAGGAGTATATCTTTATTTTTTTCCCTTTTTTCTTTTGTATTTTTATCAGCCTTAGTTATAAATGTTATTATTATGTTCATTTCATAAAGAAGAAATATGTTTTAAAATGAAATTTTGTTTTCCAAAGTGGCCATAAGCTATGTTATTTGTAGGGCCTATTTCAGGTTAATTATTAGGTTTTGCTACTTTTCATACAGCTTAAGCCATCATAATAATTTCTTTATATTTTAGTTTTCTTTTTTGACTTAATTATCTACTAAGACACAGCAGGTAACCTTTTACTCCGCTTCTTTGCCTTCCTTTTCTTTGTGATTAGGCCTCCAGAGTGGCTTATTTTCAGAGTTTAGGAAGTGGAGTTAGTGATGAATTTCAGCTTAGTTTATAGGCAGTAGAGCAGAGCTGGACTTGCACAAGTGCTGTATCCAGTTTGAGGCCACCTTTGTAGCGCTTCTTTTGCATGCATTTGTCCTTCCATCAAGGCAAGAATACTGACTACAAAGTGTCGTCTTCTCTCAAATAGCTAGGAGACTAGAGTACATTATTTTGTGACATTTGTTTCTGATTATGGCAGCATTGCTTATTATTTATTGGAAATTTGGACAAGTTGAAAGTGGAAGATAAAATACTTGTAATCCTACTGCTCAGAAATGACCATTGCTAGGAGTGGTGGCTGGCATGTGCCTGTAATCTTAACACTCAGGATACTGAAGGAGAAGGATCATGAGTTTAAGACCAGCCTGGCACACATAGGGACACCTTGTCTCAAAAAAACAAAACAATAAGCAAAATAAAAATAAATGATCAATATTGACATTTGGATGCATGTTCATGTGGTCTATTTTCTCTATGTTCATGTGTGGATAGTGTTTGTATCAACTCACATCTGAATAGCACATTTGTATTTAAAATCTTTGACTCTTTTATTTAACTATAGAAGGACCAAATTAGCCTTACCTTTGTAAATGCATATTAGAGCATAAATATCAACTAAGTGTTACTTAGTATAATAAGAATTTTCCACTTTTGAAATATTTTGTGATGGCTACTTAATTTCTTAAGTAGTAATACCTTGATTCTAAAAGGTGTATATTTAAGCACGTCTTTTTTGGTGGTGCTGGGGATCAAGCACCCCGGTGCTTGCTAAGCAAGTGCTCTACCACTGAGCTACATCCCCAGTCTTTGACGTCACTGTGTAGCCCAGGCTGATCTTAATCTTATAATCCTCCTGCCTCTGCCTTCCAACTGCTGGGATTACAGCCATGTGCCACCATGTCAGACATCATATCACATCTTCTATTTCTCTCTCTCTCTCTCTCTCTCTCTCTCTCTCTCTCTCTCTTTCTCTCTTTCTTTTTTTTCTTTTCTGTCCATTCCTTCTTCCCTCCCTCCCTCCCCCTTCCTTCCTTCCTTCCTTCCTTCCTTTTTTTTTTTTTTTCTTTCTCTTTCTCCAGGGCCTTATATGTGCTCACTAAGTGCTCTACTGCTGACCTGCACCTTGAGCCCACTTTTTTTATTTATTATTTTGAGACATGATCTCACTGAGGTGCACAGGCTGCCCCTGACCTTGAAGTTGAAATCCTCTTGTCTTAGCCTTCTAGCTGCTGAGATTATAGGTGTGCATCACTGCACCTGGCTTTTTTTATTTCTTTCTAGAGTCCTCACCAGAAGGAGAAACAAGACAGTGGAGGCTAATAGGACATAGGAGAGGGTGATGGTATGAAAGTATATTGCAATATAAACAGAGCAATGTCAGAGATACCATAAAACATGAACTATGTGCTTGTAAGTCTTGAGGAGAGAAAGGGAGCATTGAGTGTGATTAAGTTCAAGTTAGGGAAGGCAGAAATGTACTTAGAGAAGAGGATGGTGAATCTGAAAGGAATGGGATTTGCCCAGTGAGTGAGAGGTGGATGTTAATGAATGAATTTGAGGGAGAATTCACAAGGAATACTGTTTCAAGCTCCTAGAGCAACACATGATAGGAGTGCAGGAAGTAAGGAGGAGCAGGGGGATCCCTGAGTCAGCTTGGAGCAGATGGTGGTCCTTTCTAGAAGGGCTAGGTTAGGTCTACCTTGGGCGCCAGGATGATAGTCCTCATGTGAGTCAAGGGCGCTGTACCCTTTATTTCCAAAATTTGCTTTAAATTTGAATTCTTTCAACTTGATAAAAACGTTTTATTTCTCAGTGATAAAAGGCTCAAAACATAAGTTCATAATTAAGGCCACCCTGTAGTGCTAATTGTTTTGTACTGAAGTGTAATCCATCCACTTATGAAAACAGCTTGTTATTAGGCCTTTTTCTGGTTTTGTTTTTGCTTTTTTTTTGCATAAGTGGGTAACAGAACTGGAGGCTTGGGGCAGAAAGCAAATTTTAGGCACTATTATTGGTTTTCTCTTGTTCTCAAACATTAGTAGTTATATTGAATGTTGCTCAGCAGCCCGACAAGTAATTAAGCAGGTTATTTTGTTAATGATCTTTTTAGTTGATTTTTGAATAATGAACGACATATTAAAAAGATTTATTATTTTCTACATGTTTCAAGGATATTATTTTATTCTTTCAGCTCTTATCTTCATTGTCAATGGGCATCTATAGAAGATCTGGAAAAAGATAAGAGAATTCAGCAAAAGATTAAACGATTTAAGTCAAAGCAGGGCCAGAATAAATTCCTTTCAGAGGTATGAAATGCGTGGTTAACTTTCTGAAGTGTTTACTTATTAAAATACTCTAACTTTTGAATTTTGGTTCAGTAAATTAGTGAGAAAAACTAGTTTGCCTTGTTTGGTGCTGTTACTTGCATACTGGTAACTAGTTATTGCTAAAAATTTGTAAACAGGAAATTTCTCATTCTTCCTGTTGCTTAGGCTAGAAGATACTGGTCCTTGTGATATTATGTGGAAATAGCAGTGGTGGTATGATTAAAAACTTGTTATAAAAGTGCAGACAGTAAGTGAAAAGAGTAATTTAGCAGTTTAAAATTTTACAGTAAATATGAAGTGCAGGTTCCATGATACAAAAGTTTAGTTTCTATTGAGGATAGTAACTAACACAGAGTCCACTGAACTTATTTTCACAAATGCTATGCATGGTATAGAAGCTTATATAGTGTCTTTGCCTGTGCCCCTTTGTCCTACATTATCAATTACAGAAACACAGCAATACTTAGAGAAGGGAAGAAAATCTACATTTACAAAAAACTCCAGGTTACCCGCTCTCAATATAGTCAGTTATATTTTTTAAAAATTACTTTCACAAGGCACTGACTTGGTGATTTCATAGTTCCCTTCCTCATAAAGGAGTTAACCAGAGCTGGGGTTGTAGCTCAGAGGTGCAGCACTTGATTTAGCAAGTGCGAGACCCTGGGTTTGATCCGCAGCAAAACAACAAGAAGGGAAGAATAAATGTGTGAACCAAATGTAAACTATAACAAAGTATGAAAATTGATGCTAAAAAATAATAAAATAACTGCTTAAAACCTGCTTCGCACTGCCACCTCTTTGTGGAGATGAAGAGGGTGGGGCAGAAGCTTTTCATGTCATCAAATTGTCACAGGAGTCTGTAGGGAGCAGTGTGTGCTCTCCTGGAACCTGATTTCTGGCCTGTTGGCAGGCAGGTGGTGCTGGCTGTGTCGGAAGGAGCCTCACGTGTGCTCTTTGACTAGACCCACCTCTGCAGCACCTGCTCCCCTCCAGACCCAGCCTTCTCAGCAGTGCAGTAGTTGGCACTGAGTGGAATGTTGTACTTGAATATGACTCGGTTCTTAACAGCCGAAAGAATATTAAGATGATTCTTTCTTTGAAATGGTGGTCTTAGGGAAATACCAGACGGTTCCGTTTCTTAATGCCCTTCTTAATGAAACTAAAGTTAGGTTTTTGTGACATCGGGCAAGTTGAAATCATTAGCTTCCTTTTATAGAAAGAGACACCATATGTTCTCCTGACCTTTCTGGGGGTCTCTGGGAGGGGAAAAGGAGAAGCACAATGGTATTTTCCCCCCATCTGTAAATTCTAGTCTTATTTATTAAATTTATTTGGACTCTGTTTCCTGTCACCATGTGGTCTTTAGGGAATTGTGCCTGGCCCTAGACACATAGCCTGTCTGTCTGAAACTGTCATCTATGTGAATTGCCTGTACCAAAGTTGAAAAATTTGCCTGGTAAATTGGCAATTAGAAATCTTGAGTTTTGTCTGGAATTGGAGTTGGCATAGAAGAATAGCAAAAGAACTACCTACTCCCCTCTTTCACACAGGCTCATACCCCTGTTTGTTTCATCCTATAGTTGATCATGGCTTCAAGTGTTCCATGGCTCTACTGTTTTCAGATTTTCAGTTATGCTTGTTTTCCCATTCTTTGTTGTACTTTAGGTGTCCTCGTAAGTCTCCTACACTGGAAATCTCTATTCAAAATGATCACTTAGATTAGTAATTTCATCACATGCATGATGGCATAGATTATTCACTTAGTGGTAGGAATGTAGGAAAAGTTAAATCCAGCACTGAATATGAAAGCTAATGTTTAAAAACAAGTTATCTTAAAAAGAGAGCCTTTGCCATCAAAACCTAGTTTGTGGAAGTTTATCATACATGTTGTATATGACTAATATATATAAGATGTTTACCTAAATCCAGGTGCTTTTGACAAAGCCAATGCTTTAGTATATTAACATTTTAAATTAACTGAACATTTTAGTGTATTTTTTTTTCCTTCCTGTTCACTTCTTCACAAAAGCATGAGGCAGTGGTAGCATGTTTTTGTATTTCTGCTTTTTTCATAATTCACAGTTCAAAGATCCCAAAAGTTGGTGTTTTAAGTGGGCACAGTAGCTGATCTTCTCAACCTGCAGTCCAGGAGATAAGAATGATCTCCAAGTAACTTCCGACATGCCTTTTGCAAAGTATTTTAACAAAATTATGTTACCAAGTTAACCTTTAGCAACATATAATGATACCTTTGTTTTCTGACTCAGATCTGAAAATTTATATGATTTGTGCTTCTTATAAGTATGACTTGATCTGTAATGTCCTTTTGAACCGTATTATATTCTTTTATATGAGATAACTTTGTGAGCAAGCAGTATTACTTTACTTTTATAAATATTATTAAACAACTCAGCTATTTTGGCTCCATTTCTTTATCCTGAATTCTTTTACCCAAACACTTGATGTTCTTTTACCCAAACACTTGATGTTCAGTACAAATAAATCATTGGAACATTTAAGGTTAATGACAATATTGTTACTGTAAATGAGGTACTAATATTGATTGGCAAAGACTGCCGAACATCATAACTTGATTCACACTGAAGTATGAGATCTGCTGGTTTCAGTGTTTGTAGCTTTTCAATAACATTCTGTAAATGATGCTATGTGGAATCAGACAACTCACGTAGCTACGAGACTCCAGTTGCATTTACTGTGCATGGCTCTGATTCTTTATTGCAAACTGCCCTTTGAAGAATGCTAAATGCATTGCGTGCCATAACCCTTTTGGATTGCTCATTAGTGAATTGTAATTTCACACTTCATTTAAAATATTCTTAAACATTCTCTCACAGTAAAAGATTTCACACAGTAATTAAAAGACCCACTTAACAAAGTCAGAGAAGTCTGATTTCCTCATGGGGAATGATTTTCCCAAATTGTAGCATTTCAATTAATATAATAGAATTTGCCAAATATAAACTTCGTATTGCTGTGACTTAAAATGTTATTGCCTGATGAAAAGTGAAATAGTGTTTCCTCTCAGGAGATAAATAAACATTTTAACCTTTTTTTTTCCCTTTGGTGCAGATTGAGGATGAGCTTTTTAATCCAGATTATGTGGAGGTTGACCGGATAATGGACTTTGCACGTAGCACAGATGACCGGGGAGAGGTAACAGGAGATCCTTTGTATTAAACAGTGATGCCTTAGGCAGTCATATATGTTTATAGAGAAGATGAGAGAAGCCTACACCTGGTCCTGATCAGAACCTTGGATCATGATGTACTTGGTCTAAGTTTAACTGGAACTTAATGCTTTATTATTTGTTTTATGACTTAATAATTGTGCTAAATATTTTTTATTTAGCTTGAGAGCTTTTTCTGTAAAAAAAGAATTTCAATTTGAACTATATTGACATTTTTTGCAATTCTAAAATATGATAATACAGTCTGTAATACATTTTGATATGTATCTATCATGTAGCACAAAATTCCTTATGTAATCCAGAGTACTTTTGTAGCAGAATGGAGTTTAGTGTTATTTAGCATTGGATGGCCCTAATGAAGCTGATGAACATCATTTGATGATGTGCACAGAGGACGATAGAAAATAGTTCTCTTTATGAGATCCAAATCTTGGCCTTTTCATGTTGCTTTGTAAGCACTGTGGGCTTGTGAAGGACATTTGATAGGGCCATGAAAATAAGGAGACATCTGGTGACTTCTAAGTATGTATCTTAGTAATGATGTGCCCACCTACCATAAGTTCTGTCATTTCTGGTTGCTCCTTGTAAATTGAGTTTTATATATTTAAGTGTTTGGATCTTGCTTATTTAGGGAGGGTCTGCAAGGAACTCTCATTTTATTCTAAATTCAAAATAGCAAAATCCATGAAGTTTCAGAGACCATATCTGTAACATTATCTTTACTGTTCTCGTTTTGCTTAGTTGTCCTTAAAAAATTGTTTCATAGCATATTTACACTGTATAGCAAATATTTTTAACATCACAACCAGGTCAGTGTACCTTGGTCTTGAGGTGAAACTCAACAACCCAAATATTTTCTGGAGGAAAGACAAAGGGAAATCCTGTTGATACATATTATCTAAAATATTTTGCCCTCTAATCTCCTAGAGCTCAAGTACATGATTTTAATGCCTGCAGCCATATCACTGTGGCTTCCAATTGCATCAGATGTTGGAAGCTAAGCAGGGCCAGGCCTGGTTAGTACTTGGATAGGAGATTGCATGGGAACATCAGGTGCTATAGGCTTGGGAGAAGGACTTGGCAGCCCACTCCCAAAAGACAATCTGCCATTGAAAACCCTGTGAATAGCAGAGAAGCAGTAACAATACTGCTTCACCTGTTGTATGTAGGGTCGCTATGAGTTGGATACCGACTTGACAGCACCTAACAACAACAAGATTTAAATAGTGTCTGGCTGTCTCTATGTCTTTCTATCTCTCTCTATCTCTCTCTCTCTATCTCTCCCTCCCTCTCTCCCTCCCTCCCTCCCTCCCTCCCTCTCTCTCTCTCTCTCTCTCTTTCTATCTCTCTCTCTCTTTCAGAAAGGGCAGGCATCCTAATAAATTTTGTCTATTTTTCCTTCTTTAAGGAATTAGCCAATTATGCAAACATATAAAGTACACTAAGATTATGTACTGTATAAATGTAAGTCATGTACTTGATGAATGATTTGCACAGATAAAAGTGAGGCTGAAATTTAGCTTCTTGTTATTTACTAGCTCTGCATTTGTACTTTATAGCTTTTGAGCAGTACCAATGATTGAGATGAAAAGCTAATTCATTCTGATAATACCCAATAATACTGTTTCCAGTTTAGACTGGGGACAGTTATTTCTTGGTAATAGTTTCAAAACATCTCCCCATGTAGTCTTACTGATGCTGGGGTAGTAGCTATTGGTAAACATTTTTCCTTAATATATTTTTGGTCAAATATATTCAATTCTGGTTTATTTAAATCTGACCCAGCCTGTGACTCACTATCTGGTGAAGTGGTGTTCACTTCCTTACGAAGACAGCACGTGGGAGCTGAGGCAGGACATAGATCAAGCAAAGATCGAAGAGTTTGAGAAACTCATGTCTAGGGAGCCCGAAACAGAGCATGTGGTAAGAGTTGGCTGATGGTAAGGGATTTAATTTGAAAATCGCATGGTGGTGTGGTCTTTGAGAAACCCACTAATGGGATATATTATATTTGAAACAGGAGCGACCTCCTGCTGATGACTGGAAGAAATCAGAGAGTTCCAGGGAGTATAAAAACAATAACAAACTCAGGGAATACCAGTTGGAGGGAGTAAACTGGCTACTCTTCAATTGGTACAACATGTACGTAAAGCATGTTTTTCTTTACTTTTAAAAATGCTGTAGCTCTTTTCCTTTGTACTTATTGGAAATATTAATCAAAAAGAGCTTAAATAATATTCCAAAAACTTTTTAAAAAGCAAACAATGGATATATTCTTAGTATTTATTTATTCAACAAACACTAATACAGAGATTGACAGAAGTATGTAGAAATAAATTTTATCTCAGAGAATTTTGTTTGAAAATATATTTTATTGAATCTAAGAAAACAGCTAAAGCCATATAGATATGCATTTGTGAGTATGGTAGTATATATTTTGTGAAAAGACAGTGGTATCTAATATCAGTACTCATTAAACTTTCCCATTTTATTTCCCTCTCAAAGGCGAAACTGCATTTTAGCAGATGAAATGGGTTTGGGAAAAACTATCCAGTCCATTACATTTCTCTATGAGATATATTTGAAAGGAATCCATGGCCCTTTTTTAGTAATTGCCCCATTGTCCACAATCCCCAACTGGGAAAGGGAATTCCGAACCTGGACAGAGTTGAACGTGGTTGTGTATCATGGGAGTCAAGCTAGTCGTCGGACCATTCAGTTGTATGAAATGTACTTCAAAGATCCCCAGGTAAAACTTTATGGGCTGTGCCCTTTGTGATTGTTAGGTGCATTTTCAGGTGTTGAAAATTCAAAATCTCAGTGACGTCAGGGGAAGGTCTCAATTTTGTTAACTTGGGAAATTTACTTGAGATTTGTTACCCAATTTATGTTTGTATTGTACGTCTACATCTATGAACGAACACTTTACAGCTTCTGTCATTCTGATTATTTGATTAGAAGAGATGAAAGGTTTTTTTACCTTGGATAACCACCGAAATTCATTTAATGTATTAATGTTAGTTTTGTTTTGTGTACCTACGACAAAAACAAAACAAAAAATGATCATACCTAAATGTGAATAGAAAGAATATACTACTACCAGTAGAGAAAAATATTAGGCATTGTAAAAATCCAAATACACCCAAGAAGTGGGCTTTACACTTTAGCTTTTAGTAACAATTGCTGTAATTTTTTCTGAATTACCTGTTTTCAATTACTGTATGGTGTTGACAGTGAGGCATTATAAATGACGTAAGGACAATATGCATTAAATAGTTTTAAGCTATAAGTAATAAGTAGATGTCCTATAATTGGAAATAAGAGTTTGTTTTTATATATATGTTTGTTTAAGTATAAAATTTGACCTACAATTAAATAAAGGAGCAAAAATGTTAAAATCTTTATATCTGTATTTATGTTTAGATTTGAGAAATTAAAAGTTTTCTCCCGAGGGAAAGTTTTTTTCCTTTATTTCATGTTTTAGCATTTTACAAGAAGTGTTAAAAGAATAAGTTACAAAAATTAAAAAAAGATAAATTTTTAAGAGTTTAAAGTTAGCTTAACATCCAGTGCCCTTGGCCTTTCATCTTTTAGAGTCTACAGGATGTGACTAGACTGGGTACTTTTAGTGGTACTTTACTGCATGGATCAATAAGAAAATTGGGATAAAATTTTTACTAACAATTTTCTAATTTCTTTTAAAAAGGGAAGGTTTTAAAACTTTTTTCATCGCAGCTTAAAGCCTCTAAAATAACTCAAAAATAGAATGTGTTACCTAAAATGAAGAGATCCCCAAAGGGATAAATACATATATTTTAAGCTGTTTATTCATCCTCAAAGTTATTAATGCAATCATTAATACTTAATAATAATTCTGAGTTGTTCTTGTAGGGTCGAGTGATAAAGGGGTCCTATAAGTTTCATGCCATCATCACTACATTTGAAATGATTTTGACTGATTGTCCTGAGCTGCGGAATATTCCATGGCGCTGTGTGGTCATTGATGAAGCCCACAGGCTGAAGAATAGGAACTGCAAGCTGTTGGAGGGACTCAAGATGATGGACTTGGTCAGTAGTTGTATTGGTAATTCCATGGAACCTGAATAGGATTGGTACTGACCTGGTAGTACTGCTACTCTGAATTTGACTGTTGCCTGTGAAGGGCATCTGCCTAGCCTGTCCAATACTGTGACATTGTCATTTGAACTCTGAGTCACTCTGAAGGATGTTGTCTTCCAGATTCTTACATTGCACGATGATGTTTTTAGATAGTTATTTCAAAGCAGACTGTAGTCGTATTTTCACTGAAGTTGCATTTCAAGGATTTGCTTGAGCCTGTTGTTTATAAATTCTGCTGTTTCATTCACTGTTGGGCCAACCTTTACCTCAGTGATGAAAATCCAGTTATGTTCTAGGATCCATGGGTTTTGTCTCACTGGGGCCAGCTGGACTTTAGGTGCAAGCTCTGAGTAAGTTGGCTAGCATACCTAATATTGGTTCAGTTCACAGGGACACCCGAAAGTTTGGGGCATTGTAAGACCTCAAATTGGATATGGGATTTCATACTTCACTTATCTCATATTCTTGTAGCTTCCCAAAAGATAGCCATGTCTTCATGGTTAGATTTCTGGATCATTCTTGAGTAAGAGTATCATAAATAGTATATTGTAGGAGTAGCAGAATTTCATTGGTTCTTCCACGTTATAGTCCTGTACACATGATATCCTAGTGGAAATTGCTATATGACCTATCACCCTTGGGTTTCTTTTCACTCCATAGTGTGTTAGTTGTGATTATTTGTTTTTCATTTTAAATATGCATTGTGGAAGCAAAGTTATTGTCATTTGGATGGCTTGGGTGATTTGATGAGTGAGAGAAAAGTAAAAATAGATTTAAAAAATCTCTTTAGTGCTTACTTCTATAGCTTAACTTGATCCCTTGTTAGTTGAGAATTGGAGATGGAAGGAATATTCTCTGTTTATACATTTTTTTTTGCAAAGGACTAGAACTACTGAAAAAAACACTGGAAAATTTTCTGTTGTAGCTTCTTTGAAGTGGCTGCTTTTCTTCTTAAATTAAGGAGATTGGATTAGCCCACTATTTTATTTTTATTTTTAGAATTTTATTGTTGTGTTTTTAAGACACAGTCTCACTATGTAGCCCCAGCTGGCCTCAAACTTGTGGCAGTCCTCCTGCCTCCCAGTTGCTGGGATTACAAGCATGCACCACCTTGCCTGGCCTAACCTGCTGTTCTTTTAATTATAAACAGACAAAGTCTAGTTTTGCTTAAAGGAAGAAGTCTGAATTTTTCTATTTAGGTTAGGATTTCCCATTTTTCTCTCTAACGAGTTGTTGTTAACATTGTCCTAAGTCTTTTGCAAAACAGTTAACTATGCTTGGTGCCCAATCCATGAAACAGAGCAAACATTTAGAGATAGGTGTGGTCCAGGAGACACAGAGTAGATGTATAGAAGGAGAGGCCCCATGGCTGTCTTTGGTATTTCTAGGTGATAGTTTAGCATTATAATGCCATAAGCCTGTATTTGTAGATAAACACTTATGCTTACAATATACCTAAATATAACTTTGGAGTAGTGATCCACTTTCATGGTGATCACTAAGAAATAGTTATGTGACTTAGCCAGTCACCCGACTGAGTTTATCTGCTGTGTTCCATTATTAGTTTATATATTCCCATCTTAGTTCATGTATTCCCAAGAATCTACCAAGTGGTAGATTTTTATTGCAAAACAGTCCTTCTTTGGTGAGTACAAATTAGTTTAACTCTATCAATATCAGCCGTCTACTTACAATTTTTCTATTAGATGTTGCCTTCTCACATAATGGCACATATGGAAAATGGTGTTGTTTGTGTACCACACTGGCGGCAGAGAAGTCTTCCTCATTGCCAGAGAAGTCTTCCCATTGCCACAGTAGACCAGTTGTGGGGTCCTGACTCTCAGCCCAGCTGGCTACCCCAGGGACCCAGCATACCTGTAATTCATGTGTGACTGACAAGCTCCAATTATCACATGAACAAAATATGTATTTTTCTGGTAATCAAGAAGCTTTATCTCAGAAAAGATGTTTTTAAGGTGTAGGACATTGTTGTTCAGAGTCAAAATATAATTATTAATGCAGTTGTGAATAGCTTGTTGCCTGGTATTTAAGTCCATTAAAATCCACATCATTAGAGCTTATACACTTGCCACTTTTCATGCTACTTTCCTAGAATCAATCACAGTCAAAATTGTAGTAGGTTTATCCAACTATGGCATAGGTCTTAGGGAATTTCTATTACATGCTTTAGACTAAATCAGGACAACAATGCACTTGATGGGAATGATCTCCAAGTTCATTTTCAGGGAAGGAACACCACTGCATGTCTTCTCCTCTCCCAAGACAAAGGAACTGTTTGTGGAGATGATGCATGGGGTGCAATCAGTGTCTCCACGGTCCTCCATAGGTGCTCTGGAGAAGCAAAAGCCCCTTATTTACAAAGCGAGGATGCCATGGAGGTCACAGTAGTTCGTCATTGATTCTGTCACCTCTTTCATTGTCAGGAGGCCCCACACAAACTAAAGAGTTCTCTGAAGTGAAAGTAAATGCACATTGCTTTGTTAGACCCTAAAAGAATGGCAACATTTTCAGGATAAAAGTATATCTGCTGATATAGTTGCACTGATAACATTCAGTAGCCTGAGTTGGAATTTATTTTTCAAAATAGGTTTATTTTGAAATTAATGAATTAAAAAGGCTTTGATTTTTCATACCATTGTGTTAGGTGGTCAGGATTTTATTTAAGTCAGTAACAGGGGACATGAAAAAGTGGGGAGACAATCAAGACAACATCAGTACTGCTCCCCCACTGCCATAACTTTTCCTGAATCTGTTATAGCACTTAAAAAAATTCTTGGATAAAATTATTCAGTACTTGGGCATATTAGTGATTGTGGCACATGTAACCCATCATTGTGGTTATACGGTCGAAGATCTTCAGCTGATCTGCTTTATGAATTTATTGAGTCTGAAGATGATGGTGGTCCATGCATCTTCAGCCAGAGACCTTTATTGAGAGGGCAGAAAAGGGAGGAATAAAAACATGGAACTAATTCACCTCACTTTTGAAGAACTCATTGACAGATAAGACATGGTACCTATGAAGAAAATTAGTGCATTCTTTCATACATCAATTCACAAGGACTTACTGAGCACATACTCTGCTTGGTGATCAAGTTTTTTAGATCCTAAGTGAAATCAGAATATCACTTTTGAAACTATTAGAAGCCACAGTCACTTTCCAAAATAGCTTTATTAGTTGTAATATATGCCAAATATCCAAACAAAGTAGAAAGTAAGACTTAAGATTTATAAACTCATTATTGGTCATTTTGAAACAGTTATTCTGTGTTGCATGCGTAGAAATACTACAAGTTATAACTGCATAAGAAAGCTGGAGAAAGAGCTCATGTACAGGAAGAATCAATTGAAGAAATACCTAACTTGGTTCAGAGAGACAGTTAGAAATAGCATCTTTTTTCTCCCCTCCCCTCCCCACCACCTGTTCTCTTCTCACTCAGCTCATCTCATCTTAGCTCATCTCATCTCATCAGTGATTATAGCCAGACACAGTGGCAAATGCCTTTAATCTCAGCAACACAGGAGGCTGAGGCAGGAGAATCACAAGTTCAAGGCCAGGGGCAACCTGCATAACTTAAGCAAGACCCTATCTCCAAATAAAATAATAAAACATGGGCTGAGATTGCAGCTCAGTGGTAGATCACTTGCAAAGTATGTGTGCGAGGCTCTGGATTCAACCCTCTAGTACCACCAAAAAAAAAAAAAAGTGATTGTGGTATTTAAAACCAAGCTGACCCCTTTACTAGCTGGAGGTTTTTGTAAAACGAAATAGTTTTTCATATGCTGTTGCATTTAGAAGAACTTTTCTTGTCTCTAAAGTGTATCAGCCATGCAGAAAGCAGATGGAAAGATGAGAGCCCCGTTGATGTAGGGAACAGAAAGAATAAACATGTTAGCCTTCTAAGTCCAGGGATTTTAGGAAAAAAAAACTTAACTTTGATAGAGAAAACATTGAGACTTAGGGGACCTAGCCATCATCTAAAATATTGACTTAATAACCTCCAAATGAAACAAAATGGCAGGACATGCTTAAGGAGTTTGCAGAACTCAAGAGAGGGCTTTCCACATATCTATTGATCTGAAGCAGGAATCCTGTTCTTGTATCTTTTTGCCTAATTTCTACACTTTGTGTACGGTGGATGCTGCTATGGATGCGGCTGTTACTGTAATGAGCAGAGGTGGGAAAGTGGGCATATAGAGAAAGGCATGAATCTTAAGAAATTGTTTTTGTAAGCCGGGCACAGTCGCGGCTCTGGAGGCAGAGTCAGGAGGGTCGCTAGTTTGAGACCAGAAGCAGTCTGGGTAACTTAGCGAGATCCTATCTCAAAAAAGTAAAAAAATGGGCTAGGGGTGCAGCTCAGTGGTCCAGCACTTGCAAAGCATGCAAGTGTGGGGTCCTGGGTTCAACCCCCAGTACTGCAAAAAAAAAAAAAAAAAAAAAAAAAAAAAGGAAATTGTTACAGTTTGTTCAGTTGCTCTCTCCTTGTGTTACTGTAGGAACACAAAGTGCTGCTGACGGGGACCCCCCTACAGAACACTGTGGAAGAGCTCTTCAGCTTGCTTCATTTCTTGGAACCAAGTCGCTTCCCTTCAGAAACTACCTTTATGCAAGAATTTGGTGATCTAAAAACAGAAGAACAGGTACTTCTTTCTTCTACTTTGTACTTCAGTCATAAAATTGAAGATTAACATATGAAGTGGCAAAACATTAATATTTAGGTATTTTAAAATACAGATTATATCATAGTTTTTTCTCTACCTAGCAAACAGACCTTTCCAAGTCATCATTTCGAGGGTTTCATTTGTTTATCTCTTTGTCTGTTTACCATCACAAAGGGCTATTGAGTATTACAGAGAAGTTCCTTACCTGTCAACATAATTTTCAGAGGTTGCTGTTCAGGTGGGTCGCTTTGCTGTGTGTACCTCCAGGGCTAGTGTCAGAAGCCCCTGAAGTCTGTAGAGCTGTTCACCTATAGGGATTTTGAGTCTCTCCTCTCATTTCTGAACTGTGCACCCTTAGCCACATTGCTTACTTCTTCAAGCCTATGTATTTTCATTTTTGAAACTTGGGACATAACTAACCTACGGGATTTCTGTGAAAAACAAATGAGGTATTGAGTGTGAAAAGCGTTTGGTTGGTTCCTTTATATGCTATATGAGTTTTATGGGTGCTAGTTACTGTGTTTCACGTGTGTTGTTTGAAATGAATACCAAGATAGGCTTGAAATCTTGGCCTTTGTGTACCTCCTCCCTGGTTTACTGTCTGAAACCTCCTATGTTAGTTCAAAGTGAAATCTGTTTTGTTTTGGTTTTCTAAAATAAAAACTATGTCATGTAGTAATCAATGGAAAAAAATAACCAAGGAGAGACATCTCTGCCAGCTCATTGATGTGGAGACTAAATAACTTCCAGTTCACTCACTCTCATTCTTTACCTCTTTCAACAAAGAAAGAACAGAACATGTACTTTTCAAGCTCTTGACTCTTCAGGACTCTTAGATGGATGAAATCGTCCATTTGCCATAGAACCACCCAACCTTACAATATTACTCTTATGAAAGCTGAAAGATTCAGTTCTTTATACCCTTATTGGATTTTAAAAAATGAAAATGGATATTAAATAAACTGGGCAGTATGGTGCATATCTATAATCCTAGACTGAGGCAGGAGGATTGCAAATTTGAGGCCAGATGCAGCCTGTGCAACTTGGCAAGAACCTTTCTCAAAATAGAAAATAAAAAAGGGACTGGGGTATAGCTCAGTGGTAGACCCTTTGCCTAGTGTGCCCATCAGGCCCTGGGTTCAACCCTTTAGTACGGTGCCATCCCTGCCCCCCAAAAGGATGTAAAATAAATAAGATAGTCCTTTTTTTAAAAAAAATTTAGAATATGTTTTTACATGGAAGCAAATGGTGATACCAGTATTTACCTAAGGTCCTTTTTTAGGTGCAAAAACTTCAAGCTATTCTAAAGCCAATGATGTTGAGACGTCTCAAAGAGGATGTAGAAAAGAACTTGGCCCCCAAAGAAGAAACTATTATTGAAGTTGAGCTAACAAACATTCAGAAGAAATATTACCGAGCCATCCTTGAGAAGAATTTTACATTTCTTTCCAAAGGTGGTGGACAAGCTAATGTACCTAACCTTTTAAACACTATGATGGAATTACGGAAGTGCTGCAACCATCCATACCTAATCAATGGTAAGCCTGCATGCTCATGAACTTGTTTGAATGATGATGGAAGTTCTAGAAACCCCTTTCTGCCTGTAGACTAAGGATTTTGTGGGGTGTAGTTGTTCCTGCCCTCTCACTTATGTGGATGCCTGCTTCTGTGGTTGCTGAAGGCAAGTGACCAGTGCCCTCAATGATCCTAAAAGCTCGATCTCATCCTCTGTGTCTCCTGTCTCCTTCCCCTGAAAGCACATGTTGGGGCTCCATGGTTACAAGTTACCTACCTGACTTACTGTCAGCTGAAGACAGATGAGCTCTCATTGAGGTTTTCTTGGGGTTTGTGAGTGTTTAAATCAGAGGTGCTAAAGAGGATTTATGGCACAAGACAGCAGCTGTCAGCCATCTCAAGACATCAGTAGGTCCCCATATTCCTTGAGATCTGGAGGCTTTCAGCACCCATTCCCTGAGAATGAGAGATGATCTTATAGCTTTGATCATAATTTGCCCCTGTTAGCGATGGGGACTTCCTGTTTTCTGAACTAAATCCATCATGTTATAACTCATAAGTAAAACCTCTCTTACGTATTCCTGAAATCATTAAGGGGATGAACATCTCATGCCTGGAGAGACACCCCCTCCAGAGTATTGAGGCCTGAGAGGAGGAAAGTCTTGAGAAGGAGGTGACACATGAGATAAGCCTTCAGGGGTTGGAAGGGTTTTGTTAGGTAGGGTTAGAAGAAGAAAAGATGTTGAGGCTGAAGTCATAACAAAATCAAAGAGAGGGAGGCAAAAAATAAGGGGAGCATGTCCAAAGTATAACTACATGTGAGAAATAGTGGGACTGTGCACCTAGACACTGGGACCCTGCTGCAAAGGTGTCAGGTACTGGCACATGGAGCTTTGGCTCCAGCCTGTAGGTGAGGGGATCCGTGGGTAGTACCTGAGTGAAGCAGTGCTTACAAATATGACTCTGGATGATCTGACAACATGATATAAAAAGAGATCTGAGGAGGGACAAGCAGACAACCAGGAAGACAAGTTCAGGGGCCATGGCTGAGGTCTGAGCAATCATTAATATGAATTAAAGGTGATGATGGACTAACTTGGGGTCCTCGTCCACAATTATAATTGGCCAGCAGTGCAGTTAGGTTCCTTTCCGGGGAAGGAAGAACAAAGCTTACTTAAGTCTTTGTCATAATCCATGAGGTTTAAGGACATCTGTTTTAAAGAGTTTCTAATCTTCCCTTTCACATTGTATATCCATCAGCCACTCTGGATCTAGAAGTCGGTGTTACTATAGGACAAAAAGTGATCTATGCATGGAAGATGAGCTCAGAGCATAGGACCTCAGGTCACTGCTCTGGTGTAGCATCAGTGAATTTCTTTTTAAAAACTTATGTTTTTAACTTTGTATTGTAAGGGGAATATCATGTGTAATAATTATGTTTAATATGCCAACCTGCTAATGACAATGTGCTTTAAGAGCTTGTTAAAGCCATTATAGTGTCAATCAGTATATTGGTGAGTTGGAGTGTCAGGCAAATAATGGTGTGGGTAGAGGATACCTATGAGTGTGCACACTCATACATTTTGGCATTTAATAGCTGGTAAAAAGATAATAAATACTAATAGCCTGTAATAGGAAGGGAGAGGAGAGGAGATGCTCCCAGGAGAGCTCGAGCGCTGTTGGCAGGACCCATGTAGAAAGGGAGACTGTGCCATGGTGGGATAGCCACCCGGCACCGTCAGGCTCGCCCTGGTTGCTCACATGTTCATTACATGCATTGAGCCTTGCCAGGTGTTTTCCCCCAAAACAACACAGCTGGTAGGTCTCTTCCTTGGCTGATTGCTCTCCAGGGTCACCCTGTACAGCTCATTTGTTCCTCAGGAGCTACTGAGGACTCCCTGAGGCTTGGCATCTGTGGCATTTGTTCTAAAGGATCACACCTTGAGATCAGCTCTCCTGTCCTTACAACAAGTTACGAAGTATTTGTGAAGTAGGTGCCCTTCTTCCTTTATTTTGGGGAAATTGTAGTTTTTTTTTTTTTTTTTTTTTTTTTAATGTGGGTATGCACACTAAACATATAGCTGCCCAGGTAAATCTGGAAGTAGCACCTTGTTGTAGAGCTCTCTCTACAATTATCAAACAACTTTTATAAGGAAGTCTTTTATTTTAGAGATTAAATTGAAGTGTACTGGATGTGGCAGAGTGGAGCTCTCCCTTCAATTTACATTTCAATGAGTGAGAGCACAAACTTTCTGCAGTTGTGAAAAATAGAAGCAATGCTATGCATAAGTTGAAAGTGGTAGCAAAAGCATGAGAGGAGGAAGAAAGACTAGAGGTGATGGTAGAATGCAAGTACTTCCAAATGACAGATATTGTGAATGTGACTTCCTGTTTTTATTTAGGTGGTTGGAACGGAGTCTGAAACTCTGTGTTGCTAGTTGTTGTTTTTGCTCAAAGTCAAATGGGTAACTTCATAGCATAAACGGGGTTACTCTTAGTGGCCCAAGCTTTATTTAAATGGAATTTCCAGTTTCCTAATGTGAAAGTAAGAATAATGTTGAAACATGTCCAGAGTCTCTTGAAGATTAGAGATGTCTTAAGAGTTGTTTCTCTTGGAAGTAGAGAGAGTTAGAAAATAGTAAAGAAAATAAAAATCAGACTTCCTTGATAGAATATGTTTTAAAGAAAAAATGGCAGCTTTTTTTCCTAGTAATCTTTAAGAACAAATTTTTTTCTTATTCAGTCCTGACTAATATAGCTATAGGACATTACAGTCACTGCCCTGACAGTGCTTGTTGGTTGAAGTGAGAAGACCTTCAGGCTAGGAGTGAGTGCACCCTTATTTCAAGTTGCCTTTGAAACACATATAAACGCACACACACACCATGTTAAAGGTAGTACCAGCCATACTTTTGGGCAGAGCCAGTGAAGTATTTTGGGTTATCATAACCCATTTCCAGTTAATTTCCTGATTGACGTTTAAAACTCTTAGCAGGGTAAATTTTTAATTGGTAGTTTTAAAAATTTGGCTGTGACATCAAAAGGTAGAAATTGCCATTCTCCCCAACACCTTTCCTAACCCTTCTTCAGTGTTGCCATAGTAAATACAGTGCTAGGAGAATCGTGAAGGAAATATGTTTGCCAATATTATTGTTGTGGTTTTTTACAGTACTGGGGGGTTGAACCCAGGGCCTCACAGATGTTTTTGCAAGTGCTCTACCACTGGGCTGCACCCCGAGCCCATTTTTTATTCTTTTTATCTTGAAACCTTAGTTAGGGTCTCAATAAGTTACACAGGCTGCCTCTGGTCTTAATCTCGCGATCTTCCTACCTGTCTTCTGAGTCACCAGGATTACTGGTGTGCCACCATTCCTGGCTGCTGATGTCATTCTTAAATGAAGTCTTATTAGTATAAACTGGCTGTTAACAAAGAACTAATCAGTTCAACAGTACATTTTGTCAGGTATAAAAGAATGCTTTTTTTTCTTTTACTATTTTTTTATAAAATGAAAAATTACTGACATTAAAAAAGCAGAATTACTTTTCTAATTCTGAATAAATTTAAAATTTTAAAAATGAGTTTACATTTCTCTACTAATTTATTTATATTTTCAAAATTTTTTACTAAAATGATCTAAGCATGCCTGATATATATTTTGTCAAAATGAACATCTCATTTTTGAAAAATATTAACTTGTTTTAAAGTATTAAAACATCTTATAGATGTTTTATATATTTTGATATAGATTATAATCTTCATATGAACAAAAATAATTTCCTGACTATTCTGAGTAAGATATATTTCTAAAAGGTAGAAATCTTATAATGTACAAAAGAGCAAATATTTAAAAAGATCTAATATAGCTGGACATGGTGGCGCACACCTGTAATACCAGCACTGAGGAGGTTGGGGCAGGATTGTGAGTTTGAGCCCAGCCTGAGTTATACCAAGAACCTGCCTTTAAAAAACAAAACAAAACAAAACAAAACAAAACACTGGTCCTTAAATTTATTCCCCATCTCTTGAGGAGCTTCTCCACAATCTAGAACCTAGGCTTCTAAATTTCATGTTTTAAAAAATATCATTCACATTATTCAAGCACTTTATTACCAGTGCTCTTAAACAGCATTTTTGTTCTTTACCTTTTCCTAATAGAACCCTTGCTCGTTTTCCAAACTTAGAGAAAAATTCTGAATATTAGCTTTTTATTTATGTGGGGAGTCAGTTTTGACAGAGCTGGCATTTTCTGCCAGTCTCCCTTCATAAGGAGGTAGTGTGCTTTGTGGAAGGTGCTGGTGCTTGGTAACAGCATTAAGTGACTTTAATCTGTCCTCAGTGAATTCTTTGTTGATTCATAATTAACAAGCTGTATTTCTGCATATGATTATATCACAAGGTAGGTTCCACCAGCGCCCTTAAAATGTAACTAGGATTGCACTGTTGTGAGGTCTTGTGCTTCTTGCAGAAGTGCCAAGTGAGTGGCTGTGGTGGCCCTCCTGACCCTTTTAAATCCCCTTCAGGGTTGGTGCATCCCCATCTTGTGTGTTATTAATTCACCTATTTAAAGCCAATGGTAGGAACGTTAGAGTTTCTGGCTGGTTTGAGGCTGGGAAATGATCCCATTAGGTGCATGAGTTTGTTTTCCTTTCTGAAGAACAGGTGAACACACCCTCGATGGAGGGAGAGTGCTAAGTGCAGCACTGTGTCATGGGTGGTCCCAGAGGTGGAGGCAGCCAGACCAGCACTGCATAATTCCAGTTAAGCCACCTGAGCAGTTGAAGCAGGTATCACCTGCTACTTCCTGACGAAGTCTGTGTGTGAGGTCAGGGGAGTTTGTGACAGCCTTTGCTCCTGAGGAACATGTCATTTTCTTGAAGCTTCTTCGAATGCACCCAAAGCATTGAGCCAGTGAAACCCCACATGGAGCTATGAGGAAAAGAGGCTGAGCATGACAGTCTAAATGTATTAAACACTTAGAGGCTGCTTTTGTGTTTGTGTTTAGCTGTAAGAGATTTGGCTAATTCAAGATGGAATTTTTGCATTTTAGGAAATTATGGAGTGAAAATGAATATATAGGTTGAGAGATCGCAATACATGTACACTCAGGCTCCCCACAGAAATCCCCAAAGGTTATCTAGAAAATGAACTTCCCTTTCTGCAGTCCTTTACATAATATTAATAGGCAAGTATAGGTCCAGCTGTAGCTCTTGCATTTCAATAGTTAGGACCTGATTCCTTTGTTTCTTAGTTTCAGAACAGATTTTGTTGTCCATGTTTATATTCAACTAGTAAACAGTTCTTCATTGCTTTAGCAATTTAGGTTCCAAATTTTCTGTAGGTATTTGGCCCTTGGCTTGTTTCTTTCACTTCTAGCTTGACAGTCTGTTGTTGAAATTCAGTTTTTACAGACAGCAAACATTTGTTTGTTGAAGAATGTTGTTTTCTCCCTAAATACCTCAGTGTGTGGTGCTTAAAACTTTGATCCCTGTTCTATGGCCATGATTACGTGTAGGCACAGCTTTGAGCAAGTGGGTGGATTCTTCTGTTCATAAACAAGAGGATGGTGGTCTGGTTCCTACAGTTTGCAGTGAGTTTTAAAGGCAGTTTCACTGTTTTTAGTAATAAAAACCTTTTACAGTATTCACGTTATGCTGTCCAATCTCTGCAGGTGCTGAAGAGAAAATTTTGGAAGAGTTTAAAGAAACACACAATGCAGAGTCTCCAGATTTTCAGCTCCAGGCAATGATCCAGGCTGCTGGCAAACTAGTGCTGATTGACAAGCTGCTGCCAAAACTGAAGGCTGGTGGCCACAGGGTGCTCATCTTTTCCCAGATGGTGCGCTGCTTGGACATACTGGAAGACTACCTCATTCAGAGACGGTGAGGCAACTGTGTCAGAATAACAGAAAGGAAGGAAAAAGTTGCCCTGTATGAGGCTCTGAGCAGTTCACCTAGAAGTGACATTTATGATACAGGAGATGGAATGGAAAAAAATGTGTCATGCCTCCTTTTTAAAGCTATAGTTGTATGTAAAATTATTTTATATGGCAACTACAGGGGGACACTATATACTTTTATGGGCAGTTTTCCCCTGTTGCTTTCAGTTGACTAGGGGAGAAGAGTTCTTACTTAAAATTGAAATTGTTTGTTATCTTACTGTTAGAAGGGTCAGCTATTTTTAGAGTTGAGCTATTGCACCAAAGAGGAAGTAAAATGAAATTTAATCTTTGCACATTTAACCAGTTATATGAGAAACCTATAAAAAATTCTACTTGCCCTAAAATTATTTGTTAAATCATATCATTCTGTTAGTATATGTTCTGTAGTATAATACTTAAAAAAGGAACAAGAACGTTGTAGCTGTTTGTCAGAGCTCCTTGTTTTTCTAGGTACCCATATGAAAGAATTGATGGCCGAGTGAGAGGCAACCTGCGCCAGGCAGCTATCGACAGATTCTCCAAACCTGACTCTGATAGGTTTGTTTTCCTTCTGTGTACAAGGGCAGGAGGTTTAGGCATTAATCTCACTGCTGCCGATACCTGCATCATCTTCGATTCAGACTGGAATCCCCAAAATGACCTCCAGGTAAACGCCCAAGGAAAATCTTCCCGATGTCTTTTTTTCCCTCTACTGATGGAATCCCCAGTCAAACCAATAAATTAAGGTAGTGTCATTGCTCAGGCCGTGGCCCATGATTTGGGGCAAACTAACCAAGTGGTGATCAATTTATTAATAATATGGGAAGAAATTTCTTAGCATGTAAATCCTCTTCTAAACCACACCTCTGATTTATGTTCTGTGTTCAGGAAGTTGGGGCTGGGATTTAGCTCAGTTGCTTAGTGCTGCTCTGCACTCTCTGAGGGCCTGGGTTCAATCCCTAGTGCTGCAAAAACAGGAGAAAGATATAGCAATCCACTCCCAAAGCAATCCCCAAACAACCAGCTGTTGAAAACCCTAGAGGGTCTCTGTGAGCCGGACCTGACTTGGTGGCACCCAGCAACAATAGCAATAACAATCAACAAGTGAGTCTTGTCTTTCTTTGGAAAGACAGGGAAATGATAAACTGAGTGGTCTGCTGTAACAGAATGCTATAAATTAAGCAACTTAAATCCAGGTGTCTCTGAAAGTTTTGGAGATTAGAAGTCTGAGGTCAGAGTGCCAACAAGGTTGAGTTTTTGGAAAGGGGCCTCTGCCTGGTGTACAGACTGCTATCTTCCTGTGCATCTTTACATAACCAAGAGAGAGCAAGCCCTCTCACTGGCCTTTTTATTGGGGCACTGACTCCATTCATTAGATGTTGCCATAATGACCTAATTACTTCTCTGAGTCCCCACCTCCAAACCCAGTCTCATTGGGATCAGTGCTTTACCATATGAATTAAAGAGGGTACATACAAACATTCATTCCATTGCAATAGCCATTAATTTTCTTTTTCTTCCAGGCTCAGGCTAGATGTCATAGAATAGGACAGAGCAAATCTGTGAAAATCTATAGACTGATTACAAGAAATTCCTATGAAAGGGAAATGTTCGACAAGGCTAGTTTGAAGCTTGGTCTGGATAAAGCCGTGCTGCAGTCTATGAGTGGAAGAGAAAATGCTACCAATGGGGTAAAATAACTTTTGCTTAAACCATTTGTTCTGGCTCCTTCCTTTACTTAACTAGCAGTAAAAAATTAATTAGCATCAGATTATTTTTCTGCCTTAAAATTTTAGGCATATTTTGTTGCATTTTCCTTTGTTATAAATCAACCCTTTTTGAGGAAAATGAAACATTTAGTCTCTAAACATTTTAATTCTAACCACCTTTGGGTATTAAAAATATTTCTTTAAAATAGGTACAACAGCTTTCTAAGAAAGAAATAGAAGACCTTCTACGAAAGGGAGCCTATGGTGCACTCATGGATGAGGAGGATGAAGGATCTAAGTTCTGTGAAGAAGACATTGACCAAATTCTCCTACGGCGAACCCACACTATTACCATTGAGTCTGAAGGAAAGGGTTCCACATTTGCTAAGGTGCGAATCCATCTGAAGAGGCCAGGTTTTCTGTAGCATCGTGGTAGAGTTCATGAAGACCACTTTGTAAAACTGCTTACCAAATGAATGGGTAACATTTCCTTTACATTATAAATTGACACATTCATTATTTACTCCCTAAGGGGAGAGACCCCAGCACATGAAACATTCTTTGTATTTTGGGTTCTAGTCTGTGTATAGGGCACCATTAACCCCATCACCTGTATCTTGACTCACTCAGTTCTCTCCACTTCTGAAATCCAGCTCTGTCCTCATTGTCTTCTCTCCCCAGAATCTAATGACTGAAACAGCCTTAGCAATGATCAAGTCACTCCTGTCTTTAATTCTTCCATCAGCTTCCCCCTTTAGCTATAGCTTCATAACTCTTCTCTTCATAGCTGAAATCCACTCTAGCATAATTGATTCCAGCTGTCTCCACTGCCTGCTTCCTACTTATTTTTCTGCCCCTAGCTTGTATTCTTCCCAGCCTCTGTATCAGAACTGCTCTGGCCAGGAACGCTCTGAGTTCCCAGCCATCTACCACCTGCATTTGTTCCAACCATCCATACCAAGGCTCACTTTACATTTTAATCCTTAACAGCTCTGTTGAAATGTGATTTGCTTATTTTAGCGCCTTTAATCAAGCTTATGAAACCATCAGCATAACTTAAATTTAAAATATTCCTATCAGTCCAGAGAGACCCTCATGCTCTTTATCAGTCCTTGCCCCTTCTTCCCCTCTCTCCTTATCCCAGTCCTTGGAAACCACTAATGTACTTTCACTATAGATTTGCCTACTTTATACAGTACATGGTCTTTTGTGTCTGCCTTCATTTATTAGCATAATGTTATTGAGGTTCATCCTTGTGTAGCATGTATCAGTAATTTGTTCCTTTTTCTTGAATGGGTGTAACACATGAGCTGATAATGGACATTTGCACCCTTTATCTGTTCATTAGTAATGAAATTTGGGTTGTTTCTGCTTATGGATTATGATGAGTAATATTGTTATGAACATTTATATTCTAGTTTTTGTGTAGACATACATTTTCATTTCTCTTGGGTATATACCAGGAGTAGAGTTGCTGAGTCGTATGTCAATTTCATGTACAGCTCTTTAAGGAACTACCAGATTATTTTCTAAAGTAACGGTACCATGCTCCCTTCCTATTAGCAGTATATTAGAGTTCCATTTTCTCCATATCCTCACCAACACTTTTTATTATCTGACTTTTTAGTCATAGCCATCCAGGGTGTTTGAAGTGTTTTCCCACTGTGGATTTTATTTGCATCTCATTAATGAGACTGAGCATTTTCTCATATACTTCTTGGCCAGATGTGTATCATCTTTGGAGAAATTCAAACTTTTGTTCATCTTTTGAGTTGTTAGTCTTATTATTGAGTTTTAAGAGTTCTTTCTTGTGGACAAAATTTCTGTGTCAGATAATATGATTGCAGATATTTTCTCCTAGTCTCTTCTTAATGATATATACTTTTAGTGAAGCCCAATCTGCCAGATTTTTAATTTTATCACTTCTGCTTTTGGTACATTGTCTCACCCACAGTCGTAAGAATTTACTCCTGTTTTCTTCTGTGAGTTTTATGTTGCTCTAACATTTAGGTTTACGATCTCATGTGAGTCAAGTTTTGTGTGCACTATGAGGTAGGGGTCCAACTCCTTGTGCACGTGGATATCCAGTTGTTCCAACTGCTGCACTCTGCAGAGACTCTTGGCTCTGTGACCCAACATCTTCTCCCTCATCTCTTTTCAAGTTCTTTCTTTAGTCCTCATAGGCACTGTGTATTCAAGTATGCAAAACGAAATTCATTTTCTCTGTTTTCCTCTGTTTCACCTCAAAACACACACACACACACACACACACACACACACACACACACACCCATCGTATACCTGTCTGTCCACTTGAATAGCACCACTCAGATTCCAGAGTTGGATGCTGGGGTTTTCCTGGCTTCCTCTTTGTCTTTCATGCTTCAATTCACATCAGCCTAGAATCACCTCCATGAGTTTGCCTTTTAAAGAATTCTTTCTAGACAGTCTCTGTTTCTTCATTTTTACTTCATCTGTTTTCAGTCTTTAGTATTCCTTCTCTAAACTACTATAGTGGCCTGTTTTGCCTCCTATGCTCTAAAACATTGATATGATCCTTCGTAACATGTGGCTTTGGACATAAGCATGTCCACCTTAAGATTGTGCCCATTTTCAAGCAGTTCATGGACCCTTAGGATAGACAGAGTTGTTAACCGCACACACTACCCCTTGCTTGCCCTACCTAGCTCTGCCTTTACCACCTTACCCTTCCCTCAGATGCCTGTCTTCTTTCCTCTGTGCCTTTGCACGTGTTCTGCCGCAAACATTTCACATGATTTGTTTTATGAGTGTTGTAAAATATGGTGCAAATATTATCTTCAGGGAGAGGAGAGCCTTTCCTTCTCAGCTCCCAACAGTGCCTTGCCAGAGCTGACCAAGGGTTCCTCCTCTGTATGCTACTTGCACCTGTCTGTGCCTGTTACCTATCATTTGTCATACTTCAGTGTGTGTCATTGTTCCCTGGTCTGTCTCAGGCTCCAGAAAGTGAGCCTCTCAGCCCAGCCCCATCCACCTTGCCATGTGGCCCAGGTGGAAGAATGCATAAACAAAGGCTGCTTTACATTCTGAAACTGGGAAAGGCATATCAAAGTAATGCTTCTTTTTCCCCGGGTAGGCCAGTTTTGTTGCATCTGGAAATAGGACAGATATTTCCTTGGATGATCCAAACTTCTGGCAAAAATGGGCAAAGAAGGCTGAATTGGACATTGATGCTTTAAATGGAAGGGTGAGTGAAAGTTCCGTTCAGACACCCAGCTTATCTCACCCAAGGTCGCACTCTCAGAAGTGTCAACTGTGTCTGCTCTTTTGTTAGAACAACCTGGTTATTGACACACCAAGAGTGAGAAAGCAGACCAGGCTGTACAGTGCTGTGAAGGAGGATGAGCTGATGGAATTTTCCGACTTGGAAAGCGACTCTGAAGAAAAGCCTTGTGTAAAGCCACGGCGCCCCCAGGATAAGTCGCAGGGCTATGCCCGGAGTGAGTGTTTCAGAGTGGAGAAGAATCTGCTCGTCTATGGGTAAGGTGGCTTCACTACAGAAGGTGGAATTTTAACAGTAGCTGGAGTTTCCAGTTAATATAGGAGAACTGCATTTGTGTTTGGATCTGTGTGACTGATCTTAGTGCAGCCAGATAAATGGCTCTGCAGTGATTTTCTGCAGCATGGGGGTCATTTAGTTGAAGCAGTCTTCGTGGTTCAGATCTTCCCAGATGTGGCAAGGCCACCCGAAATTAGCAGTGCTAGTTAGTTAGTACTTTATGGAATTACAGCAAATGGAAGTTTACTTGTAGGTCATTCATAACTGAGAACAGAGTCTAAAATTGCAAAAAAAATTTTCTACTTTACCTTTGTATAAACTTTACAACTCCCTTTTTTGAGACAGGGTCTCCCTGTGTAGCCCAGGCTGTCTGGGACTCCCTATGTAGACCAGGCTGGCCTTGAACTCATATTGATCTCACTGCTTCTGCCTCCTGAGTGCTGGAATTACAGCACTCATAATCTTTTAATATTTTTCTGCTATAAAAAAATTACCAAAGGCAGTAATTCCACTTGCTAAACTCTTTCTTCCAAATGATCTGAAACATGACTAGAGATTTGAACCTTCCAAGTGTGCTGTATTTCTCTGGCTGGACTGCAGGCTCCCAGATGGCTAGGTGCATATCTAATTTGTCCCTGAATCACTGTGGCTCCACACAGTGCTGTGAATGGCAGAGTGCTCAGTAAAATCAGTAGGTAAAAGTTCTCTCACAGATTGTGGGATGGTAGGCAAATTCTGTTACAGGAAAATCAGCTACCACCAAAGCAGTTTTCTGCTGATCTGCCAGTGGTGATTTTTTCTGGTGGATTGCCATTAGTGGAGAGTAGAGACAGATGTACGTTCATGCATGTTACGGAGCTCTTTAGGTGGCCCTCTTCTTTCTCATGGGCGGTCTGCTCCCTGTTGAGGGCTGCTTCACCTCCTTCGATGTGTGTGCCCCTCGCACCTCACTCTTATGCACGCTGTTACCACTGCCTGGAACGACCACTTCTCTCTGCAGACTCCATCAGCCTCACACCTGCCCTCCTGGGACACTGGTGCAGGCTTCACCTTTGCACCCTGGCCTGTGCTTCCATCACACCCATCATGTCATTTCATGAATTTTTAATCACCTGCTTCTCCCACCAGGTTCCTAGTTAGTAGTTCCTTGAGGACAGGGGCTCTTTGTTTGTGTCCTTGGTGTGCACAGCCATGCCAGCAGACACTTAGAATGCGTTGTAGAGGCTTGCTTGTGGTATATGTGAGATTGGCAAAAGCCTGTCCTGTGTCTTAGCACCATGTTGGCACTGCTTACCATCTTTGCCAGCTGGCTGTCCTCTCTCCCCTGCTCTGTGTGGGGCAGAGATGTGCCCCCCCTTCAGCCTGTTGCCACTCGCTCCTGCATCCTTGTTTCAACCTGATGAGCAGAGTTAAGAGTTTTGTTGAAAGCTTAGGACTTGAGTATATCTCTAACTCCTGACGCTAAGAAGCATGTTCAGGGCATGCTGTCTCTCAGCCAGCCCCTGCCCCCATGGTCATGACAGTGGACTGAACACTTGCTGTGTGCTGGGCACAGGGCTAGGATGCTGCAAGACACCAGGGAGCTGTAAGCAGGACTAGCAGCCCAGGGCCCAGCAAGCCAGCAGAGAGGGTAGTGACTGTGAGGACACTTCGCCTCACCTCAGAGAGCACACACTCACCTCCCTCGACTCCAAGGCACAACTCGGTGGTCTTCTCCCACTTCAGGGGTTAGGAGCAGTCAAAGGATTTCCACAGAAAGTAATAGGAACAGGCTGGGCTGGGTGGACATTGTGAGCTTGCCCAGGTGTGGAGGAGTGTTAGAGCTTGCACAGCAAGAAGGAGAAAGGCAGCAAGTCCAGAGGCCTAGAAGTGAGGAGCTGCCTTGGATGTGGAGGACCTGATACTTCACCGGAGCCAGATAGCACCAGGCCAGGGTGAAGGCAGGGCACAGGAAAGGCTGTTTGTTGCTCTCGCAGCTGACCCAGGACCCTGCAGCACAGCTCTCAGCCAGACGTCCCTGAAGGCAGTGGAGGGGCTGTCTGTACTGTGAGCCCTGCCTGGTGGCTCCATCTGCTGTCCTCAGGGGAAGAACGGCTCAGGCAGCACCTGCTACCCCCTGCTCCCCATGCCAGCTGGGTGGTTGCACCCCACACCTCTAGGTGAAACAGCACAGCACGTATAGCATGGTCTGGTAGCCAGGGTCAGCTGTGTGTTCTCCACTGGCTCCTGTCCATGGTCCTTTCTCCCACCCTTTTGTGAGTGGTCCTCAGAGCTGTTGAGCATCTCCCCTATGAGTGTGCTTGTCGTTGGAAGCTACTGCTTCCTGTTCAGAAAGAAGCCTCAGAACTTTCCACAGCCCTTCACCAGTGGCAATGGGGTCCCTTCGAGGTGCAGATACACTCCTCTGCGCTGCAGCCTTGACCTGAGATAATCACACCTGCCTTGAGTCAGCCTTCCTCTCAGATGGTTTGTCAGTGTGGAGACACATAAACATTGGCAAAGGAAGCAGAATATGCGGTTCCAGGTCCCCAGTTGCCTTCGTGTCCTGAACATGGCTACCATGGCTGGCATCTGCCCAGGAAAGCCACATTAGCCCTGGGGACAATGTTTTGGTGGCTGTCTAAGGCTTGCATTTAGGAGCAGTGAGCTTACAGCCCACTCTGTAGAGGGCGGTTTAACCCTTGGACCCTGGGTTGCTTGCTCATCCCCTGCTGTAAAGTCTTCCTAGTTTCCATTCAGGGCTCCCCGACGCTGGTGACTCACTGATGAGGTGAAGCACCACGTTTGCCATCAGTGGCCCTTTGTGCATGCTGGCTGTTTGCCTTACAGCTGGGGCCGGTGGACAGACATCCTGTCTCATGGACGCTACAAACGTCAGCTCACTGAGCAGGATGTGGAAACCATCTGCAGAACCATCCTGGTGTACTGCCTCAACCACTACCGCGGGGATGAGAACATCAAAAGCTTCATCTGGGATTTGATCACACCCACGGCTGATGGCCAGACGCGAGCCTTGGTCAATCATTCTGGTAGGTCTGCTTCGTGTTTTTGGTGGGTCTCAGAGAGCCCCCAGGTCCTGTGCAGTGCCTCGGCCTGGTGGGCCTCTGATGCTGAAACAGGCTGTGTAGAGACTTTTGTGGTGATGATGGTGCTTCTAGGTCTGTCTGCCCCGGTGCCGAGAGGAAGGAAGGGGAAGAAGGTGAAAGCACAGAGTACCCAGCCGGTGGTGCAGGACGCCGACTGGCTGGCCAGCTGTAACCCAGATGCCCTGTTCCAGGAGGACAGCTACAGGAAGCACCTGAAGCACCACTGCAACAAGTATGTTCTTGGGGTCAAAAGCATCCCTGTTGGGACATTTAAACTGGTAGTTGCCCCTGCCACGTTTTCCGTGAAACTGAGGCCAAGTCACGAGACAGCATTCCTGTGGGCAATCACTTTTTAGTGAAAAAAATAAAAAGTAATATGTGTACCATTTTGGCTGTTTGTAAAGGAGCAGTTCATTAGTATTAATTACATTCACAATGCTAAGTGTTTGTCACCACTATCTATACCCAAAACTTTATCACAACCTTAGTGGGCATTCTGTACTCATTAAATAATAACTTGCCCTTCCTCATCCCCCAGTTCCTAGAAAACATCATTCTCTTTCACTTGTCCTTTCTAGGTACCTCGTAAATGGAATTGCACAGTATTTATCCTCCTGTGTCTGGGTTATTTCACTTAGCATAATGTTTTCAAGATACATCTGCATTTTAGTATGTATTAGAATTTCATTCCTTTTGATGTCTACATACTATTCTGTTGTATATTGTATCACTTTTTTTTTTATCCATTCATCTGTTAGTGGACACTTGGGTGGTTCCACTTTTATTGTTAGGTGCCGTCGAGTCGGTATCCAACTCATAGTGACCCTCTGTACAACAGGGGAAACACTATTGTCAGTGCTTCTTTGCTGTTCATAGGGTTTTCAATGGCAGGTTGATTTTTAGGAGGGAGTTGCCAGGTCCTTCTCCCAAGCCTACATCTTCTGGTGTTCCCAGGCGGTCTCCCATCCAGGTACTAACCAGGCCCAACCCTGCTTAGCTTCCGAGATCTGATGGGATCAGATGCCACAGGGCTACAGCTGCAGGCTCCACTTTTATAGGTTGTGAATAATGTTTCTATGGATGATGCAAATGATTGATTTTTAGCCAGTATGTGGTAGAGAATTATGGTTAGTTTTATATGACCCCACCTTCAACTAACTGTGTTTAGTGGTGGGCATGAGGAGTTTACACAGTATTTTTGCTTTAGTAATATCTCACTTGTTGTGTCCTATCAGCTTAGAATTATTCTTTACCTTTCTTTCTAGAAACTCATAAATAATAGAAGAATATTAAACCTAAATTTACTGCATTGCTTAGAACTCTTTTGAGCATGTCCATATTAAACTAACATCTGCCTGGTGGTGATGGTTTCCTTGCTTTCCGTGTGCATTGTTGAGTATTAGTTATAGAGGCAGCAATGCTGTTGAACAGCTTGTCCACCTCCCAGCTTTGTGTGACCCTAGGAAAGTTACTCTGCCTCTTCATGACTCACTTTCCTTGTGAGTCAAGTACAGTGGGGCAAGATCTCAACTGGATATAAATAATTATGTATTTTTCTTTTAAAAAGTAGGACAATAGTCTGAGCACATAATACAGGCAATGTGCCAAGCACTTTGCATGGGTTATCTGTTTGCGTTGTCATATGTGTAGTACTATTTATATTATTGGTTTATTATTTAGTAATTTATTTACTTATTTAGTAGTGTTGGTGGTCAAAGCCAGGGCCTGGGCTGTGCTAACCAAGCACTCTACCACTGAGCTACATTGCCAGCCCTTCAGTATGGGGGAAGGAGGGTGCACAAGGTGTCCCTCTGTTGCCCAGTCTGGCCTCACACTCCTCGGGTCAAGCAGTCCTCCTGCTTTTGCTTGCTGATGAGCTGGGACAACAGGCATGTGCCACCAGGCCCAGCTGTAGTGCTATGTTATCTTCGCTTAACCAACAAAGGCACTGAGTCTCAAGCTGAGTAACTCACCCTGGGTCTCAGTCAGCCAAGGGTAGAGCAGGTGTGCCGCAGCCTTGCTCAGCACTGTGGCCCCACCCACCCCACTCAGAGGTTAGCCTCCCCCAGGTCTCGTCAGGCGCCCACCATCTTCAGATACCCTTTGGTGTCTCTGAAACTTATTGTTCCTGGTGTGGCATAATGGCTTTCCCTAAAATCCTGTGCCACTTACAGCTATTAGAAAACTCCTATGTCTTTATGGTTTATGTCAGCTTTGGGTCAGTCACCCTTGGACTCAAGACGAAGGAGGTAAAGCGATTGGAAACCATGGCTCCTGTTCCTGAGTGTCAGTGTGGTAGTTGGGGTTTCTAATTTCCATTTTGGTGGTCAGTAACTCTTCCGTAGGATACCCTCCCCGGTTAGTATGTGAGCGGTAACTGGGTTCTTCGTCTCCCCAGTCAGTCTCACGTGAAGACTGTTGATGCCTTCCAGCTCATCCGAGGCGTGGTGAATGGCCTCATTGTCCTCTCCCATCCACCCTGCCTGGAGATTAGTTCTCATTAGACCTAATGTGAGGAAATGTTGATGCTAAGGTGGAAAAGGAGACCTAGTTGAGGAACATCCTAGAAAGTAACTACCTACCTCTCCTCACAAGTTTCAAAGTCTTGAGAGGCCAAAACAGGATGAAAGGAGTCATGGGGGAGCAGGACAGTTGGGTGCCCATGTGGTCCTAGGCTGGAGGCTGGTTCAGAAACATCACTAGTAGGACAGCAGAGGAATGTGAGTAAGGCCTGAGGATCCATTAACAGTTATGTCTGTCTTCCTCATTGTGTGCAAATTCCCTGGGGCTGGGGCCTCCTGGCTGACCTGTGCTCTACCTGCCAATGGCATTGGTTCCAATTTTTGCCTTTTGAAGAAGGGTGATATTTACAGTTCATGAAAGTTCATGTAACTAAATCTGTTTCAGAAGAAATCTTTGTCTTTTACCAAAAGGAAGAGGAACCCATGGGCTCCCTGCCCATGTATCAAGTTTTGCTGTGAATAGGAAAGCCTCCAGCCGCAGGTACAGGGTATTTCCTTTGAAACTACCCTTTCTTTGCTTCCTCTCTGTAGGGAGCTGGCCTGCACATTCTTCTCTAGCCAGAGGAGAAACAAGGTGCTAGCCCTGCTATTAATGTTTCCTTCATTGGGTCAGTGTGGCATAGTCAATATTTAATCTTACAAGTGAACAAAAGAAAGAAATTTAAAAAAAAATAAAAAGGTGTTATTCCAAACAATTTACATTTGCATTTGAATATTTGCAACCTTGCAGTTAGCCCATCTAGAACTTAGTTTTTCCATAAGTTGACCTGTGTGGGGAAGAATGAAGGTGTGTCACAGCATATCTCTGCCTGGTCGGGAACAGCGTCTGGTGAAACTGCCACTTGGATGTTTTAAAGGATGGTTGCTGTGTCCTGAGAGACAGTATGAGTTGGTAGAGTCACTAATGTTGAGTGTCATGCTCAAGGAGACTCTTTGACCTTGGATTTATAACTTGTCTTCTGTTACCTACACCCTTTATGTTTGTAACATGGAAATTTTAACTTGTCCTATGTCCTCATAGGGTGATTATGAAGATGACATGAGCCAGTGTATGCACATGTGGCACACTGGTTGTGTTGTGCAATTATGTGAAAGGATTATTCATGAGTGGATAAGTGCCGGGAGAATCTTGGTGTAACCTGCCCACACCAAGAAGGTAGTCTTCAGGGATCCTGATCCCACACTAGGAGCATTCTGGCAGGGGATGCTAGACTTGGAGTAGACAGAGGCCTTTGGTGGGATATATCAGGTGAATTTTGTTGGAAGAATTTTGTTTTAAGCAGTGAAGAAATTCAAGCAAGATTAAAAATCTGGTTCCTAGGTAATTCCAAGGGTTTGTAAAAATAGATTCCTTGAAAATGACAAAGATTTGTCATGACTAGGACACATTTTAATCTTGTAATACCTTGTTATCTTTATCCTACAACATAGATTCCCAGGTAATACAAGCTAGAGGGAATAGAGATGTTTGCTGTTCTCTGAGAAGAGTGAGGACCCACCTCCTACCCCACCCCATCACCATCTTCCTTTCTCGGAAGCAAAGTTGTATAATCTGAAAAACCTGACATTCCATATTGAGGGTTTATTGTAAGGTAGTAAAACCAGATTTTATATCTCGTTTATTTCTACAACTTCTGATGTGCTTCCAAAAATGGTATTAAGGCAGCAGCTGAGGAAATTTTATGAGATAATGAAGCAGAACAGTTACTGAAAGCCATCTGCTCAGTTGTTTACAAACTTGCTTCAATACTTCAGAGGCAGTGGTAGGGTACGTGTCTAAACTTCACAAGCTGCACTAGGTAGAACTAAATGAAGAGCGCCTGGGCTGGACCGAGCCTGGTCCCTCTCTGTGCAGCATGAGCGGTTGCCAGGCAGGCCTGTTGGAAGCCAGCAGAAAGCACCACACAGAGGTGATTATGTGCCACCATCTGTCACGCTTCAAGCCTACCATACAGCATGGCTAATCAGCCTTGGCAGGATGATGGATGAACAGCAGCAGCTGCCAAAAGCCACTGTTGGCAAACAGTCCTGAAGTTAGGAACTTTTCCCCCTCTGTCTTCCTCTCCAGGGTCCTGCTGCGTGTCCGCATGCTCTACTACCTGCGACAAGAAGTGATAGGAGACCAGGCAGATAGGATCCTGGAGGGCGCTGACTCAAGGTGGGTACAGTGTACATTTGTCCTGTGCCTCCACGAGGAAATTTGGGGAGTCAGCAAGATATCGTGGGTTGTGTTTCAGAACCTTCACAAACCATTAGTAGGTCACCCCTTTTTTGTATCTTGAATGTAAATGTTTGTCCTCTGAGCTTGGGGATGTGATGAGAATCAGGAGGAGGCTGTTGGTGCGTGTATTTGTTTATAAAAAGGTGTGGACTAAACTACTGGTGTTCTGAGGTGACCATAAAATGGGACCACATGTGCTAAAGTTAATTTCAGAGGGCAGTTGACGGGTGCCCTGCCTTTCACCTCTGCTGGTTCTTCCCCACCATCCTTAGATATTTATTATGGGAGAGAGAGTACATGAGTGCGTGTATCATGTTCACCACGTGGAATTAAAATTCTTTTTTAACCCTGGTATTTCTTTTAACTGTTGTTTAAACGTCTTTCTAGTGAAACAGATGTGTGGATTCCTGAACCTTTCCATGCTGAAGTTCCTACAGATTGGTGGGATAAGGAAGCAGATAAATCCCTCTTAATTGGAGTGTTCAAACATGGTAAGTGATGTTTCTGTTTGGATGCATCTCGACTGCTCAGCACTGTCTTTATTTAGAGCTCTTTGCCTACACTTCCAGAGTCATAATATTAATGAGGACAGTTCCAAAGGACTCTTGGCGTCTACCGTTTTTCTGTACTAAAAATCTAATATGAACTGTAAATATCAGATGCTGTTTTTGAATGTTTGTTGAGTATTTGAGAAGAAAACATTTCTTTCTTGGCTGTTAATAGAACCCAAACCATATTTGTTTTAATAATAGCCAAGTTGTACGATAGCTATCCCTAAACTTTGCTTCTAGCACGGCTTCCCTCGCTCGCTCTGCCAGCCGGTGTCAGAGTGGACGGTGGGCTTAACCTCTGCTATTAATCTGTACAAGTGCCTCCTGGGCTTTGTTCCAAGCAATATTTCACAAATGTCAGTGCTGAGGACTCGCCGCTCCCCCAAGTGGGATGCAGCCTTGTTAACTTTGAAAGGCCGGGGATGCAGAACTGGCATGATATATACAGTGAGCGATTCCTGATTATAATCCCAATTCTCTGGAGGTCATGGAGGTATTCTCAGCAGCCCGGCCTGACTAAAGGGGAGAATGATGGCTTATAAAACCTTTCATGATTACAGTTTGGCTTGCGGCTCTACAGCAGTTAGGAGCGGTGTGTTGTAGTACACATCCTAATTGAATTGTGCTGTTCTGCCTATGTACTGTAGCCGCGTTTTGTGAGCTCAGCCTCAAAATCATTTTCCCGCAGTGCACTGTTGGGATCTGCCATTTTCCATCTAGTCAACTTGGGCAGTCAAAAAGCAAATTGCAGTTTGAAAACCATAGAGGGAACAGTGTCATCTTACTGACATGCATCATCCTAAACCTAATAAGACAGGTTCGCTGGCCTTACGTATACAGGGATTTTTCAGCCAGCCGTGCAAGTTCCTGCAGGACTAAAGCTATTCAGGGAGGATGGAGGAAGACCTGGAGTACCCCTGCAGAGGTCATAAAGGAATGTTACGAAGCCTTTTAAATGTCAGGCAAAATTAGATCTTGGGAAAAATAGGGTCAAAAATCCTCCCAGGCACCTTGCAGTTATTCTGGACCTGAATTTCAGTTTGTATTTGTGGTAATTCTGATAACGTCCCCAAAGTGTAACTTGGCCCTCAAAAGCTTACCTATGCTCTTCTAAAACCTATAAACATAGGTGATAATCTTTGCTAAGAAACAAACTTGGAGTATTGTGGTGATGCAGTGACTTTGACAGTGACGGGGCCTTTCTTTGTTTCCATGCCTATCCTCTGTGGGCCGGTGGGCATGGTGCAGGCTATGAGAAGTACAACTCCATGCGAGCTGACCCTGCACTGTGCTTTCTGGAACGAGTTGGCATGCCCGATGCCAAGGCCATAGCTGCCGAGCAAAGAGGAACAGACATGCTAGCAGATGGTGGTGATGGGTAAGAAGGACATTTTAAAATTTTAATAAACTTTATGTCAGTATCACATCTATTGGCAGAGTTCAGTCCTTACGCTACACTATGCATTGTATTGCATCTGATTTGAACTTAATTAATGTTTACCAGTGTATTGTATTTGTATTTATATCATAATGACTGTTTAAACAAAATGGATTATCAAGATAATCTGAAACTTGTTTGTCTTTAAGTGTCATCTCTACCCGCACCCTGTCATGGAGTTTTAAATACTGAGTCACTTCTGATGTCACACCTAGAATTTAAAGTAGCATTGGGCAGATTGTTACTGTTCCTCACCACCTCCCTCCTTTCTTATCAGTGTGATTAAACAATTTTTTTCTACACAGTGGAGAATTTGATAGAGAAGATGAAGACCCAGAATATAAACCAACCAGAACACCATTCAAAGATGAAATAGATGTAAGAATTTGAGTATCTTGGCTTTTACAGCACTGTTAAAATATTATATGTGCCCATATAAGACTTGTTTAACTTTATAGATAATGGCCTTTTCTTTAAAAGATAAGAAAATGAAACCCCAAATTAAAGTAACTGTTTCATGTTTTACTTCCAAGGAATTTGCAAATTCTCCTCCAGAGGATAAGGAAGAATCCATGGAGATAGATACCACAGGTGAGGCCCCAGGAAAGCTGGCCAAGTAGAGCAAACAACATGTTCACGTAGCAAAGCTTCATGCTACTGTATGATTTATCTCAAAATGTTATTTCTTCTGCACAGACCCATCTCTTGTGAACAGTTTTAATTATGTGTGGTTGAGTTTTCTTTACATTAAATTTCTTTGGTAGAATTTTTTGATTACAATAAACTATTTATATTCACGCTAATTAGTGAAAAGTTTTAAACATCTTTAAAATGTATCTCTTGCAAATAGGGCATTTGTTATTACCTAAAATACTGCCAATCTTGTTCCAGAGATTGACCTTCTACTTAATATATAGTCATTAGGCAGCAATTATATGATTATTTGTTATGTTCAAGCTTGTTACTGTCAGTACATTATGAGAGACCCTTATAGTTCATGCTGCAGAGTGTGTTTCTTTATGTAAGAGTAATAAATAATTTTCTTCCTGCCCCGAAGGAGTTAAAAAATAGCTTGTAAGCTCCATGCTAATATTATTCATTATTTATATTTTAAAAATGAGGGCACTGAGATGCCCTTTCCCACACTGTCATTTAAATGCTAATGATTCATCTTGTTTTGTTGGAAAATCCTGTGTATTGCAAGATTGCAGCGACACATTTCAAAAACATTTCTCCCACTTCCCCAGGCAAGCACAGTGAGAGTAATGCTGAGTTAGGCCAACTTTACTGGCCGAACACTTCAACCCTGACTACGCGTCTGCGCCGCCTCATTACTGCCTATCAGCGCAGCTATAAACGGCAACAAATGAGGCAAGAGGCCCTAATGAAGACTGACCGGCGCAGACGGCGGCCTCGGGAGGAAGTGAGAGCACTGGAGGCGGAAAGGGAAGCTATTATATCTGAGAAACGGCAAAAGTGAGTTTCTTCAGGTCTCACTGCCCCCTTTCCCCTGCCCTCTGTCTCCTGCTTCCACGTTGCCTCCTCTCTGCTCTTCGAGGCCCACGGCAGACGGCAGGCACAGCACCGGCCAAGGTCATGACTGGGAAGGGAGGCCCACCATGCCCAGGCAGCCTGCAGGGTCAGGCTGGACAGGAGGGGACGAGGAAGCCCTGGCTTCTTCCCCAGGGCCGCGCCAGCTGTGTCTTCCTCCTCACAGGTGGACAAGAAGGGAAGAGGCTGATTTTTACCGTGTGGTTTCCACCTTTGGGGTCATTTTCGACCCCATGAAGCAGCAGTTTGACTGGAACCAGTTCCGGGCCTTCGCCCGGCTGGACAAGAAGTCTGACGAGAGCCTAGAGAAGTACTTTAGCTGCTTTGTGGCCATGTGCAGGCGGGTGTGCCGCATGCCCACCAAGCCCGATGATGGTAGGTACATGTGGTGCTCAGTGGACGGGTGCAGGTGGGGGCCTGAGGCGGCCCCCATAACCATATGCTTCTGTGTCACAGAGCCTCCCGACCTGGCCTCCCTGATTGAGCCCATCACGGAGGAGCGCGCCTCCCGCACCCTGTACCGAATCGAGCTGCTGCGCAAGATCCGTGAGCAGGTGCTGCACCACCCGCAGCTGGGGGACAGGCTGAAGCTCTGCCAGCCCAGCCTGGACCTGCCCGAGTGGTGGGAGTGTGGGAGGCACGACCGGGACCTGCTGGTGGGTGCTGCCAAACACGGGGTCAGCCGAACGGACTACCACATCCTCAACGACCCGGAGCTGTCCTTCCTGGATGCGCATAAGAACTTTGCGCAGAACCGGGGCACTGGGACTGGCCCATCCCTGAACCCGTTGGCTGTGGGCTTCGGCCACACACCTCCTATCCTCCCCTCGGCTCCCAGCCACGATGAGAAGCTGGCGGAACAAGCAGAAGGCAAAGTGGAGGAGCGCGAGAACTCGGCCGCCAGAGAGACCTCGGAGGGGAAAGAGGAGGAGGAGGCCACCAGCCGGGTCAAGGACAGCAAGCAGGAAGGCGAGGCTGGGGCCAGCCCTACCAAGAGGGAGCCGAAAGGGACGGAGGGCAGCGCAGACCCTGGGTCCAAGGCCATCTCGGAGAAAGGCTCCGAAGAGGATGAGGAAGAAAAGCTGGAGGACGATGACAAGTCGGAAGAGTCGTCCCAGCCTGAAGGTAGCGCTGGCCACCTGTGTTCTGGCCGGATCCCAGGGCCTTACTCTGAGATTCACTCTCCTCCCGTTGCCCCACAAGCACTATTTTTCAGGAGTAACTAGTGTCCATTTTCTCCTTTGAAGAGAGAACTTTGGTTAGGTGTGTTTTGCCCTGATACTTTACTACATGCAACCAAGATATTTCAAACTGTGAGCAAACACATTATACACTTCTGCATACAGTGTAGTGACATACATTAATAAATTCTGGTTTAAGAGTAGAGGTAACTTAACAGATGTATTAAGAATTCCACATGATACTAATTTGGACAAATTAGTCATTCACTGAGTAAATATTGTTCATTTTAAAACAAATGATATTTAATTTAGAAATAAAGAATAAGAGTAGAATCTGAAAATAATCCATGTCCTTTCTAAGTCACAAATTTCTGTGACTGGCACAAAGCACCAATAAGGCAGCATGTTGTACTGTCCTGTAATGGAACCTTCAGCATCAGCCAAAACCCACACGACCTCTGTCCTGGTCAGAGATGGGCAGCTCTCAGCCTCCTCTAAGGTTTCCTTGCACAATGCCAGAGAGCTAGATGGAGCCTCTGCCAGCCTCTGCTTCTCCTCTGAGGTAGAAACAGCACCATCTACATTAAAGGATCTTTGGAAGCTTTTACCATTCTAGATGTATAGTAGGTACCCAATACAATGGAGGTGATTGGCATTTGTATTTTTAGTGGTATCCCTTACTAAACTTGATTTTCAGTGATATCAGGTTGAGTAATGCTCATTTCTCAGCAGGTGCTGTCTCTAGAGGGAAAAATTTTGATGAAGAAAGCAATGCTTCTATGAGCACTGCTAGGGATGAAACCCGAGATGGATTCTACATGGAGGATGGAGACCCTTCAGTAGCTCAGCTCCTTCATGAGAGAACATTTGCCTTCTCATTTTGGCCCAAGGTTGGCAGGTTTTTATTATTGTTTGTTGGGCGGGGGGGACCTTTTAGCTTGAATTCTTTTTCTTTTTAATTTGTGAATTTTTTTAAAGCAGTGCTGAAGGGGGTTAAACTCCTGTCCTCATGCATCTTAGGCAAGTGCTCTACCACTGAGCTGCACCACCAGCCTCTTTTATATTTTTTATTTTGAGACAGGGAGGGTCTCACTAAGTTACACAGGCTGCGTCTGGCCTCGAGCTCACGATCCTCTTGACCCAGCCTCCTGAGTTGCTGGGATGACAGGTGTACACCATGGTGCCTGGACTCTCTAGCTTGATTTTTCAAATAATTTTAATGTAAGAGTTGACACAGTATGAAGACTGTAGTTTTCTTATGTTTGTAAAGAATTATCTGGAAAAGCCCAAAGAAAAAAATATTTAGAATCGTTTTGTAATAGGGATAAGAAAGGTGTCATGAAAGAAAGATAATAAAAAATAATGCTCATCCCTGGCTCCCTGGGGCTTTCTACATCAGTCATTCATGATGCCCTGTGGAATCTCTGGATTGTTTTTCCCTGGTTTCATCCTTTGGCAAAATAAAATGTGTAAACCTTTAAAACTGCACAATTTTTTTTTCTTTTAATATGAAGCAAGGTTTTAAGATAATGGCTCATGTCTGGAAATTTACTATCTTCTTAACTCAAGAGGATGGGCAGTTGACCCATTCACTCGAATTCTATATGAGATCATTCCAAATGTAGTTATTTGTAACCAAAGGTAAATGGAAATTGCTTTTTTGGCTAAATAGTATAATTTTATAATTAGTCCCTATGTCATTTGGGTCTTTTTTTCCCCAGTGGGGAAGTAATCATCCCAATCACCATAACAGCGCAGTCTGGTTTCAAACAAGCAGCACAGAACACAGGGTTCAGTGGGCTCATTCCAAGCCAATCTTCAGTGTCTTCACACTGTTGCTTAAGAAACAAGGTGAAATTTTTGACAGAAGAGTGTGCTGTCAGAGACTTGTCCTTTCTCTGTATCCCGTCAGCTCTCCCGTTATGCTAATCTCCCTTATTGAGTATCGAAGGGTGTTTCGCAGATCAGTCAAAGGTTTACAGTAGCAGGCATTTCTAATCTAAGGAAACTTGGTCTACAGGCTGTAATTAGAAAATTTTAATGTGCACGCTTCAATGAAATTTGGAGCGATAATAGGTGGGGGTTGTAAATTGACATTCATTAGATGTTCCTAGGTTGGTGCCCACTTCATAATGCTGAACTTTATTAATAGTGACGCTAATGAGGTCCCCCTTCCTGGGACACACTGTGCTCCAGCGTGCGGATCTGAAGGGCCAGAGTGTTGGGATGGTAAGCGCAGGGGCTGCATTACCATCCGCTGATGCTCAGTAGCTGTTGTCAGTGGAGCCTGGATGAGTTAGTTCTAAAATATGAGGTTATTTTGAAGGTGGTCGTTATTTCATGTTTTCTATTTTATGTAGCTCAGTGTTTAAAAATAGTTAAGTTTTCTTTATGGGAGCTACCTAAGGCCTCCCACCAGAGCAAAACCACTTTGGTGGGTTTTATTTGTTCACTTTTTGTTTGGTTTACTTTGTTTCCTCTTCCTCCCGTGCCTCTCCCAACCAACGGACTTCTAAACATTTTGTGCTCTATAGCATCTTGATGGGTATAGTTATCTAGTGATTTTAAGCAGGTCTTTGTTACAATTTTGTGTGACTTTTCTTCTCCCCCCAGGATAGAGTAATGATAAACCGATTAGACAACATCTGTGAAGCAGTGTTGAAAGGCAAATGGCCAGTAAATAGGCGCCAGATGTTTGATTTCCAGGGCCTCATCCCTGGTTACACACCTGCCACCGTGGACAGCCCCTTGCCAAAGAGAAGCTTTGCTGAGCTCTCCATGGTGGGCCAGGCCAGCGTCAGTGGGAATGAGGACATCACCACTTCCCCTCAGTTGCTAAAGGTAAGCCTGAGTAGTTGGCTTTTGCAATTTAAACGAACCCTCTTTAAACCTTAACTCAGTTTGGGAGCTTTTGTTTCACTGGCCCTACACTTGTTTGTTTGGGGGGTTTTGTTTGTTTTTGTTTTAGCCAGTCTGTTGCCCAGGCTGGCTCAAGTGGTCCTCCTGCCTCAGCCTCCCGAGTCGCTGTGACTGCAGGCATGTGTCACCATGCTGGGTTCACTGGTCCTACTTGGAAACAAGGTGGTTATGTTTCCCCAGCTCTGATCACCAGTCATAAATGTTTAATTCCTTAGGGCTCTTGTTCCTTTTTGCTCATACCAGCCCCTACAGCACACACAGTCTGGGCTCACTGCGCCTCTGTTCTTTCGGAATTTCTCAACAGGAAGATGCCCTCAACCTTTCCGTCCCTCGCCAGCGGCGGAGGCGGCGGAGAAAAATTGAAATCGAGGCCGAAAGAGCTGCCAAGAGGCGAAATCTCATGGAGATGGTTGCCCAGCTGCGAGAGTCTCAGGTGGTCTCAGAAAATGGACAAGAAAAAGTTGTAGATTTATCAAAGGCCTCAAGAGAGGCAACAAGTTCTACCTCAAATTTTTCATCTCTGACTTCAAAGTTTATCTTGCCTAATGTCTCGACACCAGTGTCTGATGCCTTTAAGACTCAGATGGAACTGTTGCAAGCAGGTCTTTCGCGCACACCCACAAGGCATCTGCTGAACGGCTCCCTAGTGGACGGTGAGCCTCCCATGAAGAGGAGGCGGGGCAGGAGGAAAAACGTGGAGGGCCTTGATCTGCTTTTCATGAGCCACAAACGGACTGCGTTGAGTACAGTAAGTTGCGGGGCTCTGCAGCCAGGGGCCCCACATGCTGATGACACTGGGCTGTGTTCCTCTCAGCGACATAACATTACAGCTAGCTGCTTCTGCTAGAGAAACAGAATTACAGTGAGCAGAATCATGGCTCTGAGCTGGAAAATTGTGTTGATCCCAGCTCCAGATCACTCCGCCTGAACCAAGTGTAACTTGAGGGTTTATTCTTCCCAAGATTCTGATGTATCGATTGCTCTTGGAAGAAAAGCCCAAAACAAAAGCATGTTTTTCTGAGCCTAGAATTGTTATCTCTGAATTCTTGAAGTGGAAAAAGCCTCTATTTTTAAAAATACTGATATTTCGGGTCTGGATCAATTAGATTAGTATAATGTTTACTTTCACTCCTAAGATTTGTGTTCTTGTACAAAACTAGTGACTTTGAATGCACCCACCTCCATACAATTGGTGTTTTTAAAATTAGGAGCTGCATCTTTGCTACTTTAGATTACAATGAAAGGTGTGGGCCAGTGGATTTTTTACTATTCCTTTTTCAACTCAGAGGAAATGAATGGAGTATAATCAAAATAATTCTCTTCTCTGATATGCTTCAACCATGGCCACTTAAAAAATGTCACATCCGACTCACTGATGGCAATGTTCTTACCTCAGAGAACTCCATTCCATGTGCTGTCTCCTGAAAGGTATTGAGCACTCAGTATCCTGAGCCCTAATAGATGAAGCCCATTGAAGCTGGGCCACTGAGAACCTTTCCATGGGCAACAGGACAGTTTGGGAAACACTGCAATTTGAGATTAAGAGAAGACAGTTGTCTCTTTCAGTGTGTTTCTCCTTACTCTATCCCTAATATTATTTTTCTATTTTCTGTTTCTTGGGCCTTCATAACTTAGTAACTTAGAAAGATGAAAAGGCATGATTGAGAAATGTCGAAATAGCATTTGGTGAAATGTGTTTGCCCCCTGGTGGGATGTAAAACAGAAGTATCCAGGTAGCTAAGAGTTAACTTTGAAAACTAGTTACAAATGCACATGTCATAATAATGGTCATAGTTGTTGATTATAAGGTTATTTTTAGAATCTTATACAAATGCACTTTGTCATGGGTCAGCTGTGACTCAAGGTCTCTTCCATAGTTGGAATGCATTTCTAGGGCCCTTGGCCGCCAGGCAGAGTTGTTTCACAGGTGTTTAATCCTGCGTGAAAGGACCCCAGCCCTTTGCTCTATTTTGTTAACTAAAAGAATCTTTTCTCTGTAAACATCAGCAAATTGGGGAGTTTCTGCAGCTTGACACTTGACTTTATGTCATGTTTAGTATTTGTATCACAAGGCCCACTTGTCTGTGGAGCCCATGTTAGGAATCAACAATGCAGGCTGGGCATGGTGGCGCACACCTGTAATCCCAGAGACTTCGGAGGCAGAGGCAGGAGGATCGAAAGTTCGAGACCTTGTCTCAAAAATAAAAAAAAAATGGGCTGGGGGTGCAGCTCAGTGGTAGAGCACTTGCAAAAGCATGTAAGTGTGAGGCCCTGGGTTCAACCCCCAGTACTGCAATAAATAAATAAATAAATAAATAAATAAATAAATCATACATTTAAAAAAAGAGAAACCAATAATGCAACCTAGGTGCTATTTTCCTGTTGCAAGAATGCTCCCTGAATTAAACTCTAGGCTAACTTTATTCATTTCACTTATTTTAAGCCATTGCCAAGAATTTACTGATAACTTTTCTTTTCCTAAAGTCACATTTAGTAATTTAGCTCAAGCCTGAGAGAATTCCTAATATTAGAGAATGTGTTTTTAAAGGTGGTTTTTTTTTAAAAAAAGTCAAATTTTGGAATTTGGGGATTCCCCATTGGGTGTTGTAGAGGTTGATGTGAATACAAATAAAATACAAGAAAAACGCTGAGTGGTGAAGAGATACAAAGATCAGAACTGTGGAGCAGAGCATACCCTAACATCTTCTACCAGTACTCAAACTGGAAACATTGTGAGCTGCCATGAAAAGTAGGAGCGCCTCCCTCAACATTGTGGAAACTGGCCTGGTTTTCTTTGCCGGGCACTGGGATTCAAAGAGTAAAGGCTTGACAGGTCAGGGCTTATGATAGAGAATTGAGTTTTAGGGGTGAGATGACAGAAAATTACAGGTTGAACATCTCTAATCCAAAAACCCAGAACCCAGAGTGCTCCAAAGTCTAGAAGTTTTTGAATGCCAACACAACAATGTAGGTAGAAAATTCTACATCTAACCTCACATTGTTCAGTTTTAAACTAGGCAGAGCCAGCTGTATTTTAGAAAACTCAGTCCAACCTAGCCATGGGGAGATTGGATTGAAGAGGGCAAGGCTAGATTCAGGAAAGTTGTAATAACATGATGAGGAGGTGGGAAGCCCTGGAGATGAAGAAATGGGTGTCTGGAGGTTGAAAGAAAAGCATTTAAGGACCAGTCGCTGACAACCATGGATCGTTGGCTTGTGTTAGGGCTGTTCTTTCCAGTGTTGCCACATATACCTACCACAGAATGTTCCTCTGCCCACAAAATGGTACTGTGCACAGAGTCCAATAAGTTATAAACTGGCTTGCGGAACATTCCAGGAATCCCCAAGAGAGGCTGAGAGGCTGCCTTTTGTGCATATCAAGCTTAGACCACACGTGGCCCTGGTGGTCCTAGTGGCTTTTTTGGCATTTTAAAGCATGGTGCCTGGAGGACTTTGAATTCTCTACCTAATTATGTTAATTCTACCTTGTCAAGAATGATATAAAAGTATCATCTTCTAATGTAGTAGCCATTCCAAAACCTGCATTGTTTCAGGTAACTTTTTTCTCTTTTTGGTGAAAGATCCATTAGGCTAGGAGACCATTTCTTGGGACAGGACATTGTCAGAGTCTCTCTTCATGTTAGAATTCAGAGTGTTGTCAACTTTCTGCAGGAGGATGCTGAGGTGACCAAAGCTTTTGAAGAAGATATAGAGACCCCACCAATAAGGAACATTCCTTCTCCCGGACAGATGGACCCAGACATGCGAATACCAGTGATAAATCTTGAAGATGGGACGAGGCTGGTGGGGGAAGATGCTCCTAAGAACAAGGATTTGGTTGAATGGCTGAAGCTGCATCCTACTTACACTGTTGATATGCCAAGTTATGTACCAGTGAGTGTCACAGAGTCCAAACCTGGCAGGAACTTCACTGGGCCAGTTTCCCACATTCCCCCCTGGGAGGGAAATCCCTGGAAGCTGGTCCCTCTGCCTTTTGCTTGAATGTTTCCTGGTCTTGAACGTTTCCCAGTTTTTTGTTGTGTCTTCTACATTAGAGAAACTAGCTCCAAGTCTGTCTTACTGAAGGACAGCCTCACGGTTTCTTGAAGATGTCCACTATTCATTTCATACTTCTTTCTTCTCCTACCTAACAGACATGATTTCTTCACATGGCAGTTTCCAAGTGGTCTTGGTATCTGGATGAAGGTGTTGATTAGACTTTCACTGGGTTTCTGACAAGGGTGGACCAGCCGAGAGTGTTATAAATTGTAGCTCCAGAAATTCGGCGAGCTGATTTGGCCCAAGATCTTATTAACAGCTTTTTTTAGCATCTGTTATGTCTTACATTACACATTAGACAATATCTCCAAATGATTGGTCATGTAAACTGCTTGCTAGCTGGAAACACAGGTCTTTTACTCCCCATACTTGTATAATTGATGTTTTTAAACATAAATGAAGAGTTTTCTGTGTGTTTTCGTTGTTGAATGCAGGCCAGTTCAGCTCTTGAAACTAAGAAAATCCCTCCACCTCTAAGGTCCTATTATCCTTGGTTGGCTGTCCTCACAGACAGAGAATCTCGTCTTATCGGATAGGATATCATCTTTGTTCATTCAAGTCCCTGACTACAAATTAGTAAAGGTCATATAGAACAGCGGTACTCAACCTTTTCGGCAGCAGGGACCAGTTTCGTGAAAGATAGCTTTTTTACAGACCAGGAAGGGAGTCGTGGGGCGACTTGATGATTCATTCAAGTAATGCAGAGCAGCTGGAAATACAGATAAACTTTTGCTTCTCAGCTGCTGTTTACCTCCAGCTGTGTGGCCCAGTTCCTTATAGGCCATGGCCTGTTACCAGTCCATGGCTCTGGGTTTGGGGACCCCTGCTATAGAAAGTTTCCACTGCACCTGGGCACAGTGGTGGACACCTGTAATCTCAGTGACCAGGAAGTGAAGGCAGGAGGATTGTGAGTTCAAGGCTAGAGGCAGCCTGCATAATTTATGAAGACTGACTCAAAATAAAAAATAAAAATAGGGACTGGGCATGCAGCTCAGTGGTAGAGCACTTTTGAAGTAGGCCCTGGGTTCAACCCCTAATTACTGCCCCCCAGAAAGTTTCCATGTGGCATATGTCTGTCATCCTGTCAAGGCAGGAAGATCCCAAGTTCAAGGCCAGAAGCAGCCTGCATAACTTAGCAAGACCCATCTGAAAATTTTGAAATGTTTATAAAAAGAGTGCTGGTGGAGCACCTCAGTCATAGAACACTTGTCTAGCATTTGTAAGGCCCTGAATTCAGGCCCTTAGTACTGCAAAAAAAAGGAAAGGAAAAGAAAAAGAGAGTTTCTTTTAAAATTATCATGACTTGGTTAAACATTTGAAGAAAACCTTTTTGCTTTGTTTTGTTGTGCTGGAGATTGAACCCAGGTCCTCACAAATGCTAGGCAGGGACTCTGCCAGTGAGCCACATCCCTAGCCCAGGACGAAAACCTTTAAATAAGGCACTCTTGATTAAGCAAATTCTCAGTTTGTGTTTGATTCCTTGAAGGACCTGGCCAGGGTGAGGGTAGGGATGACTGCTTTTGAAGAAAAATGTGGTTTCTGTTAACTGAAAATGATTCTTGAAACATCCTAATAATGAAAAGTGACTTGACTGTTCTTTTTGGCATTTAAATAGGAAAGAGTCGGGACTACCTACAGTTTTGCTAAATATACTTTTTCTTTTGCAGAAGAATGCAGATGTGCTGTTTTCCTCATTTCAGAAACCGAAACAGAAACGACATAGATGTCGAAATCCTAATAAATTGGATATAAACACTTTGACAGGAGAAGAAAGAGTGCCTGTTGTTAATAAACGAAATGGGAAGAAGGTAAATGTTGTAAAAGGGAATTGATCTCTGTGGGATTTCTTATCCCAGAAAGAAGTGCTTTATTCTGTCATCTTTGATAAGGAAAAAAATCCTATTTCTTCTGGAATATAAATATGTGTGTATGTATAGATGGGGGACAAGGAAGAGAGAAGTAGGAAGGGGCACTTTGTGGTTTTTAATCATTCCTCAAATGCCCCTTCCCAGATGGGTGGAGCTATGGCACCTCCAATGAAGGATTTACCCAGGTGGCTGGAAGAAAATCCTGAATTTGCAGTTGCTCCAGACTGGACTGACATAGTTAAGCAGTCTGTAAGTATAAACTCTACATTTCTGTCAAAAAAGGTATCCATGCTAAACTGTTACCTGAGTTTTTCTTTTTTTCTGTTGGCCATTATTGTTATAACTTACTGTTACATTAAAAATTGACATAGTACATTATTTTCATACATCATTAATACATCATCATTTCTTATATTGATACCTCATTAATCTGAAGTGAATTGATTTGTCAGCTCCAATTTAAAAGGATTGTGTAGAAATATACATTCACAGACTTGGATGTGGACTTGCTTCAGGTAAGCCTGTTTAATATAGTTCATCTATGCGGGGGAATTTGTGTTGGCTGAAATCATTAAGATTACTAACTGGTTTCCAATTTTGAAGTAAACAAAACATACAGCAATTCTGCCTAAAACACTTTTCTTTATTAGTATCATTTTTAAGTTAAGTAGTAAATGGCATGCTGATTATTTTTGTTTGCTTAAATTATATAATAAAATTGACTCTTTGGTATGCAGTTCTGTCGATTGTAACTCACATATAGTTTTATGAACTGCTGCCATAATGAGAATAGACTTCTACCCCCCACCCCAGTTTCCTTGTGCTGACTTCTCCTCCCACCCTCCGTTTTCAACTGCTACTGACCTTTTCTCCATCCCCAGAGCTTTGTCTTTTTAAAAGGTTATAAAATGGAAACGTAAAGCATATAACCTTACGAGAAAACTTCTTTCACTCCTCATACTGAAATTCACCCGGCACTGTGTCTCAACAGCTTGCTCTTCTCGCTTGCTGAACTCAGCTGCCATGCGGGCATGTGCACTGTGTACTAGGCCATCACCCGTGGAGGGACCTCTGAATTGTTTCTAGGTTTTTGAAATTATGAGTAGAGCTGCTGTAAACATTTATGTACAGGTTTTGGTGAAACCATAACTTTTCATTTCTCTGGGGTACATTCTAAAATCTAACTTTAGTTAATTAAACTTTAATATTTTTCAATTACCTTTTTCTTGTTCTTACACATATTTGGAATATCCAGAAGAACACATTATAGCATGTAAAGTATTCTATGTCTTAATGCATACAGATATTTTATTACACTATTTCATAATTTTTCTCCCATACAAAATCTTTTAAATTGACAGCTATTTGATTGGCAGTTGACAAATGAAAATTATATGTATTGAAGGTGTGCCACATGATGGCTCATTACATGTACTGAATTACCAGTCATCAGCTGATACGGATGTCTTAGTTCTTGAGTCAGTTAAAGATGCAGCCAACTTGACATTTACCTCAGTGATAGAGTAGCTTTGAACCATTTTTCTGCAATTCAGTAAGCTAACATAATCATAAAAACCCAGAACTTTTGCTTTTGTGAGTTTTAATGTTAACCTTTTAGAATGAACGTAATTGCTCCTATAATTTCTATATAGAATGTTAATTTCCAGTTCATCACATAGGCCCACGTTGACATTAAGCTGCGCCCCCCCCCCCCCCCGCCGCCATCTTTACTGCTACTGTCTGCCTCTCCATGTCCTCCAGGGTTTTGTTCCCGAGTCGATGTTCGACCGTCTTCTCACTGGCCCTGTGGTGCGGGGAGAAGGAGCCAGCAGGAGAGGAAGAAGGCCCAAGAGTGAGATCGCCCGTGCAGCGGCAGCGGCTGCTGCCGTGGCCTCCACCTCGGGGATCAACCCTCTGCTGGTGAACAGCTTGTTTGCTGGGATGGACCTGACGAGCCTTCAGAATCTCCAGAACCTCCAGTCGCTCCAGCTGGCAGGTCTCATGGGCTTCCCTCCAGGACTGACGACAGCTGCTGCCGCCGGAGGCGACGCCAAGAGCCCCGCTGCCGTGCTGCCCCTGATGCTGCCGGGCATGGCCGGCCTGCCCAACGTGTTTGGCCTGGGTGGGCTGCTCAACAGCCCCCTCTCAGCTGCTACCGGAAACGCCACTACTGCTTCGAGTCAGGGAGACCCAGAAGACGGCACTTCGAAGGTGGAAGAGAAAGGAAATGAGAATGAAGACGAGAACAAAGACTCTGAGAAAAGCACAGATGCTGTTTCAGCTACTGACTCTGCGAATGGATCTCTTGGTGCTGCTACTGCCCCGGCCGGATTGCCCTCCAACCCACTGGCCTTCAACCCCTTCCTCTTGTCCACCATGGCCCCGGGCCTCTTCTATCCATCTATGTTTCTACCTCCAGGACTGGGGGGATTGACGCTGCCTGGGTTCCCAGCACTGGCAGGACTCCAGAACGCCACGGCCTCCAGTGAAGAAAAGGCTGCTGACAAGGCGGAGGGCGGCCCCTGTAAAGACGGCGACCCCCTCGAAGGCAGCGATGCCGAGGAGAGCCTGGGCAAGACTGCGGAGTCCTCCGTTCTAGAGGACGAAATGGCACAGGCGGAGGAGCTGGACTCACTCGATGGGGGGGAGGACATAGAAAACAATGAAAATGATGGGTAACCAGTACCAGTTCCGGTGAAAGTGTTGAACTTTTGACAAGTGGTAGTCCTACTGTTTACACTCACAGTTAATGTTCATACCTAGTTTTATAAGCTGTTCTGTAACATAGTGTAGCAAAAAAAAAGAGAGAAAAAAAGAAAGAAAGAAAAAAAAGTCCAAGTCATGTTATACAGGTGTGTCAAAAGGTATCTTGGTCATTAAGTATTGTGCAGTGCATTATTTATTATCCCTAGGAGAGATGAAATTTGAGAGGTGATCATGTCTTTTTAAGGAAATTTACATAATGCTCTGCTTTTTTTCCTTTTGGTACCATTGGTATTATAATAAAGAGCAATTTGTAACCAAGTGGCACTAATGGAAGGAAGTGCTGCTCAAAGGAAGTATGAAGTTATATATTTAATTTTTTAATTTTAACTTTTAATTTTTTTGCTGTGAAGGTCAAGATGAAATTTACCATACATATCATACGTGCTCATTTGTTTCCCTTTTTGACTGTATGGGGGTTCCCACACTTGTGCATCCACACACATCTATACACTCTGACAATCTCCACGCTAGTGTGAACGTCTCTGTCCCGAGGCGCAGCAATAATAAGGCAGCTGTTGAATGTGAAGGGTCCCTTTGGAAAATTAGCCTACTGGGAGGGTTCTTGCCAGAGAGAACTACAGTTCCAATGTCTCGTGGTCTTGTAATGCACTGGTATAAACAAAATAAATAGAAGAATAAATAATGAATGAGAGAAATGAGAATCAGGTACCTTTTTTAAATTAAAGGACTTTGTTACTTTAGCCACAAAGCTAAAACAGCATTACCTCAGCTCTAAACTAGCCTTGAAGTTTACAGACATGACTTTGTAAATGTATTGTTTTTCTTTGTTGTTGTGATGTCCTTTTATTTTTTTTCTTTGAAAACTGCTATCATGTAAGATAAAATGTAAATTACTGCCAACTGTAGTAATGATGCTTTTAATAAAAGTGACCCATGATATGCAGAGATGTAATTAGAGAATATAGTATATAGGGGAACTGGTGTTCATTCTATTTTTTTTGTATTCGCAATAGATGCAAATACAGCATTCTGGCTTTTGTACAGTTTCTTGATATATCCTCTTATCCTAGATTAGCTGTTAGTACACACTAAACTGTCTTTAAGCCTAGGCAGGAAGGAAAACCTTGAATTACCTTCACATAATTTGATGCCAAATATCTTAAAAGAAACGCACACAAAAACCTTCTATGTCTCTCCCTAAGGGGCATCTAAGACCAAGAATACTTAAAGTGTGTGCAGCATGTGATAATGTAGTACACTGAAAAACAAAGGACAAAAGAAAAAATGGAGCTTTAACAGGCACAATATCTAGGTCATTTATCCTTGGATAATGGGTAGAAAACACAATGCCATAGTGTCAGCAAGAGACACAAAGGCACACTGGTGTCCTGCAGACCAGAGCCTGATGCCAGAAACCAGTGTGTGGAAAACCTCATGTGGAGCTAAGATGGACCCAGTATAGCACGTGCCCTGCACTCATGCACACAGGCAGAGTCTCAAGAACCACTTGTTTGTGGATCCCATATGACCTTTGATATTTGAAGTAAGATATACATTAGGATCTACCATTTCCACTTTTCTTTGTCACCTGAACAAACACAAAACCCTATTTCCATGTAGTCAAAAAGAAGGGGAGAAGCTGTGGACAAAGCTATTTGTGTCTGTTATGTCTCTCCACATCCTCTCGGGCACACACAGGGCACCCCTGCCTGCCATTTGACAGGACAGGTTGTCTAAATTCCTTTAACAATGAGAATAAGCTAATTTATAGCCCAAGATGAAAATATATCATTTAGGATTTTGGAAAAGGAACTATGTGGAACCTCCTCCTTGCTGCAGATCTGTGGTTGCACCTAGTCACCACCGTTAATGTTATTTCTTGAGAAAGTTAATGGCAGTGTGCACTAGAAGGAAGTGCCTTAGAATGTCTTCTGAAATAGAAATCTTTGAACATGGAAAATAAGACTAGATCTGCACAAAACATGGGGAATTTAAATATTTTAATAACAAAGACTTTAGTAGGGAGAATTTGTTTAATAAAATGCATTATAAAATTCCTAAAATTCCTTATTTTTTGGAAATCTTCCTGTGAGCTTCTGTAAATACCGACAGAACATGACTCCATTCCTGTTAGCATCCAGTATTAAGAGCAGCGACAGTCTTCAGAGGCATCAGTTGCTTGCAGCCAATAGGAACCCTGAGTTGATAACTTCATGCACACTCTTCATTATTTGCTATTTGTTGACCTGGCTTTAAAGTCAATCATATATCAACATTGGAAAATACATTTTTTTCTTCAAATGGAATGATTTATTTTTATTTATTTATTTATTTATTTATTTATTTAATTTATTTGCGGTACTGGAGGTTGACCCCAGGGCCTCATGCTTGCATGCTCTGCAAGTGCTATACCACTGAGCTGCAGCCTCAACCCAATTTTTTACTTTTTTGAGACAAGGTCTCACTAAGTTATGCAGACTGCCTCTGGTCTCAAACTTGCGATCCTCCTGCCTCTGCCTCGCCAGTTGCTGGGATTACAGGCATGTGCCGCCACACCTGGCTTTGGAATGAATTCTTGCTACTGTATCTTGAATCTGCATAAATAAGAAGTATTTTCAATTCAGTCTGATCCTAACCAGTGCCAAGTGTACACATAGCATGAATGAAACACCAAGGTGTCAGTGCTGTCCCTGGCACTGCTGGGTGGGCATTGAGGGACTTGCTGTTTTTTCCTGAGGTTATGGGGTGTAACTGGCCAGCATGAGTACAGGAGCAGAGTTTGAACCCAGGCACTTGGACTTCAGAGCCTACACATGTCCTCGAAGCATTGCATTCTTAGGTCTCCGAAAGAAATCATTTAGGGATGATCTGAAGTGTTTAGTGTTTCAATATTTTTATATTTCCCCTTCATCCTCCCCTAACTGTATCTTAAATTTGAGGCTGGGAATTAGGAGAAAGCTTATTGAACTAGAACCAGAACAGTGAACTTTGGCTGAGTAAACTTGAGTCCCAGTTAGCTTATTTAAATTTGGATTTATTTTGCCCTGTAAGTATTTCTATTGTATAAAGAATTAGATCTTTAAAAAGATGAGTTTTAACCCAAATAATTCACAGAGCTATTAAATTTGCAGACTTGGTGTTTGAACCCAGATTGACCTAATTCTCAAGCCTAGGGTCTTAACTACTGTGCTAGTGTAATTAACATTTGCCAGAAAACATTTATTGGTGCTGTATTCTAGATGCTGTACTGTGATTATAGAAATCCAAAGAAAACAAAAAATCCAGTTTCTTGCCATCATGGATCTTATATTCTAGTAGGATGAAAGCTGATGGATTACAACTAAATTTTGGCAGAGCAAGGATGACTTTAATACAGTGATAGGGTGGTGAAGAAGGTCTCTGAGGAGGGCCAGCTCTACTCATTTTTGAGTGATGAGAAGCACTACACAGACTAAGATTTGACTGGGAGAATGCTCTACACCAGGAGTCCCCATCCCCTGTTGGTGGCCTGTTAGGAATGAACTGCAGAGCAAGAATTGAACAGTGAATGAGTGAACCAAAATTCTTCCATGAAAATGGTCACTGCCAAAAATGTTGGGGACCACTGCTCTAGACCAAGGAAATAGCAAATTCAAAGACCCTGACCTGAGACTGAATTTGGTATAAGGAGGGGTGGAGAGCTGTCTGTGTAGAAGAGTTGGGAGGCAGAGGCCAGATCATATAGGACCTGGATGGCCCTGGTAGGTGAGTTTTGTTTCATTCTAAGCACCAGAGAAAATCCTTGGATGCTGGAAAATGGTAAGATCATATAAATGTATATAAAAGATCAGTATGGCAGCAATGTGAGTGGGCATGATGGTGCAAGTCTGTAATCCTAGCAACTTGGGGGAGAAAGAAGGAGGAGGATTGTAAGTTCAAGGCCAGAGGTAGCCTGAGTAATTTAGCAGGAACCAATTCAACATAAAAAGGGCTGAAGGTGCCACTCAGTAGTTGAGCATTTGCGAGGTATGTATAAGGCCCTGGGTTCAGCCCCACAGTACTGGGGAAAGTAAAAACAACAACACAGAAATAAGGGCTTGTAAAGGGGAGTGAGAAATTCTAACTGGGATGTTGCCTCCAGGCTGGGATCTAGGTAGTGGGTGGTAATGGAAATGCCAGGAGGTGGATGGATTGGGGGAATTTTTTAGTGGTAGAGCTTTTTATTTAACTCCTTGATGAATAGTTGAATAATTTCAATTAATTCTCGGAGAATACCACTACTGTAAAACACTTGAAGGTAAAGCCAACAGATAAAGATATTCACTGTGGGTTTTTTTGTTTGTTTTTCTTTGTTTTTTAATGCCATCATTAGCATTACAAGAAGAAGATACTGGGAACAGAAAGTTTTCCTTTACATCGTTATAAAATTTTCTTTTTGGTTCAATGGAAAATCTTATTGTCTTTAGAAAGACTTCTTAGAAATTATTTCTTACAGGTAGAAGAGATGAGAATGAAGGGGCATTGTCAAAAGCATGTGTTTTCAACGAAAGTCTCTTTCTCCAGAGCTACCAATAAATTTAAATTAGGAAATAAAACAATGTGAGTGACTTCTACTAACAAGCACTTTAAAGTTAGGATAGATCTTATTTGGTCAACATGCCTCTCTAATGAGCAATCTTATGTATTTTCTTAGCACAGGTAAGATTTACCACAGCTTTATAGATATAGTAAAATACATTTGGCAAAAAAAAAAAAAAAAAAAAAAGTTACTTTCTGGAATTTCATCTAAAGTATTTTATCATTTTTTGTACAGGAGTCATCCAACTTGGGGATTTTCTGGTGAGGGTGAGGATGGTGACTGGAGGTATTTGGGGGTAAGTCATTTTCTCTGGCAAAATGTAGCCCTACCCCCCTAAAAGATCTGTTGGTCTATAGATCTTACCATGGATTTTCCAGTGTAAAATATAATTTTAATTTGGATCTCTTTAGTCAAATGTTTGCCACGTAATTTAAATGAAATGGAAGAACAAAGTACTGACAAATTTTCAAATATGTTTACATCTAACATCTTTATTTTCCGAACAAGTTACTCTTACAATTTGTTAGCTCTTAAGCAGGTTGAAATTTTTGTCACCTGGGCAAAGATGGCAGAGTTCCATTTCCACATATCCCAGGCACATTACCTGAGTGTGGGGGGGTCTCTCCACAGTAGCGTGACTTCCTGTCTCATGAGGTCTTTCTCTTGAGATAAACCTGTGGTGGTGAATTTTGAGTTGTAGCTAAAGAATAGCATAATAGACTTCTAATGTATAACAACTAGAAGCACCAAGTCAAAGCTTTCCTTTGTCCCTTCCGCACCTGTGCATTTTGATCTGAAAGCTCAATTTCAAAATTACAAATGAGAAAAATCTGATTCTTTTCTGTGACAGGAGACAGGTACTAACAGTGGCTTCCCATGCTTTACAACCCTGAAACCATCTGTTAACTGTCAGTCTCAGTTCTAGAAACTTCCACTTGGATGTAGATGGGTGACTGAAACCTAAGCAGCCTGTGCATTTCACAGTTTTGGGGAGTGCACATGGCACTGGAGAGAGGAAAGCTCTGCCTGCCTAACGTGTTTCCCCAGGCTTCCTCTGGAGTCTGAAACTCAGCACTGTAGACCTCAGCACTTCTGTTTGTTAACAGGTACTTGTGAGCTAATCCACAGCACATCCTAATGAGTTAGGCCCATGTTGTTGCCACTGCTCCTTTACCTGGGGAGTCAGGGTCATTTGTGTAGGGAAAAATTGAAAGGAAATTGGCAAAAACTCCCAAACTGGGAAAACAGCTTTTGAATATCTGATTTGTAAATTAGAAATCTAGGGAAAATGAAAATAACTTGGTTGCACATTTGTACAAAACCCTTCCTGATTGGACAATTGGACTGAAAGCTGATTGGCTCAGGCCATTCTGTGGGCGAGCTATATAAGGAGCTGCTCTGTGGCAGCTTGATCCTTTTTTGCCTCTTCGCCTTTTTGCCCACACCATCAGCTAAGCAAGACCTTCTTGCCCATTCCTGCCCCGACCACCGATGAGGAAACAGCTTTCCTGCTCTCTGCTGGACCTTCGGTGAGGAAAGAACGCTCTCCCGTTGCAATCATCAATAAGGAAAGAACCTGCTTTCCATCTGATCACCGACAAAGCAACAGCTGTCTCATGACCACCTAGACGACCAACACAGGTGTTTGCTGCTGGGAGGCAAAAGCGCCTGAGGCTTTTCCTTTCTCCCGCTTCCTCCGGGGTCCCCAGGGCCGCAGGAGTCTGCGCCCCTCACCCGAGGGTCCCGAGTGAATTGTGTTTAGTATCTGTGTGCGCGGTGGCGCCACCCCTCCGAACCTCCAGGCTGGACCAGGAGGCGCATGCCCCACAATTTGCCCAAAGCCAAGTACTGAGACAACTGTGGTGGTCAGAACTGGAATTTAGACTTTGCCAGTGGGAGTGGTGGGCTAGGTGTGAATCCTCTGTCTTAAGTATATAAACTCGCCATTAATAGTAATTCAGCATACAGTCTTAAAATATCAAAATTTAAAACAGACCAATCTACAGACTCATTTAATAACCACTGATGGTAAGATCTGAAGAACACACCAGAAGCTTCCAGAATCTTAGGCTACAAAAGTGACTAATGATGACTGAAAGATGTTCAAGTTTTCTCTCTCTACTTATATACCCGTGTGTGTGTGTGTGTGTGTGTGTGTGTGTGTGTGTGTGTATAAGTGATGACAAGCTTGCTTAACACCCATGCTGTTCAGGGTATAGCCTATGCAGCCGGCAGTCTAGGTGTGTTTGTGTATTACTGAAGCATATTCGCTGGGATTTCTGGATAGCGAATATTGCTCTTTCATCTGCACTGCCTTGTATCTGAATGGCCCTAAAAGGCAGCCTCAGCTTGGAGAAGTCAGATGTCAAGGTTTGAGGATGGAAAACAGCCCTAGCAGAATACTGTGTCTTCATGGGTCCCCACCCACAGGACTTTTCTGGGCTACTGTAGCCCTCAGGACTGAGTTTGGATTTGCATATCTGTAGCTGCAGAACTAATGTTCTATGCTAGGCTCTGGGAGCCCGAGAGACAACTCTGTGGCCCTTTCCATCTTATTGTGAGAGTTTCTAGACAATGAGAGGCAGCCATTGTGTCTGGCTGTGGAGGCATTGTTCATCCCTAGACAAAATGCCTGTTTCTCAGCTCCCCATTCCTGCTCCTTCAGCCATGCCTGGCCTCTGAGGAGCAGCTGGGCCAACTCAGAATAGCCCAAAGGGTTACAGGAAACCTTATCCCTCACTCTCCAAAATGTAAAGCTATTTTATTCAGAAACTGTGTGTTCTGAAACATCAGGTAGAAAGTAACATGGTCATGGCAACTCAATGCTTGGCACCCCCTCTGCCAGCTCACTTTAAGAATCCCATGAGCTATCAGAATGCATGGTGGGGGGTGGTAAGGAATACAATTAACGCTGAAAACCGTCCTTTATGTTTCAACCCAATAAACTGCCTATCAATAAGGAGTGCACAGGTCACAATTATTTATTCCTGTTAAAATCTTTTTGCTGGGGATTGTTACTGTGAAACCTGAATACTGTTTATGATGTCATGGTGAAAAAGCTTTTTGTGTTTAGGTTGGTTGGTTGGTTGGGTTTTGGTGTTTTTGAGACAAGAACTCCCTGTGTAGCCTAGGAGGCCTTGAACTTGTAATCCTCCTGCCTCAGCCTCCTGAGTGTGGGATTACAGGCATGTGCCACTAAACCTGATTTATACTGGTTTTTCATGTGGCTTGGGGGCAGGCCAAATGAGCCAAACAACAGTGACCCTACAAAGGTGGGAAGAGACTAGAAGAGTGTGGTGGGAACACCATGCAAGAAGAGCAACCTTGAAGATCTCTGCTTTCTTCTTGCATTTGAAGCTTAAATGATTTAATGGCAAAAAACTCATCTCCAGTTGACATGCTTCCAGCACACGTACCAGAAAGCTTACCCAAAGCAGTCTATGATGTCACTGCATGGTATAGGATAGCATTAAGGTAGAAAAGTGGAGAGTACATAGACAGACACCAGGGCCATTTGCACTGCTTTGCTATAGGACACTTCTCTGCAGATTTGAAGTGTGTATGAATCCTGGACAGTGCAGCACGTGTTTGCTCTCCCTGCCCTCAAGGAGACATTAACATCCACCAGAACTTGAAGGCTTAGAACTTTGAATAGCTGTTATAAGCACAGATAATCCTAGGCAGTTAATCATGGCTAAATGGGTTGAATAATTAAATGAGAAAGACCTGAACCCAAAGACCCTAGAAGAGGACCTGTGGCTCCATTAGTTGTTCTTGGCTCCCTGTAATTTTATCTTCTAGCACCTGGCTTCATCTAGATTCCTTTGTGGAGAGACCATCTGGGCTTCTGAATTATTGCAAAACCCCAAAAGAAAACCCGGAAAAGTTAATGACCCACCTATCAACATTTCTTACATTATCATGATCATGTAGCCAGGCTCGGTGAAGCATGCCTATAATCCCCACAACTCAGGAGGCAGAGATAGGAGGATCACAAGTTCAAGGCCAGAGGCAGCCAGAATAATTTAGTGGGACCCAGTCTCAAGATAAAAAAGGGTCTAGGGGTACAGCTCAGTGGTATAGCACTGGCAAAAGTATACATGTGCAAGGCCCTGAGATCAACACTTCAGTTAAAAAAAAAAATCCTGATCATATGCTACTTTTTTTTAAAGGTTCCACCAATGATGACCTAAAACTGGTGGCCACAATGGCCTGAGAATGGCATAGCTGGCACCAGTATCCACAGGCAGATTTTCTTCTGGACTTGGACACTCTTGCTGATGGATTAAATGCAGCTTCCCCCCCCGCTCCTTTGGGCCTTCCCACATTAAGTTTCTTAGGAAGAATGTCATAGAGTCTTTTTCTGTATCAATTAAGGAAAACAAATTTTTTTCAAAGCTTGTTATGCTAGACAAAGGGAAACAACAGGCATCATTCTTGGCCTTTAGCAGCAGTTAATTGCTAAATATTTAATGTGCTACTGGAGGTGTGTAGGGAGGCAGGGGTGAGGGAAAAAGAATAGGTCAGGGACCTTGCTCTCAAGGTCTTTAGCAGGTTGCGGAAACATTTAACATAAAAACACATTTGTGCCTGCACTGTACAGGCTTCAGAGTATAGGTACATGCATGGCCTCAGCTGCTGCTTGCAAGTTTGAAATAGCCATGTTAGTTGTAACTTTAGACATTAAAGAAGTTAAGGTTCAGTTACTCAAGGTTAAACACTAGCTCAGCTGGATTTTATAGATGGGTGTTTGTACTCTGAACTACATAACATGGTCTTGCTACCACATTACACCAGCCAGATAACTCTTGCCCTACACAGAGAGCAGGAGCTTCAGTCCATTCCTGAGCCTCATCTTTCTTATTTGTACATTTGGGGAAAATAATGATAATGGTCATGTCTTTCTTGTAGTTTGTGTAAGAATTAGAAATAGGGGATATGCAAAATCCTTAGCATCTGGCACTGAATGGCACTCAATAAATGATAACTTCAAAACCATCCTCATCATTGGATGAGTTCCAAAGAAGTAGCACAGAATGCAGTATAAAAAACACTAATTAAATAGAGTTGGGATGTTCTGGTCTGAAGAAGTTTTCCACAAGAATAGGGCTGGGGTTGTCCGGAGTCACAGGCAGCTCTCTGAGCCTGGAGGAGGGAGGGTGACTGTCAGAAGGCAGGTTCTCAAACCCTAGTGGGCGATGCAACTCATGCTAGGGCCTTGTGCACTTTCATATTTGGATCGGCAATTTTTGAAAGCATCACAATAATTTTCTTCTCAGTCCTGAATTCAGGGCCTCACACATGCTTTGAAAGCACTCTACCATTGAGCTGCACCCCCAGCCCCCTTTTTATTTTTTATCTTGAGACAGGGTCTCACTTAATTATGCAGGCTGTCTTTGGTCTCAAACTCATGAACCTTCCACCTCTGCCTCCCAAGTTGCTTGGATTGCAGGCATGTGCCACTGTGCTGGCTCACAAGATACATTTACTCCCTCTTGTTATTGTTAGGTGCCATCAAGGTATGTCCGACTCATAGCGACCCTCATAGGGTTTTCAAAGGCAGATTGTTTTGGGATTGCCTTGGGAGTGGATTGCCAGGTCCTCCTCTCATTTTTGAGGTGCTGGGAATTGAACTCGGTACCGCAGAGACTGCAGAGCGGAGCTCTACCAACTGAGCTAAATCCCAGCCCTTTACTCCCTCTAGTACACTGATATTTTCTGTTGTATTCTAGTGTATTGCATTAAATTAAATAAGTGATTATCTTCTCTAAACTGACCTAATAATGATGGGTGGAGTGCACTTTGAAAAATCCCTCTTTAAAACCTGGCTTCTTACAGGTGCTCCCCAATAGGCTTTACGGGAGTGAGGTGGGGGTGGCCCCATATCTCCTGAAGGGGATGCTCAATCACGTGTGGGCGCATTTTTCTGGAGAGAGATTCCCTGCATTTCATCTGGTTCTCAAAGTGTGCGTGACCCCTCTCTGAGAGGGTCCTGAGAAAGCAAGCTGGGCCAAGCCTGATGGGGCTTGCCTGTAATCTCAGCCCTGGGGAGGCAGGAGGATTGTGAGTTCCCGCCAGCCTGAGCTATCTAGCAAATTCCAGGATGGCCTGCGCTACATAGATAGACTCTGTCTCAAATAAACATACAAACAGCTAGTTGGCAAACCAGCGAAGGATCTTGGGGTTGACGGGGGATTGCTTTCAGTGCCACTGCAGAAATGGCCAACTGAAGCAAGGTCAGTCCCTGGAGAGGAAAACGCGTCTTGTCTCAACCCTCTTTCTGTACAGAAGACTCGCGTCTCTGTCGTGTGACAGCCAGACACCCGCTTCCTTCTTCCTCAGTTAAGGGCTGGCGGCAGCACCCCACTTGCAGGCCTGCTCTGAAGGCTGAATGAGGTCATGCTTGGAGCTCCTTAGCCACTGGCACAGAACACACGCGCACAATGTCGGCTATTGTGCTCTTGTCCCCAAGCCCTGACGGTGACAGTACCACCGGGAATGCCGTCCCCATTGTGTGTGCCCCATGTTGGGTGAGTGCACGTTTGTTCCTGGGGGATGAATCGCTTCCCTCACCCGCTGAGGCCCAGAGCGGTCTGGGCTGGGCGACCTCCTGGGCCTCCGTCCACCCCGCGGTCCCCAGGAGGGCCGGGGGACACAAACGAGCTGCCGGCTCAGGGCTCAGCCCCGGGTCCTGTGCGCAGCCCTGCTGGTGGCAGCCCGGGCCTCACTTTTGTCCCCGCTCGCCCTTCCCTTCAATATAAGCAGCGAAACAGGACCCTGGAAGTTGCCGCTGGCCTCCCACCCGCCAAGGGAAAAGGTCTTTCTGCAGAGTCTGAACTTCTGCCTCCTTTAAAGACCTGGCATCCCACAGAGGCCCCCAAGGCAGCGGAGGGAGCTACTCACGCTGTGATGGGGACAGCTGGGCTGTGGGGTGGCACTGGAGGGCCCAGGAGAGGCAGGTGTGAACAGAGTGCGCCCAGTGGTCCGCTGCCAGGCACCCCTCTTGTTCCTGGTAAGGGGGAATTTTAGACCCTACAGGGACTAGACCTATTTGTTTCTCATCAGCAATTTTGCTTTGTTTTGTTTTGCCGTACTGTAGGGTCAAACCCAGATCCTGACACGTACTTTTCAAGTGCTCCACCATTGGGCTGCACCCCTAGCCCATCTTTTATTTTTTGAGTCAAGGTCTTGGTAAATTGCACAGGCTGCCCCTGGCCTTGAACTTGTGACCCTCCTGCCTCAGTCTTCTGATTCACTGGGATTGCAGACACGTGCCACTGCCCCCAAACTACCCATCAGGTGTTTCTGTATAGGTTCTCCACCATATAGAGGACACTGGTCACTGTAGACTGCACCCCACCCCCACTGTTGTGGTCAAGTCCTAACTCCCACTGGCTCAGCCTGTGACTGCCTTTGAAGATGGGGTCTCTGAAGAGATGCTTAAGGTGAAATGAGGGCATGTGGGTGGGTCCTAATCCAATCTGACTGGTGTATTTATAAGAGGATATTAGGACAGGGCCACACAGAGAGCAGACCCAGAAGGGCACAGCGGGAAGAGAAACCTCCACAGATGGAGAAACTCGACCTCAGAAGGAAACCCTGCTGACGCTCTCCAACCTCCAGAACTCTGAGGACCTAAAGTTCTGTTGTGGAAGCCACCCAGTCTAAGCTACTTTGCTATGGTAACCTTAGCAGAGTAATCGACTGTATCTTTTATGAATTCCTATTGCAGTTTACACATCTAGCCAGCCACACCAGAAAAGGAAAATGTGAGAAGCCACACATAAAGTAACAAGCAATGTAATGCAGGACAGCCAGGTTGAATCTTGTTTGGCCAATTGCAGGCTGTGTACCTGGGGCAAGCACCTTTACCTCAGGATGTTTCCTTCGATGTAAAGCTGGGATGGGGATGGTGGTGGTGGTGGTGGTGGTGGTGGTGGTGGCAATTCCACAAACCGTTTCATCAACCTGCAGTTAGGATTCCACCAGGCCACTTGCATTAGGCATTTAACACTGAACCTGCACCTGGTAAGCACAATCCAGAAAGGTATTTATTATTATTATGCACCTGAGACATGGATCCAAATCTGGTACCTCCTCCTTTCCAAATATGTGACCTTGAGAAAGCCACCTCCCTGTGACTGCTTCATTTACACAGTGAAGATCTTAGTGACACTTGCTGACCCTTCCTGCTTTCACATTTTATTTTTTTTAGTGTTGAGATTATGAACGATTTTTTTTGCAGGTAGTAGTGGAACATGTTGGTGAGTTGTAAGAAGCATAATAGTTTGGAGGGGGTCTCTATGTGTTTATAGTTGGCAAACCCAGGCAACTTAGGATACATTTAAGGAATGTCCTTCCAAATGATTCCCTTAAAAATAGTTTGTATCTTTGGATTCTGTAGGCATTAATGCTAAGGAAAAAAAAATGACGGGGAAGCACAAACTTCTACTTTCAAGCAGTACAAAGTGATGCAGTAAACCTGTTTAGGTATCATCATGTTTGACTTTAAGAAAATGGCAAGGTAATTCAGGAAGATATAAATGGCTGCATTATAATAAGCAGACACCTATTTTAAGCATGATCTATGTTTTTGAGAAAATTCATTATAATAAGTCTTACAATACCAACCTCTTCAATGAATTTTTCATGTCTGCATACCAAGATATATATAAAACAATCGTAATCATGTACCTTTGGGGCAATGCTGAGAGCCAGCTGTTTCAGGAATGATTTATAGGTTGCCATACTCAAGGTTAATAATCAGGAGAAACAGGTTACAGTATGCAATGTATTTATGTCAGGTTAGAAGTTCAGTTAGTGGAGATAGCATGTTATAAGGAATCACACACTTTTAATTATTTTCTACCCCACATACACCTACAATAAATAAATGATGTTTTACATAGGAAAACATCTCTGCTGAGCATACCTTCTGGTTACTGTTGGCTTCATTTAAAGGGAAACCACAGCTAGGAATTATTAGCAGTACATATGAAAACACAGCTTGAAGGTACTTAAACATCTGTGCAATGGGCCTACGTAGAGGGCACGATGGAGCTTTGTAAACATCACGTTAATTATGCCTTTACTGAATTGCAGCATTTTGCTGCTAGCCAAATGTCTAATAGGATTTTCAGAGATGTGGCCCATATCAGCCATAAGTCAAACCCCCAGAGTGCTAAAGTATAACTTGCCTCCCTTCAGAGGCAAAATGATAGTATGTTTCATAAAAATCTCTAAAATGGTTCCCTTTAACTAAGGCAAAAATTTAACTTGTTAACTTAGGAAACTTTTTATAATATAATTTATTTTATTTTTTTCCTGCAGAAGCTCTTTACTCATGATCATTGGCTATACAAGTCTCTCTCCATTTAATCTTTCTTTCTTCTTGTTTACCCTAAGTCTAGGCTATCTGTGCCTGTCCCACCCATCCCACACTGAACATAATTTTCTAATGTGTTTATGACATGCATATGTGTTTAAGTTTGCTTAATTTTTTCAAACTGTGCATTGTTTAGTGTGAATACATTTTTAGTTATGTAAATGATATTGTTATGCATCTCATTCTACTTTTTAAAAACTTTTGTGAGTTTGTATTTTATCTATCTATTTATTTATTTATTTTCACTACTGAGGGGTTGAACCCAGGGCCCTGTGCATGCTGGGCATGTACTCTATCACTGACCTGCACCTTCAGCCCCTTTATTACTCTTTAATTTTGAGACAAGGTCTCGCTAAGTTGCATAGCCTATCTCTAGCCTCCAACTTGTGATCCTCCTGCCTCAGCCTCTTAAGTAGTCGGCATTACAGGTATGCGCCACAGTGCCTGGCATACCAATTTATTCTTCAATAGTTCATGCTTTTGGTGTGGTTAAATGGATTCCTGATTCTGGTTCATGGATTTATTTGTCTGTGTTGATACTAGTACCATACTTTTCTTGAAGTCAAGTTATAGCACTCCTCCAACTTTACTCTTCTTTTTTAAAGTTGTTCTAGTTATTCTAATTCTTTGGTATGCAATTTAGAATCAATTTGTCAAGTTCTATCACAAAAAGAAACATGCTGAGAATTTTATTGAGATTGTGTTGAATCTATGGGTTGGTCTGGGAAAAAAATGACATTTAATAGTATTGAAACTTCCAGTCCAAGAACATGATATATTTTTAAAACTTCTTTTCTGGTAACATTGAAATTTTAAGATTAATTTATGTTGCTATGTGTATATTTACTATATTGCTTTTAACTCTTGCATAAACTCAGTGTATATTAGTTTCCTACTGTAACAAAATTATCACAATCTTAATGGCTTAAAACAATTCAACTGTATTATGTTACAGTCCTGGAGGGCCAAAGTTTGAAATCAATTTCACTAGGCTAAAGTCAAGGTGTTGCCTAAACTAGTTGCTTCTGGAAGCTCCTAGAGGGGAATCAGTTTCCTTGCCTTTTTTTGGTTTGTAGTGGTTGTTGGTCCTCTCTGTCTGTGGTCCCTTCCTCCATCTCCGAAGCTTATCACTCCAGTCTTCCATTATCATGTTGCCTTCTCTGCCTCCTCTGTGTCTCTCTTATAACTGCTGTGGGAACACAGGCACTCTTTCTCTCTGCTTCCTGGCCATCATGATGTGAGCTGCTCCACTCTCCCCACCATGTTGGACTGACTCCTCTAAAATCATGAGCATAATAAATCATCCCTTCTTTAAAAACAAAAAGAGAAAAGGAAAGAAAAAGAAAAAAGACTGTTGGGTCTACATCAGGCCCATCTGGATAATCTCTCCATCTCAAAATCCTTTTTGCATCTGCAAAGTTGCTTTTGCTATATAAAATAATACTCACAGTTTCCAGGATTAGGACAGGGCATATTTGGAGGCCATTGTTCAACCCTCCAAACAGTACATGAATCCACCACATTTTAGGTCCCTACTTTCCCAGTGATGGATACCAGGTTGGTCTCTATTCCCCACCACTACAAAGAATGCTTCAAATAGCTTCTTCATTTCACATCTTATGGACTTGTGAGGAAATTTCCTTAGGATTTGTGAACAGGAATGGATTTGCAGTGTCTCTGGTGTGGGCATACAGCTAGGGTGGATGGAGTGCTGGGTATTTTCCAGAAAGGCTGCATTACTGTACCCTCCAGCAGCCATGTAAGAATGTTCCTCTGTCATCACCTTCTCACCAACATTTGCTATCGTTTATCTTTTTAATTGTTGCCAGATGTAAAGTTAGGGTTTTACTTTGCATTTCTCTAATGACCAGTGAGTTTGTGTTTCTCTTTATGTTGTTAGCCTTTTTATTTTTTCCTTGTTATTTTCCTTTTCTCATTTTCCTTTTTTTTTTTTTTTTAACTGGAGTTATCTTTTTTCCTGGCTGATTTGATCTTATTTAGAAAGTCACATTCCCACCCTGGATCAGAAAGGTCTTGGCTGGGAAGGCACCTGGACGGTAGCACACTTGTGTAGTGTATACAAGGCCTTGGGTTTGATCCTCAGCATCACAAAAAGAAAGGTCTTATTCTAGTTTATTTTTTTAAAACTTTATAATTTTAATTTTCACATACGGGTTTTTATCTATCTGATGTCAACCTTGTATGTGTTACTACATAAAGATACAAGGTTACTTTTCTCCAGACAGTAAACCAATTTTCCCATTACCAGCTACTAAAACTTTTGTCCTTTTTTTACTGTGATGCCTCCATTGTCATATATTAAGTTCCTCTGTGTGTGAGTGTGTGTGTGTGTGTGTGTGTGTGTGTGTGTGTGTGTGTAGTCCATTAACTTCTCCATTCTTATACCAGTACCACTTTACTACTACTGCTGCTGCTGCTGCTATGGCTTTATGGTACAGTTATCTAGTGTGGAAAATCCTCTACTAATTTCCAGGTAGATTTAGGTGTTTTATACTTATATATGGTAATATAAATTTGACTTTCTCAAAACTTTTATTTCTAATCATGATTATGATTGCATTAGAATCATGGGTTAATTTAGTGACAGTGACATACTTAAACTATTAAGTATGTAACCATCTAAGAACACAGAATGATTTCCCATTTTTCAGAATATCTTCCACATCCATCAAATTTAGTTTTCTCTATTGAAGATTTCAGGGTCTTTGGTCAATTCATAGGCACTTTATAGATTTTGTGGCTACTATGAATTAACGTTCGTATTTTTAATTTGTTGGGTGTTTTCTGACATAAAAAGACATAAAGACCTGTTATTAATTCTAGTAGGCTGACCACACTGACAACCTTGATGTACATCTTTCGCCCTTTTGCAGTGCTGGGGATTGAACCCAGGGCCTCCCAAATGTCAGGTAAGTGCTCTACCCCTGAGCTACAACCCCAACTCCATTGCTAAATTTGATTAGTTCTAATTGTTGTTGACTTTTTTCTAGATAGATCATATTTTCTGCAAGATATTCCAATTTTATTGCTTTAGAAAATATTTCTTCCAGAATCCTGTGAAAGCTTTATTACCTAATTTGTAGAGTCCTTCATTCAAGACATTTCTACTTTTCTTGTTAGGTATAATAATATTTGAAATGTGTGTAATGATCACTCTCTGTCACTTCCCTATATTTATGAGAAAGACAAGAACAGAAGATAGTAATTTACAAGGATATAATTACTAAAAATTATTAAATATATCCTCATTGGTGGGCCTTTCTCTTTAGAATTCTTTGTTTAGTCAATAACTTTAAAACTTAGTTGGAGGAATAATATCAGAAAATTGTAATCAGGGTTAAAGATAAAATATCTGAAGTCATGGCAAGCAATTAGCTCAAGTAATTCTGTCTCAACATTCTAAGTATTACTAAATCTTTTCCCTTCTTCCCAACTTATTTGTTTAATATTGTTAGTAAACTACTCCAATCCAGCCTATTCCATGTAGGTTGGGTCAATTTTTCCAAGTCCAGATCATATCCTGTTTTCTTAAAAGGAACAAATAGCTTGGGAAAAAAAATTTTTTTGAGTTTACACTTCTAGGAAGTTTGTGCTATCATAGTTTAAGCTCATATTGTTGTTATGTGCTGTCGAGTCAGTGTCTGACTCACAGCAACCATATGTACAACTGACAAAAACACTATTGGCAGTGCTTTTCTGCTATTCATAGGGTTTTCAACGGCTGATTGTTTTTTGGGAGTGGGTTGCTGGGTCCTTCTCCCAAGCCTACAGCATCTGGTGTTCCCAGGTGGACTCTCATCCAAGTACTCACCAGGTCTGACCATGCTTAGCTTCTGAGATCTGATGGTATCTGACGGCACAGTGGTATGGCAGCAGGCAAGCTCATATAGTTGCCCCAAAGTAGGTATAAGCATTTGCCATGTTCTATCCATGGATTGTCAAAAGAACCAATAGATCCATCCTAGAAGAGGTACAATCAGAGTGCTCTTTAGAAGCAAGGGTGGTTAGACTGTGACTTACATATTTTGGACATGTTATCAGAAGGGACCAATCCCTGGAGAAGGACATTATGTTTGGGAGAGTGGTGGATCAATGAAAAAAAGGGAGACCCTCTACTAAATAGATTGGAACAATGACTGCAACAATGGGCTTAAACATAAAAAGATAGTGTTTGGCCGGGGGCGGTGGTGCATGCTTATAATCCCAGCAGCTCAGGACGCAGAGGCAGAAGGATCACAATTTCGAGACCAGAGGCAGTTTGTGTAACTTAGCAAGACCCTGTCTCAAAAAGTTAAAAAAAAAAAGTGGGCTGAGGGTGCAGCTCAGTGGTCCAGCACTTGCAGAGCAAGCAAGTACAAAGCCCTGGGTTCAACCCATAGTATCAAAAAAAAAAAAAAAGTGTTTGTGGAACAGTGTCAAGGAGGGTTTTGTTCTGTTGTACACAGGGTCACTATAAGTTGGACCCAACTCAGTGGCACCTAACAACAACAAACTCATTTAAAAGCCCTTATCTCTGTGACTGAAATATTTGGGGCAGAAATGTCATTAGATCTGGTGCATGAAAAAAAATGGGATGTGAATAAGTTTTTTATTTTATCCGCCTCCTGCCAATTTCCTCAACCTAGCGCGTACCCCAGAGACGTGAGGAACAGGAGAAGAGCAGCCTGGTAGCCCTTCCCCTTGTGCACCCATATGATGGAGCTGGAAAGAAACTGGAGGAAATGGAGTCCAGCCCTTCGTGTTTCGATCAGGAAATTCTCTCTCTTAAGTGCACACAGCCAGGAAGAGACAGTCACTGACACTCATCCCAGGTCCCCTTCCACTAGCACACAGGTCCTACCACCTTTATGTAGGTGAAATCCAGCTGAGGTAACCATCCAGGACAAGGATGACATGGAGAGGAAAAGAAAGAGGCAGGTACAATCCAAATAGTAACTAGCCCTGTGTAAGTTTACATACTTTCCCTTGAGACTCATATCAATTCAGAAAAATGTAGATAAGTTAGATATCATCAATCCTTGCTATCTGCATTTCATACAGATAATCTCATTTAATACCCACAGAAGTCCTATGATATGGGTATTATTGTCATTCCTGTTTTATAGATGCCACAGGAGAAAGTGGCAGAGCAAGAATTCAAATTAAGAAGTCTTTGGTTCATAAGTCAGTGTCCTCAACCATTACCCTGTGGATGAGCAATCTTCTTGTATCTTACAGCAATGTACCTGAGATGCAGTCCAATGAGGCAGAATTTTTAGTCACAAGTTATAGTAATTAACTCTGGCTCTCTTAAGCAGGAAGAGAAGAATTAGCAAAATGTACCAACTCCACGTTCCAAGAACATTGCAGTTCTATGAGGCACCCCAGGGACCTCTCTAGATCACACCCATGCTCCTCTCTGTCCTATTGTAGAGCAGCAACTCCATTTCCTCTCCCATAAGAAGATCAATTACCTCGGAAGTCATATTGCACTTCTCCTAACACCACTGGCTGCCCCCATGCTTGCCTGCCTGCTTGCTTGCTTGCTTTTTTCTTTTTCTTTTTCTTTTTCTTTATTTTCCTCTTCACTTAATTTTAGGGGGCTGTGAAACACCCAAGTATGAGTCTCAGCTGCAAATACAATGAAAGCATTGCTGTCTCTCTAGGTGGAAACACTCTTCCCTTGTTTATTATGACCTCTAAACAAAGCCCCAAACTATAGGGTCAGAAGACAAAATGATTGCAAATGGTCATGAGGTCATACCATTTCTGTGGGTACCTCTGCACACAGGAAAAAGCATTTGTCTACATAATGTATAGCTCAGACCATTAGGTTGAGTAGCATGAACTCACCATTTTGGGAGGTCAAAAACAATTGTCGACTGTGAATGATATTTGGTTCAATTTACAAGCAAGATTGTTTTTTCCTCTTTTCACTGTTTTAAGAACAGAGTCTTCACTCAGTTATTTTGCTGTTCCATAGGACAGCTATTTCTGAGCAATGGGCTCTATGGTAAGACTGATGAACCCCTTGGGCTTTGGCCCATTTTCTGTCTTCTTTCATTCAGAAGTAAGTGCTTTGGTGGGACATCATTTTCTGTGAGTGTGAGATGCCATCATAATCACTAAGACCTAAGACCATGTGGGTCCAGAAAGAACAAACTTGTTAAGGAAGGAGAGCAGATGCCCCTCAAATCCATAATGAATGTTCATCCCAGTGAGAGCGAGTTGCCACCTCTTTGGTTATGCATGGGACTCATAATCAACCAGCTCCCAGGAGGCTCCCTGTTCTTGCTGGATCTGGGGCCATATTGACCCTCGGGTTTTTTTCACTTTGGTGGGTGAGCTGGATACTCACCTAGATGAGGTTATGTCCATGTTTTTGAGCCCATGCATAGCCTTCATCCCTTCATGGCCACTTCATGAACCAACTGAGCAAGCACTGGATTGCTGAGGAGAGTAGTTGACTGATATTCAGAGTGTAGGCTATCATGTCCACCTTATTAAAGAGAGCCTCTTTCACCCCCGGGGACTTTTGGAGAGTATTGCATGACACACTCTGTGCCTATTCTCAGAGGTCAATTCATATTTTCTCCTTAATCTGGTTACCAAATCTTAAATCTTACTCTTTACCAATTCCTTACTATATGAACAAACATTTAAACATTTCCCCTATATCCTATAGGAGAAGGACCCGGCAACCCACTCCCCCAAAAAAATCAGCCACTGAAAACCCTATGAATAGCAGAGAAGCAGTAACAATACTGTTTTGCCTGTTGTACATAGGGTTGCTATGAGTTGATACCAACTCGATGGCACCTAACACCAACAACATATAGCCTGTAGGGCCTGGAGTTTGGCTCAGTTTGGTAGAGAACTTCCTCTGTGTGTTCTGAGGCCCTGGGTTCAATCCCTAGCACTGCAAAAATGGGAGAAGGATCTGGCAGCCCACTTCCCAAAATAATCAGCCATTGAAAACCCTAATGAATAGCAGAGAAGCACTGGCATAGTCCTGGGCATGGCACAGTGTTGAGGAGTGTTTTGTTCTGTTGCATATTGGGTTGCTATGAGTCCAACCTGACTTGACAGCACCTAACAACAACATATAACCTAACTTCAGCTCCTACCTTTTTCTAGGTGAAATGGAGAGTGAAAACAACAATTGGTGTACTGGCAAGATTTCCTTTCTTATCACCCTACAAGCCCACCTCTGACTTGAGCATAACTTTGCAGCAGCTATTTCCAGTTAGCATCTATGTATTGTGCAAAGTTATATATGCACAGATCATTTTTCGCTCCCATTTTCAGTCAATGGATGAAGAGGATTCCCCTATGAGGCCTTGGTGTGAGTTGATGGAAGGGTCATAATATAGTAGGAGGATACAGATTAGGAGTGTGAGCCATCTGTTCATACAATTTTCTTATGCCTTCAGGATTTGCTCAGCCTGCAAAATGGGTTCTTCTGGGAATGCCTGAATTTATGGCCAGGCAGATGAGACAAAACCTACGTGAGGATGTATAGTTCAGTTTAAACTGGTGTTCTATGATTAGATTTTCAACATCCATCAGAGTCTGGAGGAACTACCTTCTCAAAAGTAAAAGAATGCTTGCCCATAGCTTGTTTATGGATTTCATTCCAAACCCTGGAGGCCTCTGCTCCAGTATTATGGGGAGACTGGTCCCCCACCTGCTACACACAGTGAGTCCACTGTCATAAGGCTCACATGGAAGAGATTTTCTGCCCCAGACCTGGCCAGTTGGAGACTAGCAAGGCTCAGTTAAAGCTAATAGTATTTCTAGCTACCTGGGATATGGGCGCAGCACTACCAAATGGGCATATGTTGCCCTCGGAGTTCAAAGCAGTTCACAAAGTATTGTGCTGCTTTTTAGCAGCCATGAGACTCGGCACATAAGTTCATTACTTTTGAGCAGCTTTGCCTTCAAGGCCCCCGTGGTCCTCCAGAAACGGTCCTGATGTGGCCTACGATTGTTTGTGTCAGGAATGGCCCTCAAAGGCTTGTGTATTAAAGGTTTGGTCCCCAGTCTGTGGTGCTGTTGGGAGGTGGTGGAACCTTTAGGAGGTGAGACCCAGTGAGAAGTGTTCAAGACATTGAGGCATACCCTTGAAGAGGATGTGGGACCGGAGTCTCCTTCTTTGTTTTTACGGCTTTTCTACATTTTATCAGCCTGCAGCCTTGGCACTGTGGCATAAGAGCCCATCAGGTCTCAGAAGCTAAGCAGGGTCAGACCTGGTTAGTCCTTGGATGGGAGACCACCTGGGAACACCAGGTGCTGTAGGCTTGGGAGAAGGACTCGGCAACCCACTCCCCCAAAACAATATGCCATTGAAAACCCTATGAATAGCAGAAAAGTACTGACAATAGTGTTTTGTCTATTATATGTAGGGTCACTTTGAGTTAGACACCAACTCAACGGCACCTAACAACATTTTATCACTTTCCAGTTTGGATGGATGGATAGATAGATAGATAGATAATGATGCTGGGAATTGAACCAGAGCCTTGCATGGATGCTAGGCAAGTGCTCAACCATGGAGCTACATTGCCATCCCCTGTTTTTTAGAGACAAGTTCTCACTGGGTATCCCTGGTGGGCCTTGAACTTGCAATCCTCCTGCCTCAGCCTCCTGAGTGCTGAGATTACAGGTGTGGGGTGCTGCAGCCCACCTCCAGGGGTTTTGCTTTGCACATGCTGCAGCTGTGATGTGCTGCCTGCTAAAAGCCCAAAAGCAAGGGGGCTGAGAAACCATGGACAGAAACCTCCCTAACTGCGAAAAGTGAACCATTTCTCCTTCTAAGTTAGTTCATCTCAGGTATTTTTTTTTCACAGTGACAGAAAGCTAATGACTGGCCTTTATTTTCATATTATATGTCTGACTTTTTTGTGTATATACATCTTACCAAGACATCCCTGGCATTGACTACTTCCTGCTCTGAGTTCCACCATCATGATATTATCAGTGCAATAGTCCAGTGTGATCTTTTAGGAAAGAGATGATCAATGGTCCTTGAGCATGGAGCCCTAAGCCAAATGGTGACGAGATACCGGTGCCCAGCCAGGCAAAGACAAATTTCTTCCAATGCTTCCTATTTATCAGAACAGAAGAAAAAGCATTTCTGAGAACAGAACCTGCATAAAAAGTACCAGGGCCCGACTTGATGGCACCTTGGCTTATTTCAGTGCTGAGTAGCACAGTGGTGGCAATTATGACAACCATGTTCTTAATCTTCTTATAATCCACTGTTGTTATTCTCCAAAACCCATCTGTCCTCTATGGCACTCTCAGGTCTGTTGCCTGTAACCATTTTTGCTTCCAACCCCTTTATCAATGAGCATCCTCAGTCAGAAGCAACAGAAACTGATTCTGGCTGACTTACGTATGGTTAAGGCCCCCACACCTTTGAACTCTTTGGTAAAAGGACTTGGCTCTGCAATTCCGCAGGGAGCATAGAGTATAGTTTTTGATTTACAATTTTGCTGGGAATAGTACGCTTCCACTGAATTCTTCAACCAAAGTAGCCCTTACTCCTCCTGTAAGGGAGGTAAAGCCGAGGACTCCACTTCCTGTTGAGATGAAATGTGTAATAACGAGGGGGAGGGCTCAGGGTTCCACTGCATCTGTCGAGAGAGGACTATGGTCGAAATTCTATTTCTTTCCTCACTTCCCAAAAGTCTCCTCTCTTACTGGAGGACTATCATGATGTTTGTGGTCATCAAGATTTGATGTTTGCTAAAAAGACCAGTAACCCACCTTATAGAAAATGGCAACCATGGGGTGCCATTCCCCACAAATTGTCCCTCACCTAAAAGTGCATCTATCAATGGTTTGGTGAAGGCAATATTTTCTTGGGGCCCTGTCTGTAGACATGGCAAAACTTAAGGGAATGTGTTTTCCTTATTCACTCGTGACAAATCTGGTCCCAACATTCCTGTCTCTCTAACCTCCAGGTCTTTGTATCCTTCCAATAGCATTTCATTGATGAATGTCTGGCATCTCAGTCTCATTCAGCAGGGACTATCAATGAATGCAGCTTTCCATCAGCTAAACAAACCGACAATTAAAACTGCTCCCAGATGTCTGAACTGACTCAAAAAACCCAAGTTCTCTGGAAAATGCACCTGTATCAATTAAATTTAGGTCAATCTATAAGTGTTTAGTCCCCACCTTGTTCTAGCTCTTCAGATATGTGCTAAAATACATTCCTTATTTGGTGTACAAGCCTTTTCCATAAGATGTGGTATCACACATAACCTTAGTTATGAAGCTAATTGTAGGTCTCAGAGGGTTGTGGAGCTGGGGTTTAGATCAGTTGGTACAGTGCTGCTCTGCACTCTCTGAGGCCCTGGGTTCAATCCCCAGCACTGCAAAAATGGGAGAAAGACATGGCAATCCACTTCCAAAGCAATTCTGAAGCAATCATCCATTAAAAACTCTATAAGGGTCACTATGAGTCAGAAACAACTGGACGGCACCTACCAACAACAGCAAGAGGGTTGTGAATGTGGGACATGGAGACAATTTTTGCTCAGATGAAACAGATGTGAAGATTCTTTTACAAGACAGCCATGACCTTGTCAGGGAAGGGAGGATGGATTTCCTTGGCCTCTGGGGAAGACTTGAGGAGCAGGAAGTGCCTAGTTCTCAGGCTCCACCAGATCCCTTCAAATCTCCATTACAAATTGTCAGCTTTTATTCTTTCCTAACCAAAGCCCTATATTTTACAGAAAAGATCTAGTAAGACTGTGGATTCATTGGCTTGCAGGACCTAACTTTGAGTTTAGCTTTTAACTTCCTTAGGCCTGTGCTTACAAGAAATAACAGTTTACCTCAACACTCCCATGTGAAATGACTGTGGTTTGAGTCAAGTAGTGCCATACCTGAGCTTTGTGTAAATGGTACATCCACTCCTATAAAATACGCACACCCCACTTAGATCTTCATATTGTTGTTTGCAGGGACTCAGTGTTGCCTTGACCAAATGGGCACTTTATTTAGAGAATGACAGGTCATGATAAATCATTTAGCTACCTTGACATAAGACCTACTAGAGCCATATCCTTCCCTATGCGTTTTGTGTTTTTTCTCTTCTTTTCTTTTTTTTTTTATTCCCCCTGCCATCAACCCCAGCAAGACCTGATAACCATTCCCAGACTTCCCTCATTACTGTGAGGTCTGTTTCCTATAACTACTCCTGGTTCTAATTTCTCCATCTGTGAGTATTCTTGGTTGTAAGAGCCAGAAACTTACTCTGGTGGATTTAAGCAGAAAAGAAACTCATTAAAACAGATATCATGAATTTCAGAGAATTTCTTGGAGTGTGAGAAAACAAGGAATAACATTCTCAAGTTACACCACAGAATTTATCCAATGAAGATCTCATGTTTGTTGTCTCCCACACCTTACACCATTGCTCAAGGCACGATACAGGAGAACCAATAATGTTGACTCTACTCACCGCCCCCCACCCCCACCCCAAGAACCTAACTTGCTAAAACTGTCACTGTATCAGAGAGAACTTCTCATAGTCCCCACCTTTTTGTACCATCCTGCCTGATTCTTGTGTAGGACACGTGCATTTCATTGGTGGAGCTGTAGCCATCAGGGAGGCCAGGAGAGCAAAGACCTGGTATTTCTGTCTCTTTTCATGTGAATTTGGCTCTGCTTCTTATAGAGCTTAAAAGGTGGGGAATTCCCTTAAACTAGGAAGGAAATCTATTAGTCTGTTTTCCATTCTACAGCAAAATACCTGAAGCTGGGTAACTTATGAAGAGAAGAAATTTATTTAACTCACAGTTTTGAAGGCTAAAAATCCAAATAGCTTGGAGCTGGCTCTTGCAAGAGATCCCGGCTACATTGCAGTATGGTAGATGGCATCATAGTGGGAACACATGGAAGCAGAAGTGATCACATAGCAAGATAGGAAGCCATAGCACGGGGAGTGGTCAGGCTCATTTTCATAACAACCCTCTTTCTAGACATATCCTGGGACCTGTGAGAGCTACATCAATTCCTTTCAAGGGCAGGGCCCTCAATGACCTAACTACTTTCCACTAGGCCCTTCTTTTAAAGGTCCTAAAATAGCACTATACTAAAGACCAAACTTCTGCTAGAGGAAACCTTGAGAAACAAAACACATTCAAACCATAGCAAGGATAGCCTGAAAGTTTTATAAATATTCATTATCATAAGGTCACAGGATACACCAACAGTTCACACAATTCTCATTGAGTATCTATGGGGTGCATCGGGGATACATAAGTGAGTAAAAATAAAATCCCCCAAATTATGGAGTTTAGAATCTCATGTAATAAATTCATCTAAATAATCATGAAATAATGCAAAATAGGCTTTTGTAGTGGTGTTTATAAATGCTACGAGAGCACAGAGGAGGAAATCATTAATTCTGACTGGAATAATTATAGAAGACTTATAAACGGAATGACATTTGCTTTGAATCTTGAAGGCTAAGTAAAGCCTCATTAAGGAGAAGTGAGGGGTGGGAATGGGGGCACAGGTAGGGAGAGAATTCCAGAGTGCAACATTTATTAAATTTGATGGCATATTCAAAAAAGTTCAAATAGTCCAAAGTTAGTAAGATAAATCAAGCTGAAAAGGGGGTATTGGAAATAGATTTTAAGGTCTTGAAATCTAGGTTAGATGTTTACCTTCTAGGGGGAATGAGCAAAGACATTTAAGCAAGAAAGAAAAAGATATGAAACTTCTGTTTCAGAAAGAGAGCTTTGGAAGATAGTTTTAAGTGAGAAAAGTCTGTCAGCAGGAAACCAGTTAAGTCAGTTATTGACACTGGGCAGAGGTTACAAAGGTCAGAAGTAAGACACGGATGGGATTGATCTGAGCATCCTTTGGAGGCGCAACTGATTAATATTGGTGATAAAGAGGAAAGGGAAGAATTAAAGATAACACTAATGCTTCTGGTTTGAATGTCTGAGCTAGAAAGACTTTGACTGAGGTAGAAATATAGGAAGAAGACAGTTGAAAGGAGAAAAAAGTATCCTGTTTGACCTTGGAATTTCTGGGATTAAAGCATTGGAAAGACATTCATGTTGGAGAGTTGGATCCAGACACCAGGAGAGAGGTCTGTTTGGGACATATACAGTGGGGATTCCCAACTAAAGGGGTTTTTGTTGCTGGCCCAGGAGCAAATGCGGTTAGCTAGAGAAGGAAGGCAGGATGATGAGAAGACCAACAGAGCTCTTGGGACAAGCAATGCTAAGTTTTTAAATGGGAAAGGACAAGAGAAATGGGTGGGGAGTAAGAGGAAAAGGAGAAGAGAGACATTTGTTTGTTTTGCTTTGTCTTTAGAAATAAAAAAAGCATCAGGAAGGAGGCGATGTTAAAAACATCATGTGCACAGAGAAGTCTAGCAAGATGAGAAATGGCACTACAGGAGATGATCCAGGTGCTTAGGCTCCTCTCTTGAGTGTTCAGGGGAATCCTATCAGCAGAACTCAGACTTCAGCAAGTCTAGAGGTGGAAGGAAGGGAAGCAAAGAACGGGAGATGGCAGAGAGTGCCCTGTTGTGAATAATAGCTGAGCAGAATTCAGACTTCCCTGGCGATAGATCTCCCATTGTCTCTGGGGTGTGTATTCCAAGACCCTCATGGATACCCGAAATGGTGAATAGTACCAGATCCTAGCACTGAATGCCTTCTCCATCTTATGTAAGCACTTACCATGTATTAAAGCCTTAATCTTTGCAGTTTGAAGTGAAACAGCAAAACTAATATGAATTTCCTTTTCCTTCAGAATTTCAGAGACAGAAAGCTCTCTCTTAGCAACCTCAGCATGTGGTTGCTTTCCTTTTCTCAAGAACTTTCATCTTATTAAAGGAAGCATTTTATGGCTTCTCTTTGGCAAATGTGAATTGCCAATACCACTATTCTTGTGCTTTAGAACCATTGTTAAATAAAAGTTACGAGAACAAAAATATCGTGACACTACGACAGTTGATCTGCTAAGATGGCTAAGTGACTAATGGGCAGGTTGCATACAGAGTGGATACAGTGGACAAAAGAATGATTCCCATCCTGGGCCAGATGGAACAGAATGGTAAATGATTTCATCGTGCTACTCAGAATGTTGTTGTTGTTGTTAGGTGCTGTCCAGTCGAGTAGGTATCCGACTCATAGCGACCCTCTGTACAACAGGGGAAACACTATTGTCAGTGCTTCTCTTCTGTTCATAGGGTTTTCAATGGCAGATTGATTTTTTGGGAGGGGGTTGCCAGGTCCTTCTCCCAACTACTCAGAATAGTGTGCAGTATAAAACTCATGAATTGTTTATTTGGGGAATTTTTCACTAAATATTTTCAGTCTGTGGTTAACAATGTGTAATTGAAACCAAAAACAAAAAAACAAAAACAAAACAAAGCTGCATATAAAGGCGGAGAAGAACTGCTGTATCTGACTCTGTACCCATGTTCTAGGCTGAGGTTCCCAAAATGAGTTCCTGGCACATTGTTCCTGCTAGCCAATATTTACATATGGAAGAATGGGGCCTGCCATGAAGGAAGTTTGGAGTTTAAGTTAAAAAAAGTTGAAGAGGAGACTTTACTTCTGGATATCTAAGAGAATTTAAACTTTCCTCATATGTATTGAGAATCTCTGAATGTCAAGGATGACACAAATTCCCTAGGACTTGTTTGCATCTTAAAAGTGAGTCCTCATTTCTTGAAATTAGTGTTTAAATGGACACATGTAGAGAACTATAGCCTTATTTTACCCACTGAATCCAGTTGCTCACACGAAAGGGCTAATTTCACTACATGTCTATTGAAATGCAGGCTCAGAGTCGACACTCTGTTTTGTCCCGCTTCTGAGACCCTTGAAGATTTTCAGTATTAGCTGAATAGCTGTATTTCAACCATTCAGAAATGTCTCTTTTTTAACAATATTTTTCTACTTTTGTAATGATAAAATGTTTTATATTCATGCTGTCCTGTACAGTTGCTACTAGCCACATGTGGTCTGGGAGCACTTGAAATATGGCTAGTATAGTGGCAGAACAAATTTAAATGTAAATAGCCATGGGTGACTGATGGCTACCATATTGGACCATGCAGCTCAAGTATGGCAACTAGCTTAACTCTTTCTTTTGATGATCATGATATGGCTCCTGTGTGAATCAGCTTTCTGTCACTATAACAAAATACCTGAAATAGTCAGCTTATGAAGAGAAAAGTGTTATCCTGACTCATAGCTTTGGAGATTTCAGTCCATGATCTGTTGGTCTCATTTCTTTGAATTTGTGGTGAGCATGTGCTGAAGCAAAACCTCTCATGGCCAGAAGCAAAAGAGAGAGAAAAGGGGGCTAATGTCCCACAGTGCTTTTTAAGGGAATGCCTCTCCATGACTTAAAGATTTCTCACTAGGCCCCACCTTCTAAAGGCCCCACCACCTTCCAACAGTGCTTTTTAAGGGAATGCCTCTCCATGACTTAAAGATTTCTCACTAGGCCCCACCTTCTAAAGGCCCCACCACCTTCCAATAAGACCACCCTGGGGATGAAGGGTTTAAATACATGGGCCCTTGGGGACATTCAAAATCTAGATTATAGCAGCTCCCCATTGGCAAAGGGGGATAATTTTAAAGATAAGTATATAATCAACTGTCCAATCCCCAAAGACACATTGAAATAATAAATAGCCAAATGAATAGTTTTATAATTGGTATTAGAATCACAGACTTTTATGCCTGGAAGACTTTAGACCTTAGACCTTGTCTATTCCAATCTCTTCACCTTACTGCTGAGAAATTCAAAGACCATAGGGAAAGTGTGATTTTTCCAGGACTGAGGGCAAGATATGGGCAGAAGCAGAATTACAGGCAGGTTTCCCTGGCCCCATTCCAGGCAGCATGACTGCAAGTAGCCTCACCCACCTCGAACCAGAGATGACATCTGCATCCCCATTCACACTAAACCTGCATAAATACCAAGGAGCTATACCTCACTTGGTTCCTGTCTACCTCCTGCTATAGAGCCTCATCAAAACACCTTAAATGTGGTGTTGGAAGTTTTGGTGCTGGGGATTGAACTCAGGACTAAGCATGAGTTCATACTCTCTGCCTCAACTTTTTTTTTCTTGTTTTTGCTTTGTTTGAGATAAGATCTCACATGCATCCCAGTCTGGCCTTGACCTCACAATCCTCCTGCATCAGCCTCCAAGGGAGTACAGAAGTGCACCACCATGTCCAGCTTTCTTCCTCCCTTCCTTCCTCCTTCCCTCCCTCCCTCCCTTCTTTCCTTCCTTCCTTCCTTCTTTCTTTCATTCAAGAAAAAATGGCAAAGCTACTGTCTTTGAGCCACATGGTCTGTCTTCTAGCCCCAAGGGAGGAGCAGAACTGAAGGAATAAATCCTCTAGAGGATCTGGAATCAAGGCCACCACAGAGCTTTCTCATAAATTGCCCCTCCATGACCCTCTGGGTATATTCACAATGGAGAACTCTAAGATGAGGGAGAAGCTAATTCATTTTATAAACATCAGTTTAAATCTCTGTGTGTACCTGAGCTGCAAAATTAATTATGACTGTGATAAAATGGAAAAACGGGGTTAAGATTATAATGAATATAACCAGAGTCTATGTTCTTAACCAGTTTACTTTCCAAAACATAAGTAAATGATTTCATGAATCTAAATCTCCTTATGCAAAGCTACATAATGGTTAACCATAGTTAATTGAGTATACACCAGAAAATAATATATAAGAAATCATCAAAGGGTGTTTCTTTATTCTTCTAAAATAAGAACAAGTCCCGTGGTGTGGACTACAGGGGGGAAACCCATCCTTCAATAGAAATGTAAAGTTGCAAAGACAAGTAACCACTTCTCAACACATTTGTGTACAGTGGGGCCTGTTACAGAGATATTCCAGATGTTTTCTTTCTGGTGTGAATCTAGGGTCCTTGAAAAGATCCTCTTCTTACAATCTTTGTCTTGAAAGATAAAGACCCAAACCTCCACCTGATTTTCAAGGCAGGCCATTCCAGGAAGTTTCACATCTCAGGCTACTTCATGTGACTCAGAGCCCACTTTGGAGAAAATTAAAATTCACTTACTGACATTGAAGCCTTTTGTCTTCTTTTGCTCAAGGTCTTTCCTAAGTGGAACCCTGAAGCCTATGGCAACCAACAAATCTAGTGGAGAATTAATTTCTGCTGACTGTAAACACAGACAAGATGAAAGGGACACCTTAAGCATTCTATGCAGCCTTGGGATGCCCAGAGAATGGTGCTTATCAATAATCAATACACACAGACATTATTGCTGTGCAGCATAAGTAAGGATGGGATCCCAGCAGCAGCTGATACTTAGTGCACAACTCCTGTGTGCATCCACTCTCATAATCCTCATGAGCAATCTCTGAGATAGGACGAATTATGAGATGTAGTTAACAAACAGACAAACAAAAATGGTAAATATTTACCTAGAAAAGTTGTTACAATAAAAAACACATTGCTGTTATACTCCTCAAAATACTCCCCCTGGCTTTGCACACTTATCCCATCTTTCTTGCCAGTTTCCCTAGTGGTTCTGAGTGTCCTCTTTCATAAGTGGTGCTTCTAGTTTGGCAATTTCTGTCAAAAATATTCCAGTGTGTCCTCATCCACCTTATTCACCAGACATGGCATCAGGTGACTTCTGGCTCTTTCCCCAATGTCAAAATAGCCATGAAAGGCAAACATTTTAAATCAGGTAAGGCCGTCGAGGCAGCCACAACAGTGCAGCTAGAGACAGGAAAGGGGACTTCCAGAATTGCTGCAGAAAGTGGCAAGAACAATGGGGAAAGTGTGTTCAAAGCTGGGGGGGAGCGGTATTTTGAGGGGGTTTAACAGCAACGTGGTTTTTTTAATAATATATATTTTTAAAATTTAAACATTCACAGACTCTTTTGATCATACCCTGTATTGTCACCATCATTGACCAGTTGGGGAAGTTGAGGCAAAGAGAATGAAATAATTTTCTCCAGGGCATACAACTACCAGTTGGCAGAGTTGGGATTTAAATCTGGATTTATCTGGCTCAGATCTGGTATCATTATAATAGTCTGCCTGCTCTGTGTTGGAGGGAGGAGAGAGATCAGAACCAGTAGATAATAGGGTCCCAGGCCTGCCAGCAAGTTACCTCTGAGCCATCAGGAATGCGTCTTGGCTCTGTTCACTGCCCCTCTGCCTTGATTCTCCCAGACAGCAGATCTGGCTCCTGCTCACCAAATCTTTGCCTTAACAACTTTCACCCCTTACTCTACATTCATCCCTCTTACCCGTCCCTCCACCATCCACCCCACCCTGTGGTCCCTCAGACATCTCAAGTCTTCATCCTGTTTGGGGTCAGTGTGTACAGTGGGTGCTAATGGAATCAAGATCTTTCCTTTAATGTGACTTCAGCACTGTGAGTTCCTAACACCTTTACTTCCTGTGTGATGGTGGGGATTTTAGCTGCACCCTTTCCTCTGGGCAGTACTCCCCCGAATGGTTGCTTTCCAAGGTTTGATATGCTCATGGAGGAAATGGTACACATGTTGATTTAATCATTGACTATCACAGCTTTCTTGGGATATTCAAAACTTTGCACTGCTAAATCCAAGGGCTATTTTAGAATTAGCACAAGTTTACTTTCTGAAAATGATTCCTTAAGCTTTCCTAACATGCTAGGATAAAGACAATCCATGTGGACATTACTTCCCAGATGGACTTATTTGGCAGTTGACACTTGGGTGCTACATCATGAACTATACCCCAAAAGGCTGAGATGAGAGAGTTGGAAGTCTGGTATTCCCTTGGAAGAGGGGACTCTAAATTTCTGCAGGCCTTCCATGGTGTGAGAGTGACTCTTTTTATGCATTTTTTTGGTACTGGGGACTGAACCCACATACGCTTTACACATATTTTGCAAGCGCTCTGCCACTGAGCTATGCCCCCAGCCCCTTTTTAATTTTTTATCCTAAGACAGGGTCTCACTAAGTTACACAGGCTGCCTCTGGCCTCAAATCTGCAATCCTCTGGCCTTGAATCTGCTATCCTTCTGCCTCCGCCTCCAGAGTCACTGAGATTATAGGCATGAGCCACCGTGCCCTGCAGAAGAGTGACTTTTGCATTTGAAGAGATGGTTTTACTCCACCAGCCCTGTCATGGGAACCAACCACTCTGGTTTGTCCTCTTCTGGAGAAGGGTGATCTACCTGGCAGTGAGGAGAATCTGGATGTGATAGGCTTTGGAAAAGCCCTTTCCAATGTGACTGCTTCTTAGGAAATTTCTAGGGTGATTTTTGTGACTTTGCCCTGAGAGTCTGAACTGTGATTCCACTTGATAATGAGGTGCATCAGGTACTTATAACAAATAACTATCAGTTGCTAAGAAGCAACTCTATTCAAACATCTTCCTTTTAGCAAATTTTGTTATCATTTTATAAAGCATATACTAGAAATAATGGTGGCTGATCCTTCCAAGCTGGACCCAGGAATGACGATGTCCTCAGAAGAAAGTGTATGGCGATGCTCATCCTACCAGCGCCCCATTATGGTGCCTCTTGTATCAGAGATATCTACAGGTTTATGGAGGTTTTTACCTGGAACCACAGTTCTGGATACTCTCTGTCGCCAACCCTGGTGCCAGCTGTTCCACCATGCCTCCTGCCATTATGGACTAACATCCTCTAACTGTGAGCCCCCCAGTAGATCATTTCATCCCATAAGTTTGTTTTGGTCAGTTTCTCTGCCACAGTAACCAGTGAACTGACTAATATAGTATGTATAAGTATTGTTGTTATTGTTAGGTGCCATTGAGTGGGTATCCAACTCATAGCAACCCTATGTACAACATGTGAAACACTCCTTGAAGCTGTGCCATGCCTGGCATTATATCAGTGCTTCTCTGCTATTCATAGGGGTTTCAATGGCTGATTGATTTTTGGGAGTGGGTTGCTGGGTACTTCTCCCAAACCTACAGCACCCAGTATTCCCAGGCAGTCTCCCATCCAAGTACTAACCAGGCTCAACCCTGCTTAGCTTCTGAGATCTGATGGATCGGATATCACAGTGGTACAGCTGCAGGCATATATAGATATTAACATGGTATATTTGGTGTTTAAACTATCCGTGGTTTTAGATATCTGCAGAAGGTCTTGAAACTTATTCCCCCTTGAAACTTATTCCCTATGGATAAAGAGGGCTGGGATTTAGCTCAGTGGGTAGAGCGCTGTGCTGCAGTCTCTGAGGACCTGAGTTCAATTCCCAGCACCGCAAAAATGGGAGAAGGGCCTGGCAATCCACTCCCAAGGCAATCCCGAAACAGTCAGCCATTGAAAACCCTATGAGGGTCGCTATGAGTCGGATACCGACTCAACGGCACCTAACAACAACAACAAATGGATAAAGACAACCACTGTAGTCTGTCTGTCCCTCTCCTTTCCCTACCTCCTCTATTACCTCACAGCTTTTACTGCCTCCCAACTTCTATGCCTTCATGTCCTCTGTGCAGTTTTTCTCGGGACCTCCCCCATTTCTGCTTACTCTACCATTGCTTCTCCTTTAACTCTCACCCTGCTAGTCCTTGAAAGTGTCTAGCTTGGTTTGTTAGTGTCCTGGACAGCACATCCATATTAAGCAGTGCAGTCATGGAAAGCCATGCATAGGCTATAGATGACCTCTTTCAGATCAGCCCCTTTGTCTGGGATAATCAAGCAGGGTGATAGAGCCATACGTTGTGTTGTAAATCAAGGGAGCTGTGTAGAAGGAATGACCTTTGCCTACTTCAGAAAGTACAAAAATCAGAGCCTTGTGATCAAAAGAACACCTTGCATATTTTTCCTAAAGGATGTATGCCATATAAGCCTAAAAAGCCACACTTGCCATTGGAGAGTAGACCTTTATAGAGTAGGGACCATGTGTTTCTTTCAACTCTGGGTTGTATCTCTGTTGGGTAGATGACTAGATAGAAATTCTAGAAACCAACTATCTCAATGACTAAAAGAAGATGGACTTGGTAAGAAAAGGTGAAAGAGGTTAAGAAAGGCTAAAAGGGTGACCGCAAAATGTTATTAGGAAAATAAAGTTTAAAAAAAAAGATATTCCTCAAGCCAGAGTGTAGCTCAGAGGTAGAGTGCTTGCTTATGTAGCATGTTTAAGGCAAAAAAAAAAAAAAAAAAAAAAAGTCTTTTCTCAACTATTCCTTATGTACAGGAAGTATAGAGTGTGGCAAATGAATTTCAGTGGTAGCAAGAAACAGCCTGATTAACCACAGATGGAAGTAGTGAGGGAAGCTTCTAAAAGCTTCTAAAAGCCTGTCCTTACATAGGGCCATGGAATAAGTAAATGCAAGACTACTTCAGTCTAGTCAGAGGGCCTAAAATTTAGGAGTTTTGTAATTTGAATGCTAAAAATGTAACAGAAATGGGAAACGGTATACTTCTTTAACTACTTATAATTAATAGAGGAGTCTTCCTTTTATCTACATTTTTTTTCTCTCCCCACCACCATTACTAGTGTGCCCACCTAGGGTGAGGCTAGCAGGTAGTTAAGGAGGCCATGGCTCCCAGGGGCCAACCCTACACTAGCAGGGGCCTGAGGGGGAGGGCCACCTTAAATGCTGCGCCCTAGGCTCTTGATTGATGCCTGAAGCCTTACCACCCTGGTATGGGATCCTCTCAGATCTTGGAAGCTAAACAGGGTTGGGCCTGGTTAATACTTGGATGGGAGACCACCTGGGAACACCAGATACTGTAGATTTGGGAGAAGGACCTGGCAACCCACTCCTAAAAATCAATCTGCCATTGAAAGCCCTATAAATAGTGGAGAAGCACTGACAATAGTGTTTCGCCTGTTGTACATTGGGTTGCTATGAGTCGGATACCGACTTGATGCACTTTACAACAACAACAGGCCCTGGCTGTCTCTCTGTAGTCCTGGCCCACTTTCTTTCAGACAGTCTCACTTTGCAGCCCAGGCTGGTGTTGAACTCAAGATCCTCTTGCCTCAGCCTCCTGAGCCTAGGATTATAGGTATGCAACACCACCGGACACCATACCCAGCAGTCCTGTCCCTCCTCAGTGGAAGTGTGGTGGCTTCATTTTTCTAAAAGCAAAACTTTTTGGTGGTTTAGATGAGATAAACATTTATCCTTTTCTTTCTGACTTAAACTGTTGGACTCAAGCTAAAAATGAAGACTTACTTGTATGTGAGACAGAGAAGCTGAAAATGCAAGGTTTTCTAAATGTAAAAAGAAAATCCCAAATTTGGTTTCTTGTTGTTGTTTTTGTTGTTAGGTGTTATCGAGTTGTGTCTGACCCATAGTGACCCCTATAGGGTTTTCAATGGCTGGTTGTTTCAGGGTTGCCTCTGGAGTAGATTGTCACATCCTTCTCCCATTTTTGCAGTGCTGGGAATTGAACTAGGGACCTCAGAGACTTCAATGTTGCTCTACCAACTGAGCTAAATCCCAGCCCCTGGTTTCATGTTAGCTGTTTTTTTTTTCTTTTTCTTTTTTTTTTAAATTATTATTATTTGATTTTTAAATTTTTTTTCTGAAATCCCTGTAGAATATTAAGTGCTTCTCCTGTCTGGAGGGCTGCCAGGTGCCCCCCTCTACTCCAGACATTTCTGCATTGGCAATCTGTCCCCTATAGTCCAAGCACTCTCCAGACATCTCATGTTTGTGTGACTTATTAATAATTGGCTGCAACCTTTCCAATTTTCCCCTCTAATAGGCTTGCAGAGTTTTGTTACTTATCACGTTATGAGCTCAATTCTTCTAGGTTTTTACATTACTCGTCTAATGCCTTCAGGTAAATTGAAGGATCAACCTGAGTAACTTGATGCTCATGAGGACGACTTTGAGGCAAGTGCCAGCCTAGACGGGACCAGAATGTTTTCTGAAAACCTGGGTTAATTTTCTACAGCTGTTCTATAGGGCTGCATCATGCACAGCTTTTATCCCAGCACTGAAGAAAGTCTTGTGAACAAGTACCACAGAAACAGTGAAACAGAATATCATAGAAAACAGTGGGACCGATTATCACTTTCTCACTGAGTGACACATATTCACATATGCATTTATTCATTCTGTCACTTCCTAAAAGGCCATACTTTCTAAGTATCCTTCATAACAATAAGCATGGTATTATTGCCTTTTTGTTGCAAAATATTCCAGACTTCTTGCCTTATTAAAAACAGTCGCATCCATTCAGAATGATTCTTCCTCAAGCATTTATTCCTGGAGGAAACATTCTTAGATACCTTGACTTAGGGGTGTCTGATTTCATATTGTACTGAAAAATGATGACTTTTTGAGCTGGTCATGGTGGTACATGCCTGCAATCCTAGTGACTCAGGAGGTTAAGGCAGGAGGATCACAAATTTGAGGCTAGAGACACCCTGGGTACCTAGCAAGACCCTGTTTCAAAATAAAAAAATAAAAAGGGGGCTGGTGGTGATAGAGTACTTGCAAAGTATGCATGAGCTCTGAGTTCACCTCCTCAGTATCAGAAAAAAAAAGATTTTTAAAAAATTGTTATGAATCGTGTAAAAAATATCAGGTGTTGGTGTTGCAGCTCAAGTCTGGGGTGCTGTGAAGAAATGAGCACTTCCCTTCTCATGGGCTCCAGGTGTCCCGGGGCTTCATTTTGGTCTGTTTGCTGGTTGGCTACGTTCGGTTACAAAGATGCTGGAGATGCCAGGTGGGAGCTGCTTGGCCAACCAGGTTCGTCTCCCAGGGGAAGTGAGTCCTCAGTCTGGTCCTGGGCTTTTCAGGGCAAGAAATGATTTGTTAGGGTGCCTGGAGGTGTTCAGTGTGGACCACCTCTTAACTTAAGCCATTAGACAACGGCATGTGAACCATGAGGCCACTTCATTCATACTTACCACAAAACATACCAGCCAAATGTCACAAACATATATAGTGCTGGTGGCCCTCCATGCCCATTCACAAAAGCCTCCTGTGTCCTCCTCCATTGTAGGGAGGTATGTCCCAGAGCACAGAAAAATTTTATTCCTGGTCCAGTCTTCCTCCTCTCCCTCTCTTCCAACAATATTGGGGAGAGAGGGATAATCTCTGGATCTCTCTTTCTGAAAGTCCCCATGCTGACCATTTCGGTCCCAGAACAATTTCTCTCAAGATTAACTCACTTTATTCACTCCTTGTGATCAGCCAAGGACTCATTTGGTGACACGACACTGCCTTCCTGAAAATGCACACGTCACCCTGCAGGACTGGGGTTCTTAAATTTCTCTAAGCCTTGTATTCAGTGAAAATCCATCACAGCTATCATTTCTGCAGATAGTTGGTTACACTGAGGGCACCAAGGGTCCCCAGGTCACCAAGGGTCCCCAGGTCACCAGGCACAGTTCTTGAAGGTCTGAGTGGGCCTTGCTGTTCCCTCCAAGAGTGGACAATTTTAACAACCACACAAAAGAAAAGAAAAATGATCAATGTATCCACATAACCAAAACAAACTGGAGACCTGCTTTGCCTGTCTGCTCAACTTCAGCCTTCGATGTTGTAGCTGTTGTTTGGTGGCTTTGAGTCAGGACCAACTCATAGAGACCCTATGTACAACAGAATGAAACACTCCCTGACACTGTGCCATGCCCGGGACAATGTCCATGCTTCTCTGCTGTTCATAGGGTTTTCAATGGCTGATTGTTCTGGGATTGTACCAGGAGTGGGCTGCCAGGTCCTTCTCCCATTTTTGCAGTGCTGGGGATCAAACCCATGGCTTCAGAGCACACATAGCTGCACTCTACCAACTGAGCTAAACTCCAGCCTTCAGCTTTGTATAACAGCAAATAAATGTTGCACAGAAGTCTCAAGATTGGAAAACTCCTCCCCACAGCACATACATGGGCACATGTGCCCATCCATATGCTTCAGCATATGAAAAAGTAAGTGAATCAATGAAAATAGAACTCTGTTTTTTAAAAAAATCACTGAAGGTACATGTAATCTCTCTTGCCTATGTTGTCATGATCAAGTTTATATGTTATAGAGTTCTGAAAACCTCTATGTATTTATACTTAAAAATCTGTTTGATAGAAAGATAGGTGCTATCTCGTTTATGCTCTAAGTAACATGCTGCACACATAGATGCCTGGCTGTGTGGATGGGTTTTGCTTGTTGAAACTCTAATAATAGGCAGAGATGATTGATACCAAGACTAATTCAAAGGTGTTCCCTGCAGCCCACCTTTTTTATCCCTCCCTGCAGTTGCAAGTCAGCTCCCCTCCCCCCCAGGGGCATAAGATGCAAATTAAAAAACAAAACAAAACAAAAAGCAACACTGGTTAGTCAGAATGTTCTCTGTACTGGAAAACCACCATTGGAGGGGCCAGGAAATGACAATTTTCAGCCTCTTGTGGTACATGAAATATAAACCATACATAGTGTCATATGAAACCAAGGACGCTCATATATTTCAGGAAAATCCCTCCCTCCCTGGGGGTTGTTGATTTTTGTTCTACATGAATCAATTCCTGTATTTTCCTACAGAGCATCTCTGGTTCCTGCCGGAAGGAAATGAGAGACTTCAGTTCTTGGGAGGAAAGCTACTCCTTCTGCAGTCTCCAGGCCTTTACTGGAAATCCTGTGTGTTTCCCCTATAAGGACTGACAGGTTTACCTAAGCCATGAAAGCTGCACAAAGATAAGACCCATGACGTGTTCCCTGTTATGAAAAAAGCCATCCGCTTACCAACTGGAGAAAAAGTGTGCCCTTGATTTTGAAGGGACTGTAGCAACTTAAGCATGAAAACAATCCCTCCCCTTTCATTTAAATCCCACTTTCTCCTGGGGTGAGGACTACATGTAAATTATGCGAAGTTTTAGAAAGTAGCTGACAGGTCACTGGGGTTGTGGCCACATGTGGCTCCTGCTCTTATCCATAAAAGCACGTTCTGCCCCTTTCTGTAGACAAGAGCAGAAATGACCGGATGGAATGCCCTTTTGCCCATACTATTTGAAAAGAATAGTTTAAATGATCAAATGCTTTGACACTTTGACAAAAACAATCAGAACTGGTAGGAACCATACCATGCGTAGTCACAGAATACCCAAGGTGAACGTGCGTGGCTGGAATAGATGTGGGAGCTGGTATGTCCATCTCTGCTATATTTGGAGATATTGTGCCTATATACATTGAAATTGTTCCCAAGATAAACTCATTCTCTGCAGAATACCCTTATTTTGTGGGGATCAAACTCAGGGCTTAGCACATGCTAGACAAGGGCTCTACCAGCCAGCCACATTCCCAGCCTTCTGTACAATCCAATTTGAGCTGAACAATTTTTTAGGATCACAAACATTTATCATATTGCTTTGGTTTCAATCAGTGATAGCAATCTGAGATAGTTATGGGCCCATTACAAGTCTGTTGAATAATCTGTGCCTCAGTTTCCTCAGATATAAAAGGAGGATAATAATAGTATTTACCTCCAAAAGTTCGTTCTTTCTTTCTTTCTTTCTATCCTTCCTTCTTCTCTTTCTGTTTCTTCTTTCTTTTCTTCTCTCTTTCTTCCTTTTTTCTTTCCTTCCTTCTTCTGTTTCTTCTTTCTTTTCTCCTTTCTTTCTTTCTTTTCTTTCTTTCCTTCTTCTCTTTCTTTTTTCTTTCTTTCTTTCTTTCTCTCCCTCTTTCTTGCTTTCTGGCTTTCTCTCTTCCTCTTTCTTTCTTTCTTTCCTTCTTTCCTTTCTTGCTTGGAACTTGCTATGTAGCTCAGTTTGGCCTTTAACTCATGTCAATCCTCCTGCTTCAACTTCCTAAGTGCTGGGATCACAGGCATGCACCATCATGCCTGGCTCTCTGTTTATTAATTTCATAAATATTGTTGCATGTCCCCGATACAGTGGGGAGCCATGCTGAAGGAGGGACCCTGACCCTCCTCACCTTTACAGCATAGGAAGGAAAACAAACAAAAAAACTAAGCAATTTTATGTGATATGAAGTGTTTTGAAGGAAAAGAACCAGGTTTAAAGGGAGGGTTTCCTGAAATAGAGACATTTAAATTGAAGGATATAGAAAAAGGTCTTGGAGCATGTGCAAAGGCCTGGAGGTGAAAGTATCTTTGAAGACTGAATCAGCCCAAGCAGGTAATGCCTAGTTGGAGGAAAATGATGTTGGTGGAGGGAGTAAATGGACAATATACAAGTCCATATGGTGCTGGGTTTTAGGTCAAAGAAAGTTGAAACTTTTTTGAGTACAGTGAGAAGTTATCAGAAGACTTTAGCCATGAAGAAGACCTGACCTCATTTACTTTTTAAAAAGAACTTCCTGGCTATTGTGTGGAGAGGAGACTAAGGAAGGGCTTTCATTGTGAGGATTAAGTGAGATTATATATATTTAACATTCTGTACAATATCTGACATGTAATACTTGTCCAGTTAAGTCAGTGATTTTTATTAATAAATATTAATATTAACAATAATACTTCAGTTTGGTATTATAAATCTGGTGATATAAATTGAACATGTACATCTGAAATTAAAAAGTCTTCTTTGATTTCAGTCACTACAATGTCAGAAAAAAAGTACATCAGGAGATTGGAAGTAAGTTTATTGGTTTAGATAGGACTCAAACATAGAGCTAATTTGGACTCTTGGAATTTTTTATCTCATTATTTTCCATATAATTAGGTGCATGTGTTATGTGCAAACTTTTCACTGTTCAAATTTGTGAAAGTTTTTCATTAATTAAATTAATATGCCCATCTATAAAAGAAGGCATTTCTTGGGAATACTTTATTTTCCAGAAGTCACAATATTTACTTTTGTAGAATTTACTTCTGACCAAAATGAAGATATATGTAGAGAGAATGTGTTTGGAAGGCTAGCATTTATACTAACTCTTAGGCTTTCCCAAAGGGTCTTTATAGGCTTCAGTGAACCAAAGGCCTCATACTCAGTTCTGCTGGCTCTGTGGTGGGGTTTTAGCCCTTCAGCACATCTCCTCAACTTCTGGACAGTAGGCCATAACCGGATTCCTGAGTTACCAGGGGGAATCTGAGGCACAGTACGTCCAAGGTTCTCTAGACCAATAAAAAGCAAACATCGGGGCTGGGGGTGTGGTCCCACTCTAGAGGTCTCCCGGCCTTGGGTTCCTCCATCCCAACTGCAGAGCAGATGATAAAGCAAATGCAAAGAAATCTACAGACATACTTTTCCAGACTTCTCTGAGCCTCAATTTTCTTATCTATTAAATGGCCCTAATAATCCTGACCTCCTTCTGAGGCTACTGTGGGGACTGAGGGAGAAAATCCCTCTAGAGTTTCCCACACCTACAAAGAGCTCAACGACTGTCATCTGTTGAGATAGTTACTGTCAAATTCCAGATAAAAAAAGATGGTTCTGGTATTTCACGTAGAACAGCTTTGGATATTAGAAAATGGTAGTTCAATGACCTTCGACATTTTATGGATGTCTCTAATTTGACCCTTGAGCCAGCTTGAGACCTGGAAAAGAGCCCCTCCCCTTCCCGAACTGACTCCAGCTGTCGCGCATCTCCCTTAAAGTCACAGACTGGCAGCTCCGTGCGAAGTGGTCCTCCAAATCCTGCTCGAAATTACACTTGTAACCTGGGAGTTTGATAAGCCAAGGGGTCTGGGACTTCAATCCACCCCCACCTTCCGCCCCTATCCTTTGCTTTTCTAATTATCTTTGTAATGCTCTAATGCTAAATAATGATGCTGCTAATGCACGCTGCATTTCACACACAGGTGCCAGCTGTTACCTCGCGGGGCAGCTGACCGCACCGTGCCCACTTAGGCGCATTCGCGCGGCCCAGCCCTGCCCACACAAACAAAACAAAGAAAGCCCAGCTTCCTCCCGCCGCTCTTGCCCCTCCCTCCTGCCTCCAGGAGGCCCCGCTCCCTCCAGTCCGCGGCCGCCCGCCTCCGCCGCCCCTCCCTCACCCTTCCCCTAACTGCCCTCCCTCCCACCGGTGGTTTCTTCCTGCAGCCCAAATCCAGGAAACACCCCGCCCCCGCCCCCGCAACATTTCCTCTACCCACAATTTTCTCCGGGGCCTGAGTCACACACAATTCACTGCCCCGGGAGAAACCCCAACTCTCCCATTCATTTGTGGGGCTAGGGCTTAGATGAGGTGGCTTATTTTTGAATCTGGTAATTGAACTTTCATCATTGAATTAAAAAAAAAAAAAAGGCATATTGAAGACAAATGACCAAAGAACAAATGTGAGACTGTCGGCCGCGCGCGCACACACACTCACCACACACGCACACACACGCACACAAAGACCCTTTACATGTTCGTCAATGGAGCAGCCTTCTGCAGACAACATCTGCAGGATGAGTCGGGTTTTTTTTGTTTTTTGTTTGGTTGGTTTTTGTTGTTGTTTTTGGTAACTTAAATCTCGCAATTCATTGTTTCTGTGGTGCTGGCTACAACAGCTAAGAGTGTGACAGCGGCCAACTTGGCACACAAACAAGTTTAAATGTGAAACGAGGGGTTTGCCCACCTTATGATGAGTGGCTGACTTGTTGCCAAAAAAGCAAAACAAAAAGCAAAACAAGATGTGGGGTGGGTGAGGGTCGGGGGATGAGAGTTGCGGTTTTCAAACAGGGTGGAGGCTCCTTCCATCGTGGCAGTACGAATGCTACCAGGGGTCCCAGCATCTGTGCTCCGGAGGAAAGACAAACGACAAGGTGGGGCGCAGTGGCCCGCGCGGGACCCCTGGAGGGCCGAGGGCTGCGTGCGCCTAGCGGGGCGCGGACGAGGGGGTTGTCAGCGGCCCCGCCGCCGCGTTTAACCTTGACTTTTCCCTCCTGACTTCTGGCATCCGAGGAAAGCGGGGCCAGATGGGCGTCCTGAGTGTGACGACGTCCCCTCCCGCCCCCGAGCTCTAGCACAGATGTCGCTCGCTGCCTCCGGGGCCCAGCCACGCCGCCCAGGAAGGCCGCGGGTTGCACGCCCGGGTATGGCAGGCGCAGCCCTCGCGCGCCCTGCCCGCCCGCCTTGGGTGCCTCTTGCGTCCCCTACCCTGGCCTGGTCCCGCTGGGACGGAGCTCCCAGGCCTGCTCCAGGTGCTCCCGCGGGAGCCCCGGGAAACAATGGCGAGCTTGTGCTCTGGCGGCGGTGGGGCGTCGTCCCCGCAGCTGGCGCGTCCCTTGGGGCTGGGCGCCGGGCCGTCCTGGTGGCCCCAGGCTGGGCTGCCCCGCGGGGCGCTGGGGCCCGGCCGCGCGGGGACATCTGAGGCCCCAGAGACCCGCGCTCCCGGACAACAGAGTGTCGCTCGCGCCGGGCATGTCCATGGAGACAGACCACGCAGTGACAGGCCGGAGGCGGCTCGAGGGATCCATAATTTATGATGTTGTTCTTACCAGTCCGGTCTGGGATTTCACAAGCCTTGTCTGTTTCCTTCCCATTTGTTGCTTCTGTCGGTGCCTTTGGAGAAAACTCTTCCCTTTTCCAAGAGAGGAGCAGTTATCATATTGAATTAATGTGATAAGAAGGGTTTTGCTTGAGGGATTGATGAAGGGGGTGAGGGGAACACTGGAAAGGGGTTGCCTAGTCCATTGTTTATCTGGACAGACTTTACCTAGAATATGCAGGAAAAACCAAACAAAAATATTACTATTTCCAGGGAGTTCAAGTTGGGGGCTTGTGCTGAGAGGTAGAACAGATTTTCCCTACCACTCTCTTGGTCAGTTTCCTCATTTGTAAATATGGCTCTTGGCCCTAAGTTGTTAATTAATTAATAGCATTGCAGGCCTGTGAAAAAATGCTAACTTGGATGGCAGGAAGGGAACAGGTTCACTGCACTTCCTTGCATCTCCTAATTTCAGCTGATCCCTGGGAAGGCTCTGCATTACACTTGTTAGGTGTCTTCGAGTCTGTGTCCAACTAATAATTTTGGGATTACTTCAGGAGTGGATTGCCACATCCTTCTCCCATTTTGGCGGTGCTGGGGTTGGAACTCAGGCCCGCAGAGAGTGCAGAACAGCTCTCTCCCAACTGAAGTAAACACCAGCCTGCATTACACTTGTTGTTTGGTCTTAGCGACCCTCATAGGGTTTTCAATGGCTGATTGTTTCAGTATTGTTTTCGAGAGTGGACATTCTCCCATTTTTGCGGTGCCAGAAATGAAACTCAGGTCCTCAGAGAGTGCAGAGCAGGCCCTGTACCAACTAAGCTAAACCTCAGCCCTGAATTACACTTGTTATTAAGTGCCGATGCATGCAATAGACAAAAAACTATTATCAGTGCTTCTCTGCTATTGATTGTAGATTGATTTTTGGGAATGGGTTGCTGGGTCCTTCTCCCAAGCCTACAGCACCTGGTATTCCCAGGCGGTCTCTCATCCAGGTACTAACCAGCCCTGACCCCCCTTAGCTTCTGAGACCTGATGTCACAGTGCTATGGCTTCAGGCTGAATTACACTTGTTGTCGTTAGGTGCTGTAGAGTCTGTATCCGACTCATAGCGACCCTCATAGGGTTTTCAATGGCTGACTGTTTCGGGATTGCCTTGGGAGTGGATTGCCAGGCCCTTCTCCCATTTTTGCAGTGCTTGGAATTGAACTCGGGACCTCAGAGACTGCAGCGCAGTGCTCTACCAACTGAGCTAAATCCCAGCCCAAATTACATTTAGGTGCTTGTAATTTTGGATACTTCAAGGACAGTTGGACAAGGTCCTGAAAATTCCTGCTTAGGAATTGGGGAAAGCTTTATGGATTTTATCAAGTTTTAGCTCAATAAATGAGTGCTACACACAATGAAGGGTTCCAGAGTAAGTTTTGGGGAGTTTTCTTTCTTAATTATCTTTTCTTTTTTTTTTTTCCTTGGAAAGAAATTTATTCTAGACTCATCCTTTTCTCTTTTGGACTTGATGTTGCTAAATGGAACCGGCTAGCAACGGTTGCAAGCTCTCTCTGTGGCTGCCTGCAGCAGAAGCCAGGAAAGACTTGAATAAGAGGTTTGAAGCAATCAGCTCCATTCTGGTTGCTGCAAGGGCGGAGAGGCCCCAGGCCAGGGCTGCTGGCCTTCCTCCTGCGGGTGAAGAGGGGACCAGCCTGGCGACAACTGTCAGCTACAGGGCTCACAGCTTTTGCAGATGGCTGGGCCGTTTTGTGGTTTACAAATGACCAAGTCAGGTTGAAGCCACAGTCGCTGTGGTTACAGGCAACCATGATTAGTCACACAGTTAGTGACCTAGTTATGGCACACCCTCTTTTAAAAGGACATTGTTCAACATTTTGCTAGCTTGACTTCAGAAACGGTCTGGGTGTACAAGGAAAGGCAAAACCGCCAGCGGTGAGAGAGTGAAACCTGGGGTGTGGACTCAGGGAGACCAGGGGTTCTGTTCACTGAGGAGCAGTAAATCTGGGTGTGCCAAGTAGAGTTGCACGGAACTTTGCCTAGAGATTGCTTTCCAAGTTCAGGGATGACCCTGTTGAAGGACAGTCTGAAAGGGAATCTGGGAAAAAACTGCTTGGACTTTACCCATGTATTTGTGGCCATTGGTAAAATGAAAGGGGGGGGGTGAGGAGGGCAGGAAGGGGAAGAAGAACCCTCAATATGGAGGCTTGTGTGGGTTTTTCAGTTTTTAAAAATAGCATTTCTTTTACCACAGTGGCACAGGAACTTGTAAACATGAATCGTCAGCAAGAGTAAACAAATTAGTCTAAATTTTTTTAATCTGGAAAGTATAGCAAGTGCCCCCCCCCCCGCCTGTCTCTATTTTTTAACAAAGACAAAATGCATAACAAAAATTTCCCCTCCTCTTCAAGACTTCTTTGCTAGTGACTGTTTGTCCAGGAACAAATAGTCTTTTATATGAATGGTCTCCAAAAGTTCATACGCAAAAAACTGTCCAATGCCTGCGTACCCACAATATGGTCTCAGCTGCATAGTGAAGCTTTTCTGTCCTGAATTTGTGATCTGCTATCAGAGTCCTTTAATTTCTCTGAACAGAAAGCTCTTTGGGAGAATAAAGGAGATGGGGGTGGGGGTCCAGCATTGGAATCAATCTTTTTTTTTTTTCCTCCTTCCCTTTGCTGTTTTCTTCCAGTCAGCAAGTAGTGCTTGAATCCCTCTGATCTCTCACAGCATCTTATTGAGATGAGAGCCATGAAGGGTTAAAGGAGGCCACACAGGTTTTCCTGCTGGGTGGGGCAGCTGGGCAGGCCTTACCTCTGAGCTGTTCACAGAAAGGAGACACCCCACTCCTGATGCCCTTTATCTCCTTTGGAGATTTTCCTTTTACTGTGTGTTTAATACGATTTTCAGTGATGACCGTCTTTTTAAAGCCATAGGCTTCCTTTAACCACTGGGGGTCTACAGCTAACTGTCAATGCTCCAAATGCTGTATCTGGTGAAATGAAAGGAAAGAGGATTGGGGAGAAGGTTGACTATCATGTTGCTGGTTTGTTTGTTTGTTTGTTTATTTATTTTTGACAGGGTCTCCCTATGTAGCCCAGGCTGGCTTCAAACTCACTATCCTCCTGCCTCAGCCTCCTGAGTGTTGGGATTACAAGCATGCACCACAGCACCCAGCTTGGACTACCACTTTGAGATCTGGGAAGAAATAATGATTTTAAATAAGATATTAATGGCCAACCAACAAAATACTTTATGCTGGGCATTACATGCCTATAATCCCAGCACTCAACACAGGCAGGAAGATCAAAGTGAGTTCAAGGCCCTCTTAGGCTACACAGCAAGACTTTGTCTCAAAAGAAAATTATAAAAAAGAGATTAGGGGTGGAGCTCAGTGGTGGAGCACTTACCTAGCATGTGGGAGGCCCTGGGTTCAACCCCCAGTATTGGAAATAACAAAACAAAACATAATCAAATAACAACAACAACAAAACAAAGGCATTTTAAATGTCTGGCTACTTTTTTCATGGGTTGAAACTTCTTCAACTAATTCAATTTGACACACATTGAGCAGCCTCACTCAAACCCAGGTGCTGTCCTCCGAGCTCAGGTTAGGAGAGGCAGAAAGGCACCCCATGGCTGTGCTTTCGGGGTTCAGATTCTAGTGCAGCAGAGCCAAGACGTAATTTTTTTTTATTCTAATTTTGTTGTTGTTTTGGTACTGTGGATGGAATCCAGGGCTTTGTACATGCAACACAAGCATTTTACCACAGAGCTACACCCATAGCCTGAGAAATCATTTTAAAAATAACTTCCAGATAGAGATATGTGCTTTGAAGAGAAATCAGAACACAGAGAAGGCCTCTTTGAGGAGCTGATATATGACCTGAGACCTAAAAAACACAGGGGAAGAGGCAAGGACTCTGGGAGGCCTGACACCATGACCAGCCACCTGAGGTGCAGAGAAAGGACATTCTGTGTCACAGGGCTGGGGAGAAAGAGGGTGAAGGGGAAGCTGGGGGGTCCTGCACTTTCCATTTTTTCTGTGCTGGCTGCAGGTGGCGATTTGCACACCTCTAGGGGTGCCATCATTGCTGTGGCCTGTCTACAGGCAGCATCTGCCCTGGTTCATTCTGCTTAGAGCCAGTAGAACATTTGGGAGGTCACAACCCTGCACCTGGAAATCTTGTCCTGCACTTTAAACCTGGCCATATGTAGGGAAAGCAGGAGAGCAGCAGAGCCGAAAAATGTGTCCACAGGACGTGGAGGGGAGGGGAGGAGGTGTGAGCTGGCAGAGTGGTGTGGACAGGCTTGGGTTACTTAGTTCTGAAGTGAGGCATTATGATCCATCCATCTGTCTCACCATCCACCATTGTGGGGTCTGAATGAATCCCTTCAAAACAGGGTGTGGTGTCTCTTTCTCCTCTTTTCCCTTTTCCTTTTTGTTTGTTTTTTCTTTTCTTTATTTGGTTTTTGGAGATGGTGTCTCGCTGTGTAGGCTGGCCTCAAACTTGCCTTGTAGCCCAGGCTGGCCTCCAACATGTGTTGATCATCCTGCCTCAGCCTCCCAAATGCTGGGATTACAGATTTGTACCACCACGCCCGGCTCCCCTTGTTGTTCTACTCTTCATGTAGACATCCCAGGGACCTGACATTTGGCCCCTTACAAATCTGCTCCATAGTTCTTCCAGGAGGCCTGGATGTCTCTCAATCACTGTCCCTGGCCATCTCATGCGTCCTTGTATCTGGAGAGTGAGGTGCCAGGGTTGTTCTTTCCATAGAGCACCATTATACCTCTGCATCCCTGAGAAAAGCCCACCTTGCTCCTTCCTTTCCTGATTTTCTCTTCCTATACATGGGTTCTTTTGGGTAGGGGTTTTCCAGTCCTGGGTAGGATGTGGGTGGGAGTGGGTGGAAGAAGTGAAAGAATATTTAATGTAGCAACAGGAAGAGACCGATCCAAGGCCTGGCAAGCAGGGAGACACCTCTGCCTTTGTCCCTAGCTGGGGAAAGAGAATGGTTTGTACTTGTAAGCAAACACATGTGTTCCTAGGGTTCACGTGTTCTGGCCTTTTTTTTTTTTTTTTTTTTTTTAAATGGACACTCCCAGCTGTGGGCATCAGGAGAGTCCCCAGGGAGCCCTGTAAATTGGCTGGACAGCTCACATCCCGTTCCTTCCAGGGCCTCTGCCTCCCTCCGGGATGGCAGGGATTTTTATCTCAGGGGTCCTGAGAAGTTGATCACAAGCTGGCCTCAACCCTGGCACTCCCTGCTCTCACAGTGCCTTGGCTTGGTGTAAAGCTCCGGAAAGTGCATTTCCCATGGGGAGGGGGGGAAGTGCATTTCCCATGGGGAGGGGACGTGGCTCAGGAGAGGCTCCTTTGCTGCCTCGGCATGGCTGAGGCAACGTGGCAACTGAGCAGAAACAGGGACCTGGGTCTCAAGGCCTCAGCTCCCAGGCCCTCTACCTCCTTCTTTTTTCATCTCCCCACCCCTCCCCTCATCAGAAGAGACTTGGGCCTTCTGGCCCTTTTCAACTACAATTTTTCTCTAGAATAGGGCTTCTGCTTTGTTTTTATCAGGATCCATAGACTCACAGGAAATTGATATTCTGTCCAACTTCCCCTGTTCCATCTTTCCCTTGATCTTCCAAGACCCACCTCTGGGTCCCAAGATAATGCATTGGATCCTAGCTCAGTCCTAGCCTGGCCGTATCATCTTAATAAATTGTCTGACTTCTTGGAGCCTCTGTCGGCTCATCTGTGAAGTGAGGTTGATAATAGCATGCGTCTTATGGAGTTGCTGTGAGAATTAAATGAGACCATTGAAAAAGCACACAAAACATGCCACGCCCATAAGGGCTGAAACACGTTGGCCATTACAAGGACCACTGCTGGATCTTGCAAACCAGCTCCTCCTTAAACTTCCTCCTCCCTGGGCTTTCCTGACCTGGTGCTTCCTAGTCCTCCTTTCTTCCTCTTTCTACCTCCTCTCCTCCACCATGCTCTGGATGGCCTCTGATCTCTGCCTTATCTCTCTTCTTGAAGTTTTCCTTCCATCTTCTCTGCTCTTTTGAATTTAACTGGAGAAGTTCCCATAGACCCTGTAGTTGGCTCACACTATAGATTTCCCTTATCCATCCATCAACTATGGATAGATTACCTCCAAATTTTCATCTCCATTCATTACCTCTCTGGGGCTGGCATCCTCTAAGTCCCACTTGAACTTTCTGTGCCATCCTGAACCAAATTTGTTTGAACCCGAACTTATCATCTTCCCTCTCAACCACAAATCCTCTTCCAAATTTCAAATGGGTGGCTCCATTCTTGGAGCCACGTAGGTTTCATCTTCTCCTAAGTACTCTTTTTCTGGCCTGCAGCCATACCACTGTGGCATCCGATCCTGTCAGATTTGGGAAACTAAGCAGGGTCTGGCCTGGTTGATACTTGGATAGGAGACTGCCTGAGAACACCAGGTGCTGTAGGCTTAGAAGAAGGATCTGGCAACCCACTCCAAAAAAATAATCAGCCATTGAAAACCCTATGAATAGCAGAGAAGCACTAACAATACTGTTTCATCTGTTGTACATAGGGTTGCTGTGAGTCAGACACCGACTTGACTATACCTAACAACAACAGCAATTCTTTTTCTCAGCTATGTTCCTCATCCACTAAGACTCTGGCTCTGAAGCATCTTCCTCCCTCTTACAACTGTTTCTTTTCCACTGTTACACACATGTAACTCCTGAGCACCTCAGGAGTGTGATGCTGTAATTGCTACCTATCTGCCCCCTAGGCTCCAAGTTCCACCCTCTAACGGTGCTGTGATAGGCCCTCACAGGCAGCCTGTGGGAGAGATAGCATTCTGGTCACAGCTGCACTGTTTGGGAACTCAGTTTCCTTCTGTAAGTGATATTCTTGCATGTTTATAGCAGAAGTATTTTGGCTTAGATCCACCATTTGTTGTTGTTAGGTGCTGTTGAGTCAGCTTCAATTCATAGTGAACCCATGTACAACAGAATGAAACACTGTGCTATGCCTGGAACTATGTCAGTGCTTCTCTGCTATTCATAGGGTTTTCAATGGCTGATTGTTTCAGGATTGATTCAGCAGTAGGCTGCCAGGTCTTTCGACCATGGACTACCAGGTCCTTCTCCCAGGATCCACCATAGGTTTAATATTAAGAGAAGGGACTCCTGGAAAGACCTGATTTGTGTAAAGTTCCAAGAAAGTAGTGCACAAGGACCCACCCTAAGAATGAGAAGAGGCAATAGTAATAACAGTCTAAGTGACTGAATGAGGTGTGATGCGGGAGGAGAAGCTTCCAGTGTGTTGATAAAGTGGTAATAATTTATGTTATTATTTGCGTTCTCTGGCTTCATCTTCCACCTTCCCTTCCAGATTTGTTCCAGGTCCTTGAGGACTTTAACCTGTGATGAAACTGAGTAAAACTGGTTCACTAACACATCTATGTTTTTATGACCATGCCAGTGATGCTTTGATGCATGAACTCATTCATCCTCTGGTGCTTCCTCAACAGGCACTGTGGCTCAGCTTTGGGGATGTAACTCAACCATGCCTGCCTTCACGGAGTTTGCCATCAAGCAAGGACAGTGAATCCGATCAAGTAATTATAGTGAAGGTCTGCAGGTGCTATGGGTGGTCAGGTACAGGTCACGGGACTACATATTAGCGCATATTAGGAATACTTAACCTTAAGCTTGGGGAGTCGTATAAGGCTGTGTGGAGGACACAGAGTCTAAGCTGAGATATGGGAAAAGAGGAAGAGTTACCCAGGGAGAGGAAGAGGTCCACGCCGAGTGGCCCAGGGTACCCAAAAGTCCTTTGGGCACAGAAGTATAACATTTTTGAGGAACTGAAAGAGTTTCAGCCTGGGCAGAGTGTGGGCAGGATGCTGAGAGACAAGACTGGAGAGGGTACAATGAGCTGGGCCCTGTAGTCCATGCACAGGAGATTTGGTTTTACCCTAAAAGGCAAAGAAAAGCCACAGGAGGGTTTTTAATTCTGGTCCTCTCTCTCTCTCTCTCTCTCTCTTTCTCTCTCTCTCTCTCTCTCTCTCTTTCTGTGTGTGTGTGTGTGTGTGTGTGTGTGCGCGCGCGCGCGTGTGTGTGTGTGTGTGTGCCAATCATACTGGAGAATGAAAGGGCCCACTGCCTGTTGGAGAGGAGCAAGACGGAGGGAGGGAAGCCAGGGAGGAGGTGATACCTGATGTCAGCTGCCAGTGCCTGGCCAAGGCGAGAGGGGAGAAGCAGAGAGGAGGATGGAGGAGGGCAGTATTTGTGAAGACTTGTGACAGGTTGGACAGGAGGTGAAGAAGAGAGGAAAGTTGAGGATGGCACCTAGATTTGACTTAAACAACTGGGAGGGGACTAGGGACAGACATTCAGTGAATCTGGAAATGTGGTGGGGAGCTGGAGGGGAAGTGGTGGGTTTTCTTTTCTGCATGTTGACTTTGAGGTTCCTGGGAGCCATCCAGATGTGTATGATTTGGGAATGCTGGTCATTGTTGGCAAAGTCAGGCACAGACTAGAACAAATGATCCATATAAGCTGTGTTTATTTCTGCTGGAGTCTGAGCTCTGCGGTTGTAAGGAAAGATTCATTTAAGCTAGCGTACACGAAATGTGGTGGTGTTTGAATACAGAGGGCTTCACAGAGGGCACTGCTCCAGGGGAGGCACTGAGGAGGGAGCTGCTCTTCTGCACTGCACAGGCAAGGTGGCCTCTCCTCCCTTCATTTCTGCTCCCCTCCCCCCTCTGTAGAGCATTCTTCTTTGTTGACCCATGGATACGCCAGCCTCTATATCTTTGCTCTCTCTAGAATGGACTCCTCTCCTATCCCCCAATGGGCTTAATGAACGTCGGAGCTGAAAAGCTTACTATGGACTTTACCACAATGTAGCCATCTCTTCATTCAATTTCTTAAGAAGAGAGGATCTGATTGGTCAGTGAGAAGTGAACAGCATGGTGACTTTGGGTCAAGTGATCATCTTTATTCCAAACAGTGATAGCAATGTGTGTGATTCTGCGTAAGGGTATGGCTTAGACAGTTGTAATATAGAGTCCCAAACTTTGGGTAGGGCAGAATGTTGATATTTATTTACTCGTCTAACCTAATAAATGTGGGTTCTACTGCTACTATATCTTTCATGCAACAGGAGGAAAGAGTCTGGGTGCACAAAACTGAATGGGAATGTCCCTTTCAACAGTGAAATCTTGGGCAATTTATGGACACTGTGCTTTCAGACCTTCAATTTCCCTCCTTCAATTACCAGGAGGGAGAATTAAATGAGATAACTGTGTGGAAAGCCTGAGAGATGGTAGGGAGCACTTAGTGACTATTCCTTATCTCCCGTTACTTCTCCTTTACACTTGCTCAAGTTATTGTTTTCTCAGTAATCAAGAAATACACGGAAGTCATTTTTTTTTGGGCGGGGGTAGTGATTCCTACACATGAACATTAACAAATGTTCACAGACCGATCATACATTTTATTCCACTAAAAAGCAGTTGTAACCACTCAATAACATTTTGGAAAACTGAGCTGAAGAAAAATCATTTACCCATAATACTTCTATCTAAATAAACCATTTGATTTACTTCTTTTTTTTTTCACCATGGGATACGGGCTCAAACTCAGCCTTGTATATACTTCGCCAATGCTCCACTGCCGAGCCACATCCCCAGCCCTTATCTATCTATCTATTTATTTATTTTATTTACTTTTGCAGTACTAGGGGGCTGAACCTAGGGTCTTGCATGTGCTTTGCTGCACTCTACCACTTAACTGCACCCTTAACCTCTTTAAAAAAAAAAGTCTTGAGACAGAGGCTGCCTCTGGTCTTGAACTTGCAATCCTTCTGCCTCCACTACCAGAGTTGCTGGGATTATAGGCATGTGCCACTGCATCCAGTTTGAGTTACTTCCTTTTTGTTTTTTCCTAGTTTTTGTTTGTTTGTTTTTACAGCAGTAGAATCATAATTTACACACAATAAAAATGTAGTGTTATAAGACTGTTGAAACTTAAATTATTTGTAGAATAAAAGATACATATTTGAAGAGCTTTCAGTTTTTGCTGGGTGTGGTGGTGCATGCCTCTAATCCCAGCACTCATAAGGCTGAGGCAGGAGAATCCATGTAACTTCGAGGCCAGTCTGGTCTTCATGGTGAGTTCCAGGATGGCCTGGGCTACACAGTGAGGCCCTGTCTCCAAAATCCAAAACAAGTAAAAAGTGCTTGATTTTCATAAATCTAGAATGTTGATTGGCATCTTGCTCTAGTTTCCTTGTTTGTGTCTAGAACTTCATGGGGGATGAGGCACTGTTCATTCAGTAAGAACCATAATGTATTCTACCAAATTACAAATATGTTCCAGGCAAGAGCTATGCCCATTCAATACCCTGATATGTCAGACTTATTGTAGGGCTAATGAGGCCAAACCATAGATTTCATACTCATATGAGTTAATTAGCCTTACTAATTACCATGGCCACAATTTCACCCCAGTCTTGGTTTCCACCTTATGAATGAGTGCCAGGGGTCAAGATAGAAACAGAAAATGGAGAACTCAAAGTAAATCTCATTCCCACTATTAGAAAGGCAGCTCAATGACCTCCTTTTTGAGCCATTAGGTGAACACAGGGTGGTGAGGTGATGAGGGAAGTGTAATAGGCACAATTATAATATTTCATGGTTAACAATTGTTGAATTCTAGAATGAAAGCTCTGGATCCAGCTCAAACAAAACTATCCCCAGAGTTAGCTTTTTTTTTTTTTTTTTCCTGTTAGTATGGTGGGGGGGGGGGGAGCTGGGATTTAGCTCGGTGGGTAGAGCGCTGCACTGCAGTCTCTGAGGTCCCGAGTTCAATTCCCAGCACTGCAAAAATGGGAGAAGGACCTGGCAATCCACTCCCAAGGCAATCCCCAAAACAGTCAGCCATTGAAAACCCTATGAGGGTCGCTATGAGTGGGATACCGACTTGATGGCACCTAACAACAACATGGTGGGGGGTATAGGGGCAAATAAACTGAGGGCATTGTGCATGTTGGGCAAGTGCTCCTCCACTGAGCTGCACCCTCAGCCCCCTTTTTAAATTTTTTTATCTTGATACAAGGTCTTAATAATTTGCTCAGGCTGCTTTTAGCCTTGAACTTGCCATCCTCCTGCGTCATCCTCCTGAATTGCTGGGATTAAAGGTATGCACCACTGTGCTCAGCTTCAGAGTGAAATCTTTTCAAGGATGTTATATGTATGAATACCTCTAGGTTCAAATTAAACAAGGTTGAACAGCTCTAAGCAGTGATGGAAACTAAAGAATGCCTTTAGCAGGGATTTCTTTCTTTAAATAAATACCTCTCAGCTGGTTGGAGTTAGTTATTCTGAGAGAAGCAAAGTGTAGCTACTGATTGTATCTTGACTTGACTTAACCTTGGAGAAGATTTGGGAAAGTGCTTGAGAAAGGTTGAAGAAATTTGGAAAGATGCCCATTGTACAGGCTACTATAACAAAATACTATAGTCAGGGGTGGGAGAGGCTTATCAACAACAACAAGTTATTGTTTACAGTAGTAGAGGCTGGGAAATCTCAAATTAAGGAAGGTGGCTCTGGAGTCTAGTGAGGCTGGCTTCTTGGTTCATAGGTGGACGCTTGAAGCTTCATCATCACATGCTGGAGGGGGGCAGGAATCTCTTTCAGCCTTTGTTATAAGGCCACCAAATCCCACTCACGAATATTCTGCCCTGAGGACATATTCACCTCCCAAAGGCCCTACCTCCTAATATCAGCACCTCCTGGGTTAGGATTTTGACCTATGGATTCTGAGGGAACATAACAATCTGATCATAAAACATCCATTAGCTCACTTCCCCGGGGTCGTCTTAGACTTTCAACAAATTTTAAAAATTCTATTAAAGAAAAATGCATCATGCTACTGGGGGAATTTCTATAGTGACACCAAGTATCTGTCACTGAATGGATTCAGCACCAGCAGTGTCAGCTGCACCACTGCTTTCTGTGATGTCCTTTCTTTTCGAGACGTCTTGCACACATGCCCAGCACTCCCAGCAACCCTTTGGAGCAGGTGTAGGCTGGTGAGAAATAACATTCATGGGACCCCTGAGGTTTTCTGCCAAGTGACAGGGGTTTGTGCCATACTGACACTACTCTTCACCCTTTGTCTTTCAGTGCTAAGCAGAAAGACATCAGGGACCTTGGTTCCTCTATCCTATCCTGGCCGTTTGTCAGCCTTTGCACATCCACAACACTGGATGAGCTGTACAATAAAGGAGAAAAGGTGCCGCACTGAAGATCCTGGATTTTTTTCCCCCAAAGTCTTCTTTTCTGTTCTCAAGACTACATGGTTCAGGCTGAGAGCTCATGTCTGAGGCTTAGTTGAACAGCTGTTTGATACTGTTCTTGCTTCTTACCACGTCGGTGGCATCAAATGTCCTTATTGATTTTTGCCTGATTGGTCCAACCTGGGACAGGATAAGCCTCATAAATGGGACATCCTGTGGTCTGAAATATGAGATTTGTTTTAACAAATCACTCTGAACCATTGTCTCTCCAAGGGAACCAAGGGATCACAATTGCTGACTTTCTTCCTTGGTTTGTCTTCAGTGACCCCTCTTGCTCCTCCTAGTGCCCCCCTTTCTCTGTTGCCACTTATTCCCATGGCTTAACAACCCTCTGCTCTCCAACGATGTTTGCAGAACCCTCAGGTCATTCCCTGGGCTCTTGAATCAGACAACCATTGAATCATTTTGGCTATGGGTTGAGGGGAGGACGTTGGAGGAAGGTACCATTGTGCAATTTAAGGAAAGGGTCAGAGATTCAAAAACAGGGCAGCTGTATTACAAGGCTCCTGCATTGCGATGCTCCTTTTAAACTGCGCTGAAGTGTTCATTCAGGACCACAACCTTGGAAATAGGACAAGTGAACAGAATTCTAGATTCTTTTGGTTTGTTTCATTTTTTAGTGAAATTCCTCTTTTTTTCCCAAGGATTCCCACATGAAGCTTTACATATTTTCCATGTCAGCTACCTTTCTTGCCACCTTTGTTTCTCAGCCTGCTTGCCTGCCTCCCTAGAACAGCTAGACACATCACCGTTCCATTTTTCTATTGGTTGTGACTGAAGTAGCTTGAGGTCAATTATTTCCCTAGCAATTGACAAAGAATCTTGATGAAGAGGAAAGTGACATTGTCCCTTAAACAACATTGCTCCTTCCCCCGCTGCCCTACCAGAGGAGAGTGGGGGTTGAGATGGAGGCGTCTCTTCTTTTGCAAGGAGCCCAGCAGGGCAGTGGCTGTGGGGTCTGAGGAAGTGCGTGGAGAACATATGGTGAGTGGAGAAAATACTTGTATTCATGTTGAAAGAGCAGGAGAAGATCCAAAGAAGGTCATCTGCAGAGATTTCAAGCAGGGGACACAGACCTGATATTTTGTTTTTTGCTCAGATACAATAATTTAAAGAAAGAGTTTTGTTTATTTGCTTTTCCTGCCACCTTTGGTCATCTTAACAGGGCGACTCCTTGGCTGTTGGAAAAGGGAATGTCCCTCCTCTACACTTCCTGAAGTGGCTGGAGTTTGGCTCAGTTTGTAGAATGCTGCTCTGTGGGCTCTAAGGCCTTGGGTTCCATCCCCAGCAAAAAATGGCAGAACCACCTGGCAGCCCACTCCTGAAACAATCAGCCATTGAAAACCATAATGGGTAGCAGAGAAGCACTGACATAGTTCCGGGCGTGGCACACTGTCGGGGAGGGTTTCGGTCTGTTGTATATTAGAGGGTTGCTATAGGGTGGGTAGCCTGCTGCTGTAGCACTGTGGTGTCAGATCTCGCAAGCTAAGCAGGGTCAGGCCTAGTTAGTACTTGGATAGAAGAACACCTGGGAACACCAGGTGCTGTACGCTTGGGAGGATCCGGTAACCCACTCCTAAAAATCAATCCGCCATTGAAAACTCTATGAATAGTAGAGAAGTACAAACTATAGTGTTTTCGCCTGTTGTATGTGGGGCCGCTATGAGTCCGACACCGACGCCACGGCACCTAACAGCAACAATAACGCAGGGTTGCTATGAATCGGACTCGACACAAGGGCACAACGGCACCCAACAACAACAAAGCTTCCTGAAAGTGTGACACTGGCCCTTCCCAGGCCCTGCTCAAACTCCAGTCGCCTTTCCTCTCCCCCACCTCTGCCCTAAAGATCAGAACTCAAAGCCGCTGTCTCTGACACCAGCTTTGGGACGCCTGTTGGTGGTGCTTGTTTTGACTGGGGGAGTAGACAAGGCCGAGCCCATAGGTAGAGTGGGCATTTGGGGAGACTGGTTCTTGGGGGGGATATAAATAATTGATGGGTGTTAGGTTACTCTTGTGATGACACACACGACGCCTCCAGGGCCTTAGTGCTTTCCACCCGGCATTTTGCGTCACAGCTTCCTGGGAAAGGTAAAAGGCCCGCTTTCGGTCCCTCTGGGCTAGCCTCGAGGGTCTCCTGTAGTACCACCCAAAGCGCGCACGGAAGCGAACGTCGGAGGCGGAGCGCCCGTTGGGCACAGACGCTGCCACGCGGCCCACGGCCACACGTGCGCCGCGTCCAGCCGTGACCAGGCGCAAGTGCGCGTCCTTTCAACGCGCCGGGTGGCCGGGCCGCGGCAGGGAGCTGGCAGGGAAAGCGAGTGCGGAGGAAACCGAGGGAGGGGGAGGGTCCCTTCCTCTGTCGCCACGGAAAGTTTGCCCCTGCTTCCTGGGTGTGCAGGAGGCGATGGCTGCCAGGTCAGGAAGACGTGAGACTGCGGGAGGGGGCCATGGGGGTCCTCCGAGGCGGCGGGGCTCCATGGCTCTATTTTACCCTTGTTGGGGGGGGGCTCTTATTCTCTCCTCCCCCACCCCACTTGCGGAGAGGAGGTGGTGAGGCGGAATAGAGGTGCGCCGGAGTCGTTGCTGAGGAAGCCCCCCCGCAGGACCCCCTCGAGACGCTGCCCATAAACGAGCGGCCTGCGGCACAGAGGCCACGCTTAATGGATTCCTGCAGATAAAAGAGCCCGGCTACCTTTCTTTCCTATAATGGCCCCTGAGGCTAACGTCTTAAAGAGGAAACAAAGGAATTGTTTCACGCTCAGGGGCGGGGGCAGGCGCGCGGGAGGACGGGGTACGGGGGAGGTGGCCCCAGCCTAACTCCTGCCCTCCCGCGGCGCCCAGGTCTCCCCAAGCCTCGCACCCGCACCCACGCCCCGGCCCGGGGAGGGGCCGCGGGGTGAGCCGACCGCCCGCTCTCCCCTCCCTTCCGCATCTTCTTTCTCAAGAACTTCTGGCCGAGAGAAGAAAAGACCGCGAGGGACCCGCATTTTGTTTGCTACAATTTTGAAAGTCAGTGGGCGTGGGGCACCGTCCCTCGCAGGCCCCGGGAGACCGTGCGGGATGGCGTTTGGCAGAACCCCCTGGGCCGGGAGCCCGGAGAGCAAGGCAGCTCCGAGAGGCGCCCACGCCGCGCTGGCGGCCCCCGGGTCACTGGGCGGCCGCTGCCCTCAGGTGCGCGCGGTGTCCGCCGGCCGCGGGGCCGCTGACAGGAAGTTTACATTTGCAGACTGCCGAGGAAGAGAGTCGTGGTCGCTTCGGCTTCCTGGCTTTTTGTTCTGGCTCCAGGAAAAGATCAAAACAATAGTTAAATAGCAATTGAAGACAAATGATGTAAGAAATAAACAACTCAACAACAAAAATGTCCACAGGGATGGTTTTAAAAACCCTTTCTTAGGCAGAGAAGCCACGAAAAAATTCCTAGGGAATAACAAATTACAAATACTCAAAAAGTTCCTTTCAAAAAAAGTCAGTTAAAAAAACCCCTTTATTATGGAAATCCATCGCACATACACAAAAACAATATTATTCAGCAGATTTAAAATTTAAGGGTACACGAGAATCGCTGAGTGGAATTCCCTGGAGGACTTGTTAAAACACACATTGCTGGGCCCAGCCCCAGAGGTTTCTTTTATTTGGTCTATCTTGGGTCGCCCCAGCTTCAGAACTTGCAATTTAGAATGCACAGGTGCTGCTGCTGCTGCTGCTGCTGCTGGTCTGGAAGGGACGTTGAGATCCACTGACATATTTTTAAAGCAATTCCCAGTCATCCTAAGTGGGTGATTTTTGGTTCAGTAGTTAAGGCTAGAGGAGATACTAGAAAAGTCTTTCATGTGCTTCCGGGAAGTCCAGCCCCCTTTCTGGTCATTTCCCACTGGGGAGGAGTCGGGGCCTCTCGGTAAGAGCCATGCCTGGGGCAAGGAAGTGGCTCAGTGGCAGAGCATGCATGAGGTTCTGGATTGCACCTCCAGCACCACACACACACATATTGCAGACCACCTGCTAGGAGTTCTCCAGCAAAGCCTGTCAGTTGCCAGAAAGTCACTGGCTCTTTTGGCTAGCTGGCCTGGCAGGGCCTGGGGGACCACCTGGTCCCCATCTCTCACTTTCCCCAATCTGTCATCATGGACTTCCATGACTTACAGATCCCTTGGAGTGTTTTCATAACACTTTCCCCCAGGATGGAGCCTGGAGCCTCAGCGGGTGGGGTGGTACCCACAACAGCACACTCACAATGGTATTTTGAGTCAGTCACATCTCTAAGGATCCTGGGCTCCTACCCAGAGAGAAGCTCCTTGGGGCCCTGTCCTATACCTCCTGGCATTGGAAAAGGAGACCACGCCTCAGCTTCTGGGAATGGCCCTCACTGAAGCCCAGCCTAACCTTCCATCATTGCTGGGTCCTGACTCAGTCTGCCTAAATGAGTTGTTTGTGTTCCAGCGAGGTGCTGAGCCATGTCTGCCACCCCACTTGGCTAGTCTTCAATGTGAGGCCTCTATCTAGGACCTTCCATTGGACCTCTCCAGAAAAAATCTTTCTTGACCTCACCCTTCCCCCAGCTTCGGATCCCTCCTCCCTCACCACTGCTTTCTCAACTGACCCATCCAAGTTTTCCTCTAGGCAACCCTCCAGGGTCTCCCAGGCTGTTCCCAAGTTAGTATCTTAGATGGTGGGTCTCTTTCCTTTCCTGACTTCCAAGAAGCTCTATATTTTTTCCTCCGTTCTCCATCTGCTGCTAACGGAAGCCCCAGGGATGGAGTAGACTTGTGCACCCCAGAGCTCTGTTCCTATTTTCATATTGCCTCATGTTCCTATGCTTTTCTTTCTTTACCAGCCTGGAATCATGTGTCGCTTTCTGTTTTCTCTTGGGTCTTCCCACTTGCCTTTGCTTTTCTAGCCTTTTTCAAAGGAGATGCAAACAGCATGTGTTTGTTCCCCTTTGGGTCCTTGTGCACCTAATTTTGTTTGGTGGTCTGTCTATGATACCAGCTGATGTAGCAGTTTTCCCACTTGGGATGGGAGGGGAAGCTACTGAATGCTGGGGGAAGTATATTAGAAAATTTGAGTCTACTACTGGTTCTGCCTTTTACTAGCTTGTGCTACTGGAGCCAACTGCAGGAGCTTCAACTGCCTTATTCGTTCATTCAACAAATCTTTGTGAGCTTCCTTAGTGTGCCAGACTGTTCTGAGGGATGCCCTACGGAGCAAAGTAAGCAAGCTCCTGCCTTCCCCTGGCCCTCTGTTGCATGTTCCATGTCCATGGATTCAACCAATCATGGATTAGAGATATTTTTTTAAAAAATGCATCTGTACTGTACACATACAGACTTTTTTCTTGGCATTATTCACTAAACAATACAGTATAACAACTATTCACAAAGCATTTACATTGTATTAGGTATTATAAGCAATCTAGAGATGATCTAAAGTATATAAGAGGATGTGCTGGTTTTAGGCTGTATGCAAGTCCTGTACCATTTTATATACGCGATTTGAGCATCTTCAGATTTTGGTATCCTCAGGGTGTCCTGGAACTGATCCCTAGAGCATAGCGAGTGATGGCTCTATAGTTACAAATATTTTGTATTTTAGTCTGAGAGATAGAAAATAAGAGAAGTAAAATGACATACTGGAGAGTAAGAGCTGAGATGAAAAATCAGAGCAGGATGGGGTTGATATTTAAGACAGCATCCCAGGGAAGTCCTCTCCGAGAAGTTGACAGGGAACAAAGGCCCATAGGAAGTGAAATCATCTGTTGAATTGTTGTTGTTAGGTGCCATGGAGTCGTGTCCGACTCATAGCAACCCTCATAGGGTTTTCAACGGCTGATTGTTTCAGGATTGCCTTGGGAGTGCATTGCTGTGTCCTTCTCCCATTTTTGTGGTGCATGGAATCGAACATGGGACCTCAGAGATTGCAGAGCGGTACTCTACCAACTGAGCTAAATCACAGCCCCATCTGTTGAATAGAGGTAACAATATTTCACAGATTTGCCAGGAGTAAGTGGAGGACATATGTGGAAAGGTGTGCATAGAGATAGGCTACCTGACTTTGCCTTATTAATGCCTTCTAAAATTGCAGTGGTCAGCTGGTAGCAGTAGCTATAGCAGTAGCTATAGCTATAATCCCAGCAGCTCAGGAGATGGAGGCAGGAGGATTGGGAGTTCAAGGCCGGAGGCAGCCTGGTAATTTAGGGAGACTCTGTCTCAAGATAAAAGATAAAACAGGGGATAGAGGTGCAGCTCAGTGAGAGAGTACTTGTAATGTATGTGGGAAGCCCTAGGTTCAGCCCCCCAGTACTGAAAAATAAAATAAAATAAAATAAAATTGCAGCTGTTAAAATCTCTGAATAAGTATAAGGTCCTCATACCTCATTGCTTTGGTCAGTCCAGGCCTCCACAAAGTGAGTCCTGTGGGCAGCTAGGCTTATCACTCTCTGGGGAGGCTCAGAGGGCTGTCACTGTCCCTCACATTCTTGTGGCCTCAATGACAGTGCAAGGGAACTGCTAATGCAGAGGCTGGTCCTTAATGAGAGGAGGTGACAGTGGTCATGGGAGTTAGTTCCTCATGAGAAAAGGGATGAACCCTCTGGCTGAGGCAGAGGCTGAAACTAGGTTGTAACCGCAGCAGCCAGTTGTTGATACTCATTAAAGCGCTCAACTGTCAGCAAGTGTGCTAGGTGCAGTTGCTGGTTGGTAGACCAGAGAGCCTGGTGTTCATGCCCCAACCTGCTTAGCTCACCCATGGTCTTGTGCTCACTCATGCTTCCCATCCCTTGCAGGTCACCGTCCGGGCTGTGCTACAGCTCTGTGACAGAGTTTGGTTTGTGATAGCTTCGTTCCTTCAGCCTCCGCTTTCTTTAGAATGTTCCAGGGAATAAGGGAAAAGTAGATTATTTGCCTTTTCAACTCGGTGGCTCCTGTTTATACCAAGTCACAACCCGGGGCTCTGGGCCCTGTCCCCCTAAAGTCAGACTGCCTGACTCTGCTCTCTTTATTGTTGTTTAAAGCTACACTGATCATGACATTTTGGAGCCTCTGAGCACCTGCCATTCTCCAACCAGAGCTGACAGGGGAAGCTGCTGCTCTAAATCCAAAAGCAAACAGCAGCAGCCCTGTGCAGCCATCCTCCCATTAGCAAAGGCGAGAGGGGAATCACTGGGCACTTGTGGTGGTGGAACTGTAGACAGGAGCCATCAGAGGTCTGATCCCTGGCAAATGTGTCCCCTTACAATCCTGGGAGGAACAGCTGCATTGGGAGGGAAGCTTCTCACCTCTGTTTTAGAAGAGTAGATAAGACTGTTAAGTCAGATCTCAGAAAGAACGCGAGAGGCAAGCTGAGTCCGCGATGACCAGTGTCCTGGGCTCAATCTTACAGCATCTGAGTGAGCATGGCTGGCTGCCAGGGAGGGAGAAGCAGCTGAAGCAGAGGATGTGGTTAACTCCACAAGACCCTAGTTCTGTTGCAGGAGCAAAAAGAAAGTTACAAAACATACCCACGTTACAATTTAGTGGGTTTGCACCCATTAAAACTGCGTGTGTGTGTGTGTGTGTGTGTGTGTGTGATGTTTTCTTGGGTATTATATGGAAGGCCTTTGTCACAATACACTCTTGTGGTCAATTGTTTGTTATTAGTGTAGTTAGCCAAGGAAGACCACCATACCTCACTGGATTTCTTTGGCATGGCTGCCATAACAAAGTGCCATAGACTGAGTAGCTTAATGAAAGAAATGTATTTTATCATTGTTCTGGAGGCTGCAAAGTCCAAGATCAAGGTGTCGGCAGAGCTGGTTTCTCTGCAGCCTCTCCTTGGCTTGCCGATGGCCATCTTCTCCCTGTGTGTTCTCACGGTCTTCCTTCTGTGTCTGGGTTCCCTGCTTCACAGGCTATATAGGATTAGGGTTCACCCTAATGAGTCCATTAATGCCATTAACCTAATCACCTCTTTTAAAGACCTTATCTTCAAATACATTCACATTTTGAAGTACTAGAGTTAGTGCTTTAATATATAAATGGGAGGGGGACAGCATAATTAAGACTTTAATAGTCCCCAAGAGTCATCACTGCATAGAATAGGTCCTTGGAGTTTAGAAAGTGTAAGGGCCTAACCTTGAAAACACATCAAATGCATTAATAATTTTTTTTCCAAAAAGAAAAAGGATCTAAAACATTGCAGTTCTTTTCAGAACTAGTTATAATCTTGTATATTCTGCAGGATGAAAAATATTTAAATATAAAACTACTGTATTTATATTTGAATAGTAGAATTAGGGTCGTTAAATTTGTTTCTAGGACTGGGGGTGCAGCTCAATGGTAGGGCATTTGCCTAACTGACAAGGCCCTGGGTTTGATCCCCAGGATTGTGTGTGAAGGGGTGTTTCGATTTCATAAATTTTGGTATGTGTATATCCCACTTATCACTGAAAATTATAAGTGCAAAACAAATGGAGACATTGTACAGATGTTATCCTTGTTGTTGTTGTTAGGTCCCCTTGAGTCAAGTCTGAATGGCTGATTGTTTCAAGATTGCTTCAGGAGTGGATTGCCATGTCCTTCTCCTGTTTTTGCGGTGCTGGGGATGAACCAGGGTCCTCAGAGAGTGCAGAGCAGTGCTCTGCCAAGTGAGTTAAACCCCAGCCCTGTGGTTGATTGTGGTCCACCCTCATGGGGGTCGATTGCTGATTGGATTGCTTCGGGAGTGGATTGCCACCCTGCTCCTGCTTTTGTGGTGCTGGAGATGGAACATGGATCCTCAGATAGTGCAGAGCTGCACTCTACCAACTCATCCTTGTTGTTAGGCACCGGTAAGATGGCTCTGACTCAAAGTGACCCTCATAGGGTTTTAGCAGCTGATTTTTTAGGATTGCCTTGGGAGTGGGCTGTCACACCCTTCTCCAATTTTTGTGGTGCTGGGGATAGAACCTAGGTCCTCAGGAAGTGCAGAGCAGCGCTTTACTGAATGAGCTAAATCCCAACCCCAACGGATCCTTAGGAACTACTCATTCCAGCTTCTTCATTTTGGAGGGAGAAGCTGAGGCATGGGGAGGCCAAGGCCACAGTGTGGTGTGGCTCCCAGTCCCCATCTGCCCACACTGGTCAGGTGACCCCCCTCCCTCCCCGTTCCCTGGGGTGCTGAGCTTGGTGCTTACATTTACCCAGGTTGACGGAAATAGACTGGAGTTATTAAATGAGATCGTCCTCGGATTCTCAGTTGGGACTTTTGCCACTTTTTCAGAGAATACTTTCCTTTGTTTGTTTTTCTGACAAATCTTGAAACCAGTGCAGACTCTTCCACAGCCTCCGCGGTACCCAGATGAGACAGGCACCTCTCATCTTCCTTCGCATCTGCACCCACAACACCCACACAAGCAAGAGCTGAGACGGGGTAAGTACGAGAGCCCTTCCTGATTCTTCTGAACTTAGGACTTTATTCCTTTCTCTGAAAACACAGCTTGAAAGCCTCTCCTCAGGTTGCTGTTGGTTTTAGCAGCAGGAGGGTGTGGCGTAGTTGGAGCAGGTCCTACCTGGCTTCCCACTGGGCCACCTCTGTCCACAGTGGGGAGAAAGAGCCACTGAGAGCCCATGTGGGAAATGTGTGCCATGCAGGATCTGCTGTCAGCACACGTTTACTGCGAGCAAACGCAATGCTCTACCCTTGGACTCGGGTGTGAATAAACATGTTAGTTAGGTTGTACCAGGGTCACCTGAAGGCCAACTAGTGACTTCATTAGTCAACTGTTTCCTTATTGCAAGTTTCCTTATTGCAAGTAGAATGAGGATGCACAGATGTTTATTTAGGATTAAGGAAGGATATGGTATTGTTTGATATGGGAAAGGGTGTGTGTGTGTGTGTGTGTGTGTGTGTGTGTGTGTGTGTGTGTGTTAGTAGTTCCCCAGAGCCCTCAGATAGATGGCGTGTTTCTCAATGACATGGAATCCCTTGGCCATTTCCTGCTGTTAAGGTAAAACTCGCCACCTGCTCTGAGATGTTCTGGTTGTGTGCCTGGGGTGGTCAGGAAGAACCCAAATCTGCTGCCTTTTCCATTTCTTCCTCTTCCCCCTGCTTGCCCTCTCCTGCTTCTCAAACACTCACTTCTGGAACGAGATTCTTCATTTTTACCTTAGTACAAGTCTCAAAAATTTCCCTTTTCTTCATTCTGAGTAGCATTAGTCTCAAAGCAACCCACCTCCCTTGGTTGTTGTTAGGCGCCCTCAAGTTGTTTCTGACTCATAGAGACCCTTATAGGGTTTTCAATGGCTGATTGTTTTGGGATTGCTTCGGGAGTGGATTGCCATGTCCTTCTCCCATGTTTGTGGTGCTGGGAATCGAACTTGGGACCTCAGAGACTGCACAACAGTGCTCTACCAACTGTGGTGAAATATACATAATATAAAAGTTACCATGTTGATCATTTCTAAGTATACAGGAGTGACATTAAGTGCATTCAGAATGTCATGGAACTATCACCCCATCCATCTCCAGAATTTTGCCATTATCCCAAATAGACACCTTTTCCTATTTAATATAAACTGTCCATTCCCCCTTGCCCCTGACCCCTAAGAACCTCCATTCCACTTTCTTCACTTATGAATTTGCCTAGACAAGGCACCTCATTGAAATGTAATTTTATATATATATATATGGTGTGTCTGTGTGTCTCTGTGTCACTGGTTTATTTCACTTAGCACAATGTCTTCAAGGTTCTTCCATGTTGCACCATGTTTTGGAATTTTGTTTCTTTTAAAGGCTGAGTAATACTCCATTGTATGCATAAACCACATTTTGTCTATCTGTTCATTGGTTGATGGATGTTTGCATTGCTTCTGTTTCTTGGCTGTTGTGTATAATGCTGCTATGAACATTAGTATACAAGGATCCGTTTGAGTCCCTGCTTTTAATTCTTTTTAGGCATATGCTTAGCAGCAGAAATGCTGGGTCATGTGGCCTCTCTGCATTTAACTTTTTGATGCTCATGCAAAACCAAATCGGTTTTGAACACTTCATCAAAGGTGAAGATCATGAAGCACAGGGCCATGGGATACCTCCTTGCAAAAGCAGGACCATTCTCTCATAGGGAAAGGGCATCAGGAGTCTCTGGTCTTGTAACCTCCCTTGCTGGATGGACTGGATGGGAAAAGAACTGAGTGCTCCCTGGTGCCAAGCAAGCAGGGCCGAGTTCCAGTTCCCATAATTGCTGTGTCCATTATCTTGGATAAGTTACCTAAGTAATCTATGCAATAGTTTCTTAGGAAGAAAACATCTCCTTTCTCCAGTCAAATGCTTGGCGCGGATCCTGTTACAGGTACGTCTTCAGTGAGTGGTAGCACTGCTGTTACTGTGACAGTATTTACACGTGAGGAGGCCAAGGACCTGGGAAGATGGCACTTCTGTGGTTGCCTTATCTATAACTGATTTTGAAACTTCTCTGAGTATTACTGTATTTCTAAGTCTACACAGAATGTTGGTGGAGGTCAAGCTATCACCCTCCTGTGTACCTTGCTCATCTCTTCTCTTTTCATTCCTCTCCCAAGTCTGTTTTCTGTTGCTGTCACTGAGAGCTGGAGACTGGGTACTATATAAAATGCAGAGGGTTATTAAGTTCATGATTCTAGAGGCTGAGAAGTGTGTGGGATGGTGCTCGTGCCTGCTGAGGGCCTTCCTGCTGCCTCATAGCATAGCAGAGGCAAACCAGGCAGAGCTGGCTTTTATAACAAAGCCACCTCCTTCATCCCTATTAATCCATCCATCCACAAATGGAGTGATCTGTCCATGAGGCCAGAGCCTTCCTGACTCAACCACCTCCCAAGGTTCCCCCTCTCCACACTGTGGCATTGTGCATGACATTCCCTACACGTGGGCTTTGGTGGCGGGTAGCACATCCCACCAGAGCAGCGTCCTTCACGGATATAGTTAGTTGATGATTCTGACTCAGCTAAAATATTCCAGGAGCAGCATGGCTTTGCACCATCCCACTCTCCTCCTTCTTAACCGTGAGGCTTCCAGCAGATCTTTGCATCTGTCTAAGCCTCCCGTTCTGTTTCAGTAGGAGGTATCCTATCAAATGTACAGGGCTGTGGGTGAAATTATGGAAAACACTTAAGTAAAGTATGTGCACTGAAGCACTCACTGAAGGGCACTTTCTGTAGTTCACCAAAACAGGCATTGATTGTAGGGTGGGGCAACTGACCTATCACACAAAATCAAGGCACTCTGGTCTCTAAAGTGCATCCCCACTTCCGAGGTGTTAACATGTGAAGAACTGATGAAATAGGGTCACTGGCTTTTGGTGAATTCCTAAGAAAAAAATCATAAAGGAATAAACAGAAGTGTGGAAACAGCCTCACCTTTTGGAAAAGGAACAAAGGAACAGGAGCCATGGCTTTTTCCTGTGGTTAAATGTGGGGTGGAGGGCACATCTGGGGCAGCTCTTTACCTAGTCATGCCCAAAGAATTCAAGGAGAACAAACTTTCTTTGGAAATGTATATTCAGCCCTGGCACACAGAACAAAAGATGAGGTGCTGTGCTCTGTGTGTGTGTGTGTGTGTGTGTGTGTGTGTGTGTGTGTGTGTGCATGTGAACCTCTCTTTCTTACCTTACAGAAAGGAAGAGGTGTCCTTCATTCATGTCCTTGAGTGGTGGCTGGTAGTCTGAGCTGGTGCAAGAGAGAGGCACTTTTGGTCTCCCCAGGTTAACAAATCCAGCTTCCCATATCCTTGCTCAGAGTGTCTTACACAACTGATCCGTTTGACGGTGCCAACTGTAGGCGAATGACTCACTTCTGAGCCTTTAATATACCAACTTGTTGGGTCTTGACACAACTTTGAAGGTGACCTTGATAATGGCCTTGCCTGCAAATTGCTTAGACTCCTTAGTCAGTGGTGGTGCAGGGAGAGTAGAATCTAGGATTTTTGAACCCCTCTGTGGAGCACACCGGTCCTCCCATAACTTTAAAGACAAAGTTGACCACCTTGCTGGGTCTGAATAGGCCTGCTGGTGATGTCCCCCAGATCGTTCAGACCCTAGCCCACTGGATTGACAAGGGTTCAATTGCCTGCAGTAGAGAGTGAAACTTTAGTAGCTGTGAGCTGTTAGCAGCTCTATGATTAGCAGTCTCTGTTTCAGATCATCTCTTCCCCCCTCACACTCTCCTCTCACAGTGAGTAAACACTCTCCAACACTTGCAGTGTTTCAGATGTGATTCTACCCACTTTCTCATTTTGAGGAAGGGATGCTTAGTAGTTACCTTTCACTGACATTGACTAAGCACTGGAGAAACTTGTCGAATGCTCCGCAGCAAGTTCAACTCTGACTCCAGAGACTGACTTCCCAACCCAGTGCCTTACTTAGTGCCCCCTTGATTCACCTGTCACTTCCTCCCAAAACAAATAGAAACTGTCAGATGGGAATACCCTAGATTTCTCCCCACAAGTGCTCCTACATCTGCACCCCATCTTCCTTCTTCACACATATCTGCTTTGTTCCAAATGGGCTCAGGGTCCCTCATGCCAACCTTCTTAGGAGCCTTACTCCAGGACTGTGCTCTTTCTCATATATTTTCTATCTCTTGTGTGATCTACCTACCCCTGTCCTCAGTAAGGCATCTCCTACATTAAAGAGAAATGCAGCCCTCCTACCCCATCCTTGAGCCCATCTGCCCATGCATATCTTCCACACTTACTGGGTGCATCATCGAAATCTTGCATTTATCTTCCCACCTTATGCCACCACTCCTCTGAGTCTGGCTCCACCATCTGCATCACTTGGAAACCTTGTTTTCTGCACTCTGTGCTGCTAAGTTCAGTGAACACTGCTTAGTCCTTATCTTCTTGGCCTATGGGACACCTGACAGTTCCCTCCCCTCCTTTCTCGGGGACACGCTTCCTCTGCTTTCCTCGTGCTCCTCCACAGTCAGTGATGCTTTGGGCTACTGGGATGATTAGTTTTATATGGCATCTTGACTGGGCTGTGGGATGCCCAGATATTTGGTCAAATATTATTTCTGGGAGTGTCTTTGAGGGTATTTCTGGATAGACTAACATTTACTCAGTAGGCTGAGTAGAAGGTGGGAGGACCCCATCCAATCCTTGATGACCTGAATAGAATGAAAGGCTGGGAAAGGGGGAATTCACTCTCTCTGCCAGGGACACAGGTGGGAACATTGACCATCTGTCTTCAGACTCGAACCTGGAGTAGAATTTATGCCATTGGCTCTCTGGGTCTCCAGCTTGCTGACTGCAGGTGTCGGACTCTTCAGCCTCAGTAATCACATGAGCCAGTCCCTCAGAGTACATCTCTCTCTCCTTCCTCTCTCTGTCCCTTTGTCTGCTTCTCTCCTTTTCTGTCTGGATAGATTTATATCTATCTGTCCTTTTGTTTCTCTGGAGAACCCGGTCTAACACAGCTACTTAGCTTCTGACCTTGACTCTGAGAACCATGACCCTCTCAGAACAGGCCTGTTTTGTTGTTGCTTTGGTTTAGATTTATTGACATTTAATTTATAAAAAAAATACTTGTTCTTTTTAGACATACAGTCCTATGAATTTTAACAAATGCATATAGTCTTGTAGTGGTTATTATTAACAAGATATTGAGTACGTTTATTAGTCACCCCAAAAAGTTCCTTCATCCCTCTTTGTATTTAACCCCTCACTCCACTTCCAGCCCCTGGAAACTCCTGGTCTGATTTTTGTTTCTATAATTTTGTCATTTCCAGAATACAAATAAATAGCATCATAAGTACATAGCCTTTGAGACTAGCTTCTTTCATTTAATGCTTTTAAGATTTGTCCACACTATGAATCAGTAGCTTATTCCTTTTCATTGCTGGATAGTATTCCATTGTGTGGATACTAAAGCTCATTTAATCATTCATCAGTTGGTGTGATATTGAGAGGTTCCTAGTTTTTGGCAACTATGAATAAAACTTATGGAAATATTCATGTACAGATAGATATTTGTGTGGGCATAAGTTTTCATTTCTCTTAGGTAAACACTTAGAAGTGAGATTGCTGGGTCCTGTGGTAAAAGTGTTTTTGACCTCATAAGAAAGAGTCTTCCAACATGATTGGACTATTTTGCATTCCCATCAAAGATGGCTGAGATGTCCATTTGCTATAGGTCCTCATCAGCAGTTGGTTGTCAGGTTTTTAAGTTTTAACCATTCTAATGGGTATGTGCTTAGAATTTCTTTTTCTTCCTTATTATCCCCTAGGGGATGGAGGAAGAAGGGATGAAATGTGGGTGGAGAGGTGAGTCATGTAGGTGAGTTTGGGAGGAGGCCTGTGTGGCTCAGCTCTCTTCCCCCTCTTGTGCCTGAAGAGAAGGTGTATCACATGCAAAGGTGCGTTAGAGATGAGAAGGTGCCCTGTGGCAAGTTTGGCTGAGCAGGCTTTGCCCCTAGGTTGTGCCCCGGTGAGACAACAGCTAGTTGTTGGGTGTTGCCTATGATTTGGGTAGCTTTTATTCCCAGGGGCAATGATACAGAGCCCGTTTTTGCCAAACACCTATAATTCTGCCCTCACTCCTTGAAGTCTGACATGTAGACTCTTCTTTCAATTGCTTCTAAATTTAGAGTGAGGGAGAGTTGTCTTAATCTGTTTAAGCTGCTGAAATAAAGTCCCGTAGATTCAATGCCTTGTGTGTTGTTGTGCTTAGCTTCCGAGATCAGGCGGGATTGGATGTTAGGGTGCTATGGCTGCAGATCAATACCTTATAAAAAAAACAGAAATTCGTTTCTCACAGTTCTGGAGTTTCGAAAGTCAAAGAATGAGGTCCTGGCCAATTCAGTGTCCTGTAAGGACTGTTTTCCTAGTTCATAGACAGTACTTTTTCGTGGTGTTCTCACATAGAAGGAAAGCAAGAGAGTTCTGTGGTCCCATTCATAAGGGCACTAATCTCATTCATGAGGGCTTCACCCTCAGGACCTCATCACTTCCCAGAGGCCCATGGCCTAAGACCACTGTGCTAAGGGTTAGGATTTTCATGCGTGGATTTGGGGGTAGGGGGATACAAACTAGGAGAACTCACCTCCTTGGCTCTCTGATTGGTTTAGAGAGGGTAAGTGGTAAAGTGGGTGGGTGAAGGGCTCTTGTTGGAAGATAACATCAGGCGGACCTGCCAGGATCCGTCTTTGCCCTCGTGTCATACAGCTTGTCTAAGAATGAAGGCAGCATATGGAAAACTGAGCTGGGAGACGGAGAGAAGGAAGGGGTGAAGGTGTGTAGGAGGAAGAGGGATAACATTTCTCCAGTCCCCTAGCTGGGCCTGAAATGTGCTGTATGTTCCTCTCTTTACCTTTTTAGTTATAGCGAACGAGTGAACCCCCTCTTACGGTTAGATCAGCTTACATTGAGTAGCAGGAAGCACCCATATAGCATAAATGGGTAAGAATGTGGTTCTGGAACACCCGTGTGGTGCAGCTCTGCCTTTACTAGCTGTGTGATCTTGGGCAAGTTACTTACTTTCTCTGTTCTTCTTAGACACCTCATCTATAATATGAGGATGCTAACGTGGTAGTGCTTACCTGATAAAGGAGTTGTAAAGATGTAGTGAATTAATATCTGCCATCCACCTGGAATATTACTTGGTTACATGAGTGGTACTTAGTAAGTGTTGGCTTTTATATGAATGAATGAATGAATTTTTATGGTTCTTGGAAGGGGAACCCAGGGCCTTGCACATACTTTGTAAGTGTTCTACCATTTTTAATTTTTTAAATTTTTATTTTGAGTCAGGGTCTTGCTGAGTTATAAAGGCTGCCTCTGGCCTTCAACTCACAATCCTCCTGCCTCAGCCTGTGGAGCACTGGGATTACAGGTGTGCATCACCACACCTGGCTTGTGTTGCTTTTCCTAACATGATCATATTCCTTGCTTTCCTCCTGCCTCTCTGGCCACTCTTTCTTAGAGTCCTCTCAAAGTGCTCCAGTTTCTGTCCGAGACCTTCTTCTCATCACTGCAGTTTCTTTGTGACTCTGGCCACTATCCACATGCTGCATTGTTAGGTGCTGCTGAATGGGGCCTAACTCATAGCGACTCTATGTGCAAAAGAATGAAACACTTCCCGACACTGTGCCATGCCCCATGCTATGTCAGTGCTTCTCTGCTATTCATAGGGATTGCCATGGCTGATTGTTTCAGGAGTGGGCTGCTGGTTCCTTTTCCCAAGCCTACAGTGCCCAATATTCCCAGGTGGTCTCCCATCCAAGGACTAACCAGGCCTGACTCTGCTTAGCTTCCAAGATCAGACAAGATTGGATGCCAGGGTGGTAGGGATGTAGCTATCTATATGCTAATAATTGTCAAATGTTTTATCTCCAGCTCTGGCCTCTGTCTTGAGGCTCAGACTCAAATATCCTATTTCTTGCTTGCCATCTTCAATTAGATGCTGAATTATTTTTGTTTTGCTTCATAACAGATTATTGCATTCAAATTGCCGCCTATTTATTATCTCCTGGTTTCCCCGGGCCAGCGTGCAGGTGAGATTTAGTGAGGTCTTCTGCTCAGGGCCTCTCAAGGTTGTGGCCAAGGTCTTGCCTGGGCTGTGCTTTCCTCTGGAGGCTCAGCTGGGCAGGGCTCTATTTCCGAGCTTGCTCAGGTTGCTGGCAGTTGGTTTCCTTATGGCCTCGTCACTGTGGATCCTGGTGTTTTGCTGGCTGTCAGCTGAAGGCCAAGCTCAATTTGTGGAGGCTGCTGACGTCCTCGGGCCCTTAAGGGCATCTCTAGTCCAGCTGGCTAAGAGAGAGCCTTGGATAGCCTAGTGCAATCCACCGGCTACGTCTCGTCACCTCTGCCATATTCCACTGGTGAGAGGGCTCTCATGTCCTGCCTGCACTCGAACAGAAGGGCCACCAGGAGGCAGGGATCCCAGGGCCATGTTGGGGCTGGGGTGACACAGATGTCCCCAGACATCTTCATCATGCCCCAGGCGGGAATCATCACTTCCTGACCACTCTGCTGTCCTTCCACAAGTCCCTGCAGGAGGATGTGGCCTCACCACTCAGCCATGGCCGAGACGCCTCCCTGGCTCCCTCTCCTAACCAGCCCTGTTGCTTTGCCTCCTACACGCCTCTTGATTTCCTTCCTTCTCTCCACGGCAAAGCCACACCTGCCACACGCTTGCCTCCATTGTTTTCTTTCCACTGCAGCCAGGGACACACCATGGAAATGCAGCTCTGAGGACATCAGACCCTGACATTGCCCATAGAACTTAACGGGATCCATCAGGTCCTTTCTCATGGGGCTTCTCTCCCCTCCCCAACCTCCCTCCCGTGGGCCTTTGTGCTTTCCATCCCTTTCGCCTGGAGGACCCTTTCCTCCCCTTGCTTGTCAGTCCCGTCCCAGGACTCAGCCCCGGCTTCTGAGGCCCTTCCTTCGGGAGTCCCTTCTTGCTCACATGTCTACCTTAGCCTTCTACTTTCTGGGCGCTGCTCCCTGGCCTTCTGTGCTCCCAACACTGGGTGCACACAAGGGTCCTGTTCCCTTATTCTCCTCTAAACCATCAGCTCTGTGAGGCTGGAGGGGGCATCCCTTGTGGCCAGCATCCTGCTTTCAACGCTGGAAGCTCTCGAGTAATTGGCAAGTGAAGAAAATGATGGATGAAACCTTGGCCCTCAGCCTACCCTTAAAAATATTCCCACCCGTCCTCACAGCAGCATCCAGCATTCAGTCCTGATGGGCTCTGTTCCAGCTGGCAGACCTTTATAAATCGAAAGTAATATATTAATAGAGGCACCTTTGTTTCGGGTAATATTTCTTTCCTATTATGGCTAGTCCAGTCTCAAGACATTTCCTTGCTACTGATGCACTTGAGCGACATCAACGCCAGGACGTCACCTACTTCCTCCTGACGTGGTGTTTGTCCTTTTGCTGTGTAATTGGAATTTTGCAAAAATAGCTGACCAACTGCAGTACATATAGTTCCATATGCTGGGAACAGCCCCTCTGTGCTCCCTGCAGAGGGGCCCGCAGCTGCTCCCGGACATTCCAGGGGATGCGCTCATCCACTGAGAACAGAAGGAGCATTTGTTCCCAGAGCCTGCTTTGGAGGGACAGCTGAGGCTCGTCCAGTCCGGCCAGGTCGGCCTGTCCCTGGGCATCGAGGTCTAGTTTCACACAACAAGCAATTGAGCTTAATTGACAGGTGTGAAGTATGTTCTTTCTGACCCATCTCCATTCACTTCTGTCTACAGGGGTGAGGCACAGTCACTTGGGAGCCAATTAGCATATCCTATTGGGGGGAATGTGTGTGTGTGTGTGTGTGTGTGTGTGTGAGAGAGAGAGAGAGAGAGAGAGAGAGAGAGGGAGAAAGAGGCAGAGAGGGAGAGGGAGAGAAAGAGCGAGAGAGCAGAGAGATGTGCTTGTGTGGGAAAGTGGTTGAAAGAGAAAAAACTCAGATGCAGAGAGACAGGGAAAGGGAGAAAGAAAGGAATAGACAGAAGGAGACAAAGGAAGAAAGGGAAACCTGGGAGCAGATAGCCACATGGTAGGGCTTGGGAGCTCATGCACACAGGCAGCACTCATGGCCTTTTACTCGGGTTAAGTGCACACAAATGGAAAATGGGCGAGTGTAGAGTGTCAGTCCCATCTGGAGGGCCGTGTGTGAAACCAGGACAGAATGAGCATCTGTAGAGTAGCGAGTGCATTCCCAATGGGCCAGGAGTGAATTCTGCGAAGGAGAAGGGCTGGGTGGAAGGAGGCTGGGAGGCCTGCGTCTCTGGGCACCCAGCCACTCTCTCCACGCATGTGGGGCTGGGGAGGTGGTGGTGCGAGCCCAAGCCACGATGCTCAGGCTAGGATGCCCCTGGGTGTGGGGCCAGCTCTGCACAGAGTGATCTCTCTCTGCAATGTTTAAAGGTGGTCCCAGCATAGAGAGAGCTGGAAGGCCACAGGAGACTCAAGCCAAGTCTTTTTGGACTGTGTATTGGCTTCAGCACTTGCAGCCATACCACTGTGACGTCGGATCCTGTCAGATCTCAGAAGCTAAACAGGGTCAGGCCTGGTTCGTACTTGGATGTGCGACCACCTGGGAACACCAGGTGCTGTAGGCTTGGGAGAAGGACCTGGCAACCCACTCCTAAAAAACAATCAGCCATTGAAAACCCTATGAATAGCAGAGAAGCACTAACAATACTGTTTCGCCTGTTGTGTGGAGAGTGACTATGAGTCGGACACTGACTCGATGGCACCTAACAACAACAACATTGGCCTCAGAACCCCACTGGATGGGGCAAAGGGGAAAGTGTGTGTAAAGCATGTACCCGTCCCTACACACTCCATGGAGTAACTCTAGTAGTCCTCACAACACCCTGCCTTTGTGTTTTGTGGATGAACTCACGGGGTCCTTGCCAGCCACATGCAGGGCCCACTGTTATTATGTCTCCTGTGTAGATGGAGCTGTGAGGTTTAGAGAAATTAAGCAGCCTGCACAACAAAATGCTGCTGGCTTTGAAGCCAGGAAGTTCCAGACCCAGAGCTCTCGACTGCTACACAGTCCTACCCACCCAGACTCAGCGCTCAAGCTAAATTCAGTTCTTTGCTCAGGGTTCTTTGCAGAGAGGACTGAAGAGGCTGCAGAGCACAGTGGGAAGAAGCTTGCCTCAGCTCTGCCACTTCTAGCGCTGAGATTGTGAGACGGGCTCTCTAAGCTTCAGTCTGGGGCAATGACCAAGTACATGCACACTGGCTCCACACCTACCTGGCCACACCCCACCTGCCACTTATAGCTGGGTGCCCTCTGTCCTTTATTTAGATGATCTAGGCCATGGGGAGCTTCCTCTGTGAAATGAGGGCAAAATGAGGCTGTTCTGATGGGGTTGTGAGGGTAAAAATGTTGTGTTTCATGTGCCTCTCATGAAGTAAGCCCTCTATCAATGCTACCTATATTGATATCTATTACATGGTGGTCCTTCCTATATTTTTGTTTTTTCCTTCCTTATTTCTTTCTTCTGTCTCTGTGTGTGTGTGTGTGTGTCTCTCTCTCACTGTTTCTTTTTTTCTTTTTTCCAGACAGGGTCTCACTATGCAGCCCAGGCTGGCCTCATACTCTCAATCCTCCTGCCTGAGCCTCCTGAGTGCTGGGATTGCAGGAGTGCACCATCATGACTGGCTCCTCCCTATTTTAAATAGAATTGCCCTGCCACATCCAAGGGATATTGGTGTCAGAACTTCCTATGAATGCCTAAATCCTCAAGTGTTCAAGACCTTTATATAAAATGACATAATATTTGCAAATAACCTACACAAGCTTCCCTTATACTTTTTTCCTCCCATGCTGAGGGGCTGAAGCTAGGCCTTCCACAGGATAGGCAAGCCTCTGTCCCTTTTTATTTTTTATCTTGAGACAGGGTCTGATTAAGTTGCATAGACTGCCTTTTGCAATCCTCCTGCCTCAGCCTCCTGAGTCACTGGGATTAGAGGTGTGTGCCACTGTGCGTGGCTTCCCTAATACTTTAAATCATCCCTAGATTACTTCTGATACCTAAGTACAGTGTCAATTCTATGGAAATAGTTCTTATACTGCATTGTTTAGGGGATATGGACAAGGAAAAATGTATGTGTTAAGTGCAGATGTGATTTGTAAGAAACTACTTTCAGTGCACAACTTGTTAGTTGCCTGGTGGCAGAATCCTTGGCTCTGGAGGCCTGACTGTACCATTCGAATGAGCCAGGGTAATGAGCGTGAGCGAGTTTAGCTGACTTGTCTGCCCTAGTCAGACATTAGGTAAGATTACTGCTCTTACTAAACCCTGACTGAGTGTAAGGTGCACATAAGGTAAGTGGATGAACAGCTTTGGCAGAAAATCAGCAAGTGGTGGCAGAAAATATGGCAAGTGGTGGAGACAATGGTCTCATGGGGTTGGGTGTGCAGGGCAGGTGCAGACAAATAATTGTAATGTTAGATCAAGTATGGAAAGCCCCACAAGAGAATTCCCACACCATGCACTGGGCACCAGCAGAGGAAGGGATCAGAAAAGGCCTAATTAAAAAAATTAGTTTTTGAAAAGGAAATGAAAAATACACTCGTTGAATGCATGTTGAATCTCTACCCCTGGCCAGGTATTGTGCTGGACCAGGGTGCACATAACACATAGTCACAGAATCCAAGAAATAGTCTTTGGGTTGAGACTTCAAAGGGGGTGTGAAAAATTTGGAACGAAATTTCAGGAGGAGAAAATAGGATGAATAAAGACAGAGATGAGAAAACACAAGTGAGCCTTATGAAGCATCTAGGAGTTCATTATAACTGGTATGAAGTTTGTGGAGTAACAGAAAGTGAGTCCAGAAAAGAAGTTTGGAGCAATATTGGGCAGTCTTGAGTGACAGTGTCTAATTAATTTGAAATGTAATGAGGAGCATTGCAGGGCAATAATATGCCTACAGCCACACACAAGCCACTCAGGACCATGAGTTCATGTTTGTATAACTGAACTCGTATAGAGATCATGTCGTCATGTCTCAATGGGCTGGAGATATAGCTCAGTGGTAGAGCATTTACCTAGCATTGTCAAGGCCTTGTGTTCATCTACCAGAACTGCCCCACAGACCCCCAAAAAGTACTAAGAAAAAAACAAGTTAAGATCATGTCTTAAGTATACATCATAATCTATGCCAGAAAAGACCTGCTCAAAGCTTTTCCAAGGCATGAAAATGTATATTCAGTTTTTAAAAGTGATATTACGTTAAATGTAATAAACAAGATGCTTGTATTTCTCACAGATTTGGTACACGCACAAGAACACACACGTTACACTCACACATATTAGTAGATTACATTTTAAAGTCACTTCTGTGTTTGAAGGTATTTGTGTGTGTCATTTTCTTTCAGTTTCAAATTTTAATGTGTCACTATATAAGATTCAAGAATAAATGTATATGGCAGGATAATTGTTCAAGAATTAAAAGATATGCCAACAGAACACTAACAGGCTTTATTTCGTGACATTTGGGGCTCTTTTCTTTGCAGTATTTCCTTGTGGTAAACGAGGTAGATTAAAGATGATTGCAAATCAAAGTGATGCTTTCAACCTCCTAAATGAATGCTAGCTTGTCTTTTTCCATTTTTCATACATTTGCATAGATCTGTCAACTGAACTCTGGATTCTTTCAAGAGTAATGTTTAATACAAAGCCTTACCACCAAATTGCTTTGCCCCTCTCTTCCTCAGTTCACATCCCCATGCCCTTCCCCTCACCCTCTCATACACCTTTCCGAGGGTTTCGAAGGAGCTTAAAGAGATACAATCAGAGCCTTGAAGACAAACCAATTGCTGCCAAATGAAACAGAACTTCTGGGCAGGCAATGACTGTTGCCTTCTTTGACCCTTCCTTGTGTTTTCTGTGTTTAACTGCAATTCTACAGATACTTGGATAAAGGTGTTTTGAGATGTTTCCCAGGGAAACACCCCAAGTATCTCCTGGCTGAGTCTCGGTACTCTGGTGTGTGTTCCTCTGGGGCAGAAGATGGCCCTTAGCTTTGGCAGGGTCGAGGGCCTGCGCTAGAGATAACTCTCTGCCTGGACAGGATGGACACTCACTGGGTCCTGCTGCGCAAAGTGCATCTCCTCCAGCTGTCACTTATGGACATTAATAGTGATCCAGTGGTTTGTGTGGACCTGATTGGCTGCCAGCTCTGTTCTACGCTACTGTGGAACAGACACACTCAGGTTTGCAAGACACATCAGCTCTGCTTGCATTTGGGCTACTAACCACAACAGTCAAAGGCTTCAAAAGAAACAAAACCTGGGGCAAGCAGGCTCCCGGTTTGGTGTATGTTTTGTTATCTGTTATGCTTATTCAAATTAATATCACAGATCAAGTCCGCAGTTAAATAACACATCTGGCTGGGGTTTGTGTAGCAATTCACAATATGTTTTTATTCATTATTGCTTTAATTATGGCTCAGGATTCTTTTGACTCTCTCCCAAGTAACAGGTGGTTTTCTGAGCACCCTAAATATTCAATGCTGTGGAGGAGAAGGCAGAGAGGCATTGGTTTCCTCCCTGTGGTTACACCTAGGCCCCAGGCAGCTTCTGGTTTAGTAGCTTACAACAGACTGGAATTCCTGGGGGACTTCACTTAACCCTTAGTGCTCCCAAACCTGTTACAAGGCACTGTTGTGTGGAGGGATCCTTGTTACACCCAGCTGTGTGGCAGATGCACTTTTTGTATCTTGGGAGGTGGCAAGAGGGTTGAGAGTAGGTCAAAAAGTTAATATGTCAATATTCTGAAGAGTGATGGGAGTAGAAGCTTGGTGATATTAAAGATGATTTGAATTTGGATTTTAAAAAAAGAATAAAAGCATTCTTTTATATATCTGCAATAGATGATAACAATTAAATAAGTCACATATGAATCATTGAAATTAGAGTGAGGGCAAAGACCTATTAGATCATGCAGCCAATTCCCCAGTGAACACAGAATTAGTCCCCGCAGTGTGTTCAGGGTGCTTTGTACAGTCTCTTTTGAAAGACTTGAGCAATTGGGGCCTTCAATTATTTCCTGAGGGAGACACTTTCCCTTATAAATGGCCACAGTGTTTTCCTCCTTCAACTGATATTTAAGCTAAAAAAATATGTCTATCATTTGCAAAATGAGACTGATCCAGTCTTCCAGAAAATAGTCTGCATTTACTTGACATTTCTTGCATGAACTCTCATTTCTTGTTTTTAAGCTTGGATTTGTATACTCTTTGGAAGTGGTAGTAGTGTGTGAAAATATCCTTTGGAGAACTTCCTATTTCTGATATCACTGTTACCTGATGGTCAGGGGAAACACTGTACCTCCCCTCTTCCCTTTTCTTTTCAGTACTAGATCGTTGAATCTAGGCTGTCTGCCACTGAGCTACATCTCAGTAGCTGAGAGCTGTGAGCCTACTTTTTTATTTAGAGATAAGAGTCTTGCTAAATTGTGCAGGCTGCCTCTGGCCTCTCCCTTGGGATCCTCCTGCCTCAGCCTTCTGAGTTGCTGGGTTTACAGGCCTGTGTCACAGTGCCCAACAACATTGCACCCCTTAATCTGAAACTAGGGGGAAAGAGGTGTTAGAATAAATTCAGGTCTTTGGGATAAGGAATACTCAGTCATCCAGGAAATTGCAATTGCTTAGCATTCTTTTATCTTTGGAACACACTGGTGTTGTCTTTCCTGGACTCTTTGCATTGGAAAGGCTCCTGATGGCAGGCACATGAAGGGCTCCAAGACAGGCAATCTGCCACTAAGTACTCAGTAATCCCAGGCCTGGGGCTGCAGTGCCAGCCCAGTATGGGTGTGTGCATGTCTGTGGGGGGGGGTAGGGGGGGTACAAGAAACTTCCTGCTGAGTTACGATTCTATGCCAGTGTGCCCTTAAAGGAAAGTTTTCAGTTCTAAGAGGCCAAATTTTATGATTTTTAGAGGTCAGTTTTAGACATTGAAAGGGATGAACTGCATGATCTCCAGAATTGGAGAATGCTGTGATTTGAATGCCTGCCATCCCATCCCTTCCTCCCTTCATTAGAGGGCAGTGAGTGTGCCAGGCCGTGAGCTCAGGGATGACTAACAAAAAGCATCAAGCGTCCTGCCTCGGTGGACCTCATGGACAGGAGAGGCAGGCAAGTGTGGGAATCACTGAGGCATTGCGGTAAGGGCTGTAACAGGTAAGCAGAGGGGCCATGGGACACAGGGATACAAGGTACGTCAGTGAGCCTAGCCTAGAGGCTGGAAACTTCCTAGAGAAGCTGGCCTTGAAGGGTAGATGCCAAGAGGAGTGGAAGGAAGAACAAGGCAGGAATACAGAAGCCAAGGCAGAGGCAAGGAGGCAGTTCGAGTGTGGTGGTGGGGGCAGAAGTGCGCGCCTTGGAAGACTTGCTTGGCAGGCCAGCTTTGACAGTGAAGGGGCTCCCTGGCCTCATTTACCAGAGGAGGATACCATGCTTCAGAGAAGCAAAGTACCTTCTCCCAGGTTACACAGCCAATGGAAGAACTAGGATTTAAACCAGACCCGTTTTAACCCACTGGCCACGTTCTTTCAGGAGACCAAGGCAACTAAGAATACAAACTTAGATCTGGCATATTTTCTGAAGGAAGCTGGTGGCGATAGGAACTGCACAGCTCTTGGTGGCCAGAGTCCTCTGTTATTCACCTTGTGTTGGGCAGAGCCAGGGCTCTCAGTGCCTTGGTTCACAGGAGAGAAGAAAATGGTTCCTGCAGAGTTCATCAGCTCTTCTGTTTACTCAGAATGACTCATGCTGTGGCAAAAGCCAGTGCCTTCTGCAGACTGCCTGTCCTCACCAGGGCTGAGTCAGCTGGGCCTCTGGAAGCCACTCTGAGCCTGTGGCCATGGTCTAGGTAAATACGTAGCTTTGTGGTCACAACCTTCCAAGAGGCATGTAAGATATGGGGAGGCCACGAGAGCTTTCTGTATGTCAGAATGGGGCGAGGGGAGGGAGGAGAAAGACAAAGGAGTGGCAGAAGAATTGGGCATATGAATCAGACTTGGCTGTTGGGCCCTTGTTGTCAGGTGAGCATTGTTTCCATTGGTATGAAGTTCCTGCCTCTTTCCTCATGCTTTACTCTCCCATACTCTGTTAGTTCTGTCACAACTATTTAACTCTGCCTTTATAGGGCAAAAGTAGGACAAGCTATATGCATGGAAGGGGCAAAACAGCTCCCTAGGGTCACTTTCACAAGGGCACTAATCCCACTGATGAGGGTTCCACCTTCACAATTAGTCACCTCCCACCAGCCCCACCTCCTCAGACCAGTGCATTAGTTGCAAGTTCTTTAGCATGTGAATTTGGGGGGATACAAACATTCAGACCATAGTAGGTATTGAAATTTGAGTCTCATGTAATTTTGACTTATCTCAAAATATTCATGTAGTTAAAAAAATTTAAAAAAAAATCTAGAGGCCAGTTTTAACTCACAGCTGTACAAAATCTGGTGGTAGGATAGAATTGACCATGGGCCATAGTTTTCTGACCCCTGATTTAGAGATAATCAGGTTGCCTCTAGTCAGAAAACATCTTGGTTTCATCCAACATGTGTTGATTTTATAATGCAATTATCAGGAGTAAACATTTCTGAATTTGTAAGGCACATTTCATTGCTGTTTCCCCTCTTCTCCATGTTCCTTCCCACCATGAAATGGCCACATCTATTTTGTAGGTTCCTCAACTTAGATGATATTACAACCCCAATAAACCTATGGTAGAGTTGAAAATATCCTATGTTGCAAATGCATTTAATATACCTGAACTACCAAACATTATTCCTTGGCCTAGCCTATCTTAAATGTGCTCAGAGCATTTACATTAGCTTACAGTCAGGCAAAGTCATCTAAAACAAAGCCTGGCTTATAATAAAGTGCTGAATAGCTCATATGATTTATTGAATACTGTACTCAAAGTAAAAAACTAAATGATTATATGGGATATGCTTTAATAACCATCATAAAGTCAAAAGGTTGTAAGTTGAGCCATCATAAGTTGGGGACTGTTTGGCCTTGTATGTGAGTGACACAAATTGGAAAGAGAGTAGCATCTCTGCCTGGTCATATGAGTATGCAGTAAATGTTCCTTTCTGGTTTCTCTGTTTCCCTAAAATTGTGCTTAGAATCTGCCATCATTATTGCTGAGGCCTGACCTTGGTGGATATTGGGGTGCTGCTCAACTTTTCTTCTGAGATGCAGTCCAACTGCACTCCAACCTGCTGAGTACCCTTTTGCTTATGGTGAGTGGTATAGAGAGAAAAGCTATGAAAAGTCTACTATAGAAATAATACCAGTAGCTTCCACCAGAAAACCCTTAGACTGTCCTGACAAGGCGAGGGGACAGAGCTAGTGTGCCCAGGCCTCCACCAATGCCCCATAGAGAGGACCTGTGTAACCCTATTCTTGTGTAAACGCTGAACATTTGCCTCAGTTCTTAATCCTACCTCAAAATAGATGCAGCCTCATAAAACACTTGAGACATGTATATCCTACTGAAGATATTGTGGGAAATCAGGTAGACTCTGCAATGCATTCTACACTGCAAGAACAATGCAACATCTTACTACACATTTAAAAAACTCCCACAAAGTATTTCTTGGCTAACTTTCTCATTTCTCTTTCTCTTTTCTTGCCTCAAAGTCTTGTTTTCCTGAGCACTTCAGCTCAGCATTTCTTGTTCTACTCAGAGTTTCCTGCCAAGACTATGTTCCTTGTTCCTCACATTCATCCTTCAAATACTCCTTTCCATGATGGTCTGGGAGTGGTAAGCTGTCTTGCTTCTTTTGTTTCACCAAAGTATTTTCATTTTCTATGTTTTTTTTTTATTTTTTATTTTTTTTGTGGTACTGGGGTTTAAACCCAGGGCCTTGCGCTTGCATGTTTTGCAAGTGCTGGACCACTGAGCTACACCCTCAGCCCATTTTTTTTTTTTTTTTTAATACTTTTTCTGAGATAGGGTTTCACTAAGTTACGCAGACTTCCTCTGGTCTTGAATTTGCAATCCTCCTGCCTCTGCCTCCCCAGCTGCTGGGATTACAGGTGTCCACTACCGCGCCCGGCTTTTTCTATCATTTTTGAAAGATAATTTTTCTGAGAAAACAATTCTAGATTAGTAGTTTTTTTTCTTCAGCCTTTGATGACATGATTCCACTGTCTCTTGGGTTCATTATTTCTGATGGAAATCTGCTGTCAGACAATCACCATTTTGTGGTAGATGCATGTTCTTTTCTTTCTTGTTGTTTTAAGCATTTGCTCTGGCCTTGATGTTTTAGAGTTTCACATGAAGTGCCAAGTTTGTGTGATTACTTTTTGAAAAATGACTTTGCCTAGGATAAGTTATACTTTTTGTCCTGTGGACTCATGTCTTTCACTAATTCCAGTATTTTCTCTCTCCCATTCTTTCTGATGTGGAACTCTCTTTGCACACGTTACAACTTTTTATTATTTCCTTCCTTTCTCTTGTTTTCTATTTTCTCATCCTTTTGTGTTTTATTTGGAGTATTTTCTTCATATCTGAGTTCCATTCCCTAATCTTTCCTTCATTCATGATTATTTTGCTGTTTCATCTACCCATTAGTCTATCTACATGCGTGTGTGTGTGTGTGTGTGTGTGTGCGTGTGTATAATTTAATACGTACATATGGTTTTTAGGCCTGTAGCTGTACCACTGTGGTGTCTGATCTCATCAGATCTCAGAAGCTAAGCAGGGTCAGGCCTGGTTAGTACTTGGGTGGGAGACTGCCTGGGAACACCAGGTACTATAGGCTTGGTAGAAGAACACACAACCCACTCCCAAAAAACAATCAGACATTGAAAACCTTATGAATAGCAGAGATGCACGAACAATAGTATTTTGCCAGTTGTACATATGGTCACTATGAGGTGGACACCGACTCAGTGGTACCTAACAACACAACAACAACATACGGTTTAATTAGATAGAATTTTATTTTTATAAATTCTACTTGGTCCTTTGTTAAATCTGTTGGATCAATTTTGATAGTCCTCTTTTGTTTGTTCATTTTTTTTCCCCTTATATTTTATGGCTTTTAACATTCCACGTAAATTTTTATTTTTGTGTTTTTATTGTGATATACATAAAAAATATACATAGCAAAAATTTTATTTTAACTAATTTTATGTGTATAATTTAGTGGCATTAAGTACATGCCCATCACACTTAGTTATCTTGTATTCTATGTCATATAATTCTAATATTTGAAGACTTTGCATGTTTAAACTTTGTTCACTATTCTTATTAACCCTCAGATATGGTTGTTGGTTACCTGGTGGTTTGGTAACTCTCTCTCCCTCTCTCTCTCTCTCTCTCTCTCTCTCTCTCTAATTTTTAATTTTTGTTATTTTTGGTACTTTAGACCCAGAGCCTTATATGTATTTTGCAAATGTTTTATCACGGGGCTGTACCCCCAGCCCATTTAGTTTTTATTTTTTTAATTTGGAGACAGGGTCTTATTAAGTTATGCAAGCTGCTTCTGCCCTTGAACTTGTGATCCTCCTGCCTCATCCTTCTGAGTCAATGGAATTAGAGGTGTGCACCACTGCACTTGGCTTTTTTCTCTTTTTAAAAAGAACTTTAATTTAATGAAAATTAACTCGTGGGAATTTTCTTGTGAATGGATAAATGAATACTTTATTCTGGAGAGGACTTACATTTCCCTCTGCCAGATATTACTATTTTTCTGTTTGGGGTGCATAAGATTATCTGGGCGGGGAAAATTTGAACCCAAGACCCATATGAAAGCAGGCCCATTCCACTTCTCAGGATGCTATTGTTATTGTTTCTATTATTATTATTACTACTACCATTATTGATATTTTCTTTTTTCATTTTGCCATTTTGAAGAGTGAATTATCTAGATAATTTGGTAAGGGCTCTGAAGGTATCCTATATTATTTTTTCCTCCAGTAATCTTATTTTTTTAGTAATTTTTTAGTGTATAACTTAATGGGTCTCATTATGACATTTCCCTTACATACATTTCATTGTACATTGCTCAGTTTCACCTCCCAGACTAACCTCTCAAGACCTCCTGCCCCATCTTCTTCTTCTCAATCAGTGGTCCCCCTTCTGGTTTAATGTCTTGTTTGTGTGTACATCTGTCTACCTATATGCATCCTGATTTTGTCTTAAGGGCAGAATATGTGATATTTCCTTTCTTTTCTCCCCTTACCCTTTCTTCTCGCCCCTTTTCCTTTTTCTTCAGTCTGTTATCTTTCCCTACATAGGTCTTTTCTACTTTCATGACCTATATGTTTCAATATTGAATATATGTGAAAGTCTAACCTCCACATGAGAGGAAACATGCTTTGTTTATATTTCTGGGTCTGGATTATTTCACTTAAAATGATGACCTTTAAGTTCCATCCATTTTTCAGGGAGTGACATGATTTTGTCCTTTATGTTGTTGTTGTTAGGTGCCATCGAGTTGGGTCTGACTCATAGCGACCCTATGTACAACAGAAGGAAACACTCCCTGACACTGTGCCATGCAATACTGTTGTCAGTGCTTCTCTGCTATTCATAGGATTTTCAGTGGAGGATTGTTTCAGGAATGGGTTGCCAGGTCCTTCTTCCTAGCCTGGTATTCCCAGACCATCTCCCATCCAAGAACTAACCAGGTTGAAACTGCTTAGCCTCCGGGATCAGACAGGATCAGATGCTAGGGTGCTATGGCTACAGACTTTGTCCTTATGGCTAAATAAAACTCCATGGCATACATTTACCACAATTTCCTTATCCACTAATCTGTTAATGGACACATAGGTTAATTCCATGTCTTGGCTATTGTGAATAATGCTGCAATAAACATGGATGAGCATGTATCTCTGTGGTATATTGACTGATACTCCTTTGGATATATTCCTAGAAGTGGGATAGCCAGGTCATATAGTAGTTCTATCTTTAGTGTTTTGAGAAACCTCCATACTGATTTCCATAGTGTCTGCAACAACCTGCATTTTCACCAGCAGTGTAATAGGGTTCCTTTCTCCTCATATCCTCACCAGCATTTGTTGTTTGTTTTGCTGCTACTAATCATTCTGACCAGGGTGAGATGGTACCTCAGTGTAGTTTTGATTTGCATTTCCCTGATGGCTAAGAATGTTGAATATTTTCTCATATAATTGTTCACCATTTGTATTTCTCCTTTTGAGAACCTTCTTTTCAGTGCTTTTGCCCATTTTTGATTGGATACTTGACTTTTTTGGTGTTTAATTTTTTGCGCTCTTTATATATTCTAAATATTAATCTCTTATCTGATGTATAGTTGGCAAAGATTCTCTCCCATTCTGTAGGCTATCTCTTCACTCTGATAATTGTGTGCTTTGGTGTGGAAAACTTTTAAATTTAATGCAATCCTATTTCTCAATTTTTACTATTGTTTCCTGCACTATTGGATTTCTATTCAGAAAGTCCTTGCCTATTCCTGTTTCTTGAAGTATTTTTCCTGTTTTCCTTGAGCAGTTTCAGAGTTTCAGGTCTGATCCAATTCAACCTGATTTTTGTATAAGGTAAGAGAGAGGGATCTAGTTTCAGTCTTCTGCATGAGGATATCCAATTCTCCCAGCACCATTTATTGAAGAGTGTGTCTTTTCTCTGACTTATGGTTTTGGCAGCTTTATCAAATATTAGGTGGCTGTAGCTGCATGGATTTATTTCTAGATCTTCTATTCTGTTCTATTGTTCTACATGTTTGTTTTTGTGCCAGTACCATGCTGTTTTTGTTACTATGGGCTTTGTAGCATTGTTTGAAATAAGGAGTTATAATTCCTCCTATATTGTTCTTTATGTTTAGGATTGCTGTAGTGATTCAGGGTCTTTTGTCCTTCCATATAAATTTTAAGATTGTTTTCTCTATTTCTGTGAAGAATGTCATTGGGATTTTCATGGGGATTGCATTAAATCTGTAGAATGCTTTTAGTAATGTAGCCATTTTCACAATATTAATTCTTCTAATCTATGTGTGTGGGAGATATTTCTACCTTCTGGTGTCTTCTTCAATTACTTTTGTTTATTGTTTTAAAATTTTTATTGTAGAAGTCTTTCACCTCCTTGGTTAGATTTATTCCCAGGTATTTTATTTGTTTTGAAGTTATTATAAATAGGATTGTTTTCCTGGTTTCTTTATCTGATCATTATTGGTGTACAGAAAAGCTACTGATTTATATATGTTGATTTTGTAACCTGCTACTTTGATGAAAATGTTTATCAGCTCTAAGAGTTTTCTGGTGGAGACTTTCTTTAGGGTCCTCTAAGAATAGAGTCATATTGTCTGCAAAAAGGGATAATTTGACTTTTTTCTTTCTTATATGGGTCCCTTTTATTTCTTTCTCTTGTCTTGTTACTGTGGCTTATAGTTCACTTACTACATTGAACAGCAGTGGAGACAGTGGACACCTTTGTATTGTTCTTGATTTCAGGGGAAATGCTTTCTGATTTTCCTCATTTAGTAGGTTCCTCATTGGCTGTAGCTTTTTCATATATTGCCTTTATTATGTTGAGGTATATTCCTTAAATTCTTAGTAACTTCAAGGCTTTTATCATAAAAGGATATTGAATTTTGTCAATGGCCTTTTTTGCATCTATTGATAAGATTATGTGGTTTCTATTTTTGAGTCTATTTATGTGCTATATTACATTTATTATGGTGCATAAGTTGAACCAGCTATGCATCCTTGGAATGAATCCAGCTTGATTATAGTGTATAATCTTTTAAATGTGTTTCTGAAGTCAATTTGCGAATATTTCATTAGGATTTTTGCATTTAGGTTCATCAGGGAAATTGGTCTGTAGTTTTCCTTTTTTGGTGTATCCTTATCTGGTTTTGCTATAAGGGGATTCTAGCTTTATAGAATGAATGTGGTAGTATTCCTTCCATTTGTATTTATGGAATAATTTGAGGGGCATTGGTGTTAACTTTTCTTTAAAGGTCTTGTAGGACTCAGCAGTAAATCCATCTGGTCCTGGGTTTTTCTTTGTTGAGAGACTCTTCATTACTGCTTCAATCTCACTCCTCACTAGAGGTCTGTTTAAGTTGTTTATATCCTCTAGACTTAATTTTGGCAGTTCATATGTGTCTAGGAATTGATCCATCTCATCTATGTCTTCCAGTTTTTTTGAATATAATTTTTCAAACTATTCTCTAATGATTCTCTGGATTTTGTTGGTATTGTATCTGGTCCTATCTGTCCCTAAAAGTTCAATAGTGTTTTTTAAATGAATTTGGGTGCACTGATGTTCAATGCATACATATTTACAATTGCTATACCTTCTTGATCAACTGTTCACTTTATTAATATATAGTGACTTTCTTTGTCTTTTCAGACTAGTTTTAACTTGAAGTTAAACTTGGCTAAGAGTATATCAGTCTTGTTTATCTTTTCAAAGAACCAGCTCTTTGTTTCATCAGTTCTTTTTATTGATTTTTTAGTCTACATTTCATTAATGTCTGCTCTGGTCTTTATTATTTCTTTCCATCTACTGATTTTGGGTTTTGTTCTTTTTCTAAGAGGTTGAGGTGCATCATTAGGTTGTTTGAGTCTGCTCTGATTTTTTAATGTAGGCACTCATAGCTATAAATTTTCCTGTTACAACTGCCTTTCCTGTATCCCAAAGGTTCTTGTAGGTTGTGTTTTCATTTTCATTTGATTCTAATAATTTCTTTTATTTCCACTCTGATTTCTTCAGGTACTCATTGATCATTTAAGAGTGTATTGTTCATTTGCCATATAATTGTATAGTTTCTATAATTTCTTTTGTTGATTTCTGGTTTTATTTCATTATGGACAGATAAGATAAACAAAATTATTTCAATTTTTCAGTGTTTGTTAAGACTTGATTTATGGCATAAATTGTGATCTATTTTAGAGAAAGTTCCATGGGCTGCTGAGAAGAACATGTATTCTATAGCTTTTGGGTAGAATATTCAGTATATATCTATCAAGTCCATTTGATCTATTGTGTTTAACGCTGAAGTTTCTTTGTTGATTTTCTTGTCTGGATGTTCTATCTATTCATATGAGTGGGATATTGAAGTCACTGCTACTATCATATCTGATCGTCTCTGTCCCTTTAAGTCCGATACTGTTTTTTTAATGAAGTTGCATGCACTAATGTATATATTTATAATTGTTATTCCTTCTTGATCAATTGTTCCATTTATTAACATGTAGTGACTTTCTTTGTCTTTTCAGTCTAGTTTTAACTTGAAGTCTATTTTGTCTGATATAAGGATGGCTATTCCTCCTTTTTTTTTTTTTTTTTTTTTTTTTTTTTTTTTTTTTTTTTTTTTTTTTTTTTTTTTTTTTTTTTTTTTTTTTTTTTTTTTTTTTTTTTTTTTTTTTTTTTTTTTTTTTTTTTTTTTTTTTTTTTTTTTTTTTTTTTTTTTTTTTTTTTTTTTTTTTTTTTGCTTCCACTGGCTTGGTATATCAATTTTTCTATCCTTTGACTTTCAGTTTGTGGGTGTCTTTGTCAGTGAGATGTGTTTCTTACAGACAACAAATTGTTGTATCTTGTTTTTCTAATCTGGTCTGCTAACATATGTCTTTTAATTGGAGAGTTAAGACCATTTGTATTTAGGGTTATTATTGAGAGAGTTTTGCTGGTTCTTGTAATTGTGTTAGGTGTTTTCCTTGTTGGTTCATATACTATTTATTCTTTTCTTTCTCCCTGATTTATATTTAGGGTTTTCTGGTTTTTTGAGTTAGACATGACTAATTCTTTCCTAGTTTTCTTTAGTTTGTCCATTCTTCCATTGAAGTTTATTCTTTCCTGTAGTGTCATGGTAGAGATTGTCTTTCTTCTTCCTGTGTGTGTAAGGTTCCTTTAAGTATCTTCTGCAGTGATGGCTTGGTGGTCATGTATTGCTTTAGTGTGTGTATGTCTTGGAATATCTTTATTTATCCATCAATTTTAAATGATAACTTTGATGGGTATAATAATCTTGGCTGGCAATTATTTATTTTCAGGGCATGAACTATATCATTCCATCCTTTCCTAGATTTTAGGGTTTGTGCTGAGAGGTCTGATGTAATTCTGACAGGTTTACATTTGTGAGTTAATGTTTTTCTCTTGCAGGTTTTAATACTGTTTCTTTTTTTGGGGGGGGGACTACTGAGGGTTAAACCCAAGGCCTTGTGCTTGCATGCTTTGCAAGTACTATACCACTGAGCTGCACCCTCAGCCCATGTTTTTACTTTTTTTTGAGACAGGGTCTCCCTAAATTACACAGATTGCCTCTGGTCTCAAACTTGCAATCCTCCTGCCTCCACCTCCTGAGTGGCTGGGGTTATGGGCATGTGCCACTGTGCCCATCTCTGTTTCTTTGTTCTGTAATCTTGGCATTTTAGTTATTATGTGTTGTGGGGATTTTCTTTTCTGGTCATGTTTATTTGGTGTTCTAAATGTCTCTTGTGGTTGGTTGTCCATTTCTTTCCCCAGATTTGGGAAATTTTCTGCTATAATTTCACTAAATAAGTTTTCTATGCTTTTAGTTTTTATTTCAGCTCTTTTTTCTACCCCATGGATTCTTAGATTTTGTCTCTTAATCACATCCCAAAGTTGTTGAAAATTGTGGTCATGTTCTTTTAATTTTTTTCCTTATTGATATCTGACTGTAGTATTTCTTCAACCTTGTCTTCCATCCTTGATATTCTACTTTCTGCCTCATCTGGTCTACTGGTCATGCTTTCCACAGTGTTTTTTATGTGGTTTAATGAGTTTTTAGTTTTCAAATTTTCTATTTTTTTTCAAAATCTCAATTTCCTTGCTGAATTTCTCATACATTTTGCTTATTTTGTTGACTTTCTGGCCTAGATCCTGTATTGATTTCCTTACTTCATTCATTTGCTTGTGCCCCCTGAAATCATTGATCATTTTTACAAGTAGACTTTTAAATTCTTTGTCTGACATTTCAACTGTTTCATTATCTTTGGATTCATTGGTTAAAGATTCATGGTCTTTTGGAAGAGATGCACTGCCATGATTTTTCATGTTTCTTCTGTTTCTGATTTGTGATTTGTACATCTGTAGTGGTTGTTGTTGTTGTTGTTAGGTGCCGTCGAGTCGGTATCCAACTCATAGCAACCCTCATAGGGTTTTCAATGGCTGATTGTTTCAGGATTGCCTTGGGAGTGGATTGCCAGGTCCTTCTCCCATTTTCGCGGTGTTGGGAATTGAAGTCGGGACCTCAGAGACTGCAGCGCAGTGCTCTACCAACTGAACTAAATCCCAGTCCTCTGCAGTAGTGGATATTACTTATTTTATTTGAGGGTCTTCTTAGTGAGTGGCTTTCTCTTGAGGTCACAATCTCCAGTACCACTCCCAGAGAAAAAGACAAACCACCGTAACAGGTACAGTGTCTGACCAAACCACATATGAAGATACACTTAAAATCACTTAAAGCCAACTACCACACTACCAATGCCCATAGAACAAAGAATGGCAATAATAATATAGAGTAAGCTATGAAGTTACAAAATATTTAGGGTGAAGTAAGAAGGGGGGCAGAAAAAGGGGATACAGAAGGATGCCTCATGAATAAAGTAAAAGAAAGGAAAAAGATGATCTAGAAAGGAAATGAATGTTAGGAAGAGAGAGGAAAAGGAGTGAAAGATTAAAAAATGATTGCATGATAAGGAAAATATATATAAATAGAATTAGGTAAACATAAGCAGAGCAATAAGAAATAGTAAGCTTAAAAGATTTAAAGTATAGGAAATAGAAAAAGAGATATACACAGGCAAAAAAAAAAATAAAAAACTAAAGAAGATAAAAAGTTACATTAGAAAAAACAGAAATGAGGAAGTGAAAATTACCAGTGAAAATAGGGAAGAATAGAAAAAATAAAGGAAAATAAGAAAAAGCAAAAATAAGAAAAAGGGCTGTGGGTACTGCATAGTGGCACAGCACTTACCACATGCAAAATCCTGGGTTTAATCTCCAGCACTGCAGGAAGAAAAAAGAAAAAAGGAAGAAGAAAAATACTGGAGGAGCTTCTTTCTGTGGCCTCTAATGTTAGAGTCTGTTAGGTGGAGTTGGTGGTCATTTGAGGAGGGAGTCTTTTCTCAGAGTTGATAGTCTCAGTAGTTCCCCTTAGGAGATAGAGTTGTCTTCTGTGGGGCCGGGGGCGGGGGGGGGGGTTGTTTCTGAGCAACTTTCTGGAGCCGCCTCTTCCTAAACCTCTCAGCTGTCAGCGTCCCATTGTCCCATCATCCCCCTTCACTGTATCTGCCTGCTGCAGCTGTGTATCAAGCTGGGGTTGTGGCAGGTCACCCCAGGCTCTTCAAGGGTGGTAATTCTTTGTTTTCAGGCACCCTGGGGTGGCTCAGTCTCATACAATAGGTTCCCTGTCAAGATGGTGCCAGGTCACCGCCCTCTGAGACATGGAACTTGTGGAAAAGAATCACTTCTCCCTTGTTGAGCCCTCCAGTCAAGAAGAGCCACTGTCTCACCAAATCCTTAGAAGAGTTCAAGGGCTTCAAGAACTGTGGGCTTGTCCTGTGAGGCTGATGCCAGAGCTGTCTGGCTTACGTTTTTGGATGAAGGCTCCATTTTCCCTCCCCTATGGGAAGCCAGGGGCTGGGATTTAGCACAGTTGGTAGAGCACTGCTCTACAGTATCTGAGGTCCCGGGTTTGATTCCCAGCACCAAAAGAATGGGAGAAGGATGTGGCAATCCATTCCCAAGGCAATCCTGAAACAATTAGCCATTAAAAACCCTATAAGGGTCGCTGTGAGTCAGAAACGATTCGATGGCACCTAACAACAACAACAACAACATGGGAGGCCAGAACTGGAGATGTGTCCTGCTCGGTCACTCTCACTGTTCAGCTCTGTTATGCAACCAGGGACCATCTCACAATCTCCTTTGTGGTTTCCATACTTCTCCAGATCTTCTTTCTTTGGAACAGAGCCCACTCCTTCCTGTTCTAACTCCTTTGTTTTACAATGACATGGAGGCTGCCTTTTATCCACCACCTTAAACTGGAAGTCTGCTATTACTAATATTTTCCATCTGAAGCTGCACTGGTGACATTATTCTGGCTTATTTTGCCAGCAGATGTTTTTCTCTGGTCCACCCTTTCCTTGGAGAGTAAGCCCCTCTGAAACATTAAGCTTTTTGTAACTAGGTTCATCCCTCCTCCTTCTTCAGGTTTCAAAGACCCTATTTTCCTAAATATCCCTGAAGGGTTTTCTTAAAGGGTCAGATAGTAAATATTTTAGGGCTGTGGGCCAGATGGTATCAGTTCCAACCACCTAACTCTGCTGTTGTAGCACAAAAGCAGCCACAGACCATATGTAACTGAATGGGCATGGCCATGTGCCAATAAAACTTTATTTACAGAAACAGGTGGCTGGCCTGTATGTTGTTTTGCCAATGCTATGCTAGAATTCTGGTATTACCATTTGTTTCCTGGTTTTTAAAATTTTTTGTGCTCATTGCTTATTTTGTTTAGCTTTACTTTATGTTTCTGGGAATTTCCCTTACTATCTTGACAGGTAATTAGCTCATTTAGCATTGCAATTTATCCACCACCTCAGTGTTTTGCAAAGGAGGGATTTACAAACCAGTCTTCTATAGTTCCAATAGCAAAACCCACCAATTCCTCTTTCTCCTTCAGCTTATGTACCCACTCAGCTAAAGAAAACCTGAAAAGTTAGCTAAATGGCACTCATTTATTTTTCCTTAAGTATCTCTCATGTCCTTCAACATCTTGTCACACCAATTTATGGCTCTTTTCCTTCCTGAGAGCTTATAGTTTCAGGGTAACAAGATTTTGGAAGAGAGATGCTAAGATTCTGACTTCTGTCTTCTCAGAGGATGGAGTATATGTGGTTCGAGACTTATGGTGCTTTGACTTACGTTTTTTTAACTTTATAATGATGTGAAAGTATACTCATATATCCTTTCTATTTGCCACTTTCCATACAGTATTCAATAAATTACATGTGATATTCAATACCTTATTATAAAATGGGCTTTGTGTTAGGTGATTTTGACCATCTGTTGTTGTTGTTAGGTGCCATTGAGTTGTGTCTGACTAATAGCAACCCTCATAGGATTTTCAATGGCTGATTGTTTCGGGATTGCCTTGGGAATCGATTTCCATGTCCTTCTCCCATTGACTACCTGTAGATCAACGTAAATGTTCTTTCTGAGCATATTTAACACGGGCTGGGTTAAGTCATAGTGTTTGGTAAGTCTGGTGTACTAAGTGCATTTTTTAAAGTAGAGAGTATAGACGAGGTGTATTAAGATAGTACACCTTGAATGAATAATTACTGGGAAAATTCAGGCACCTGGAGAAGCTTAGGTAGATCTGGAAAGGAACTTGGAAAAACCTGGGTGCCCTGGGTGAATCAGCATAAGGATATTTCTGTTCTCCAGGGGAAGGTAAAGCCAGTGAGAACAGAGCTGAGCAGGCTTTTAAGAAGGAAAAGTGCCTGGGATAGAGAGGGGAGGTGGCAGCCTCGAGAGAGGGAAGAGGTGTGCACGTGGTTGCTGGAGAGAGAAGAGCTGAGCAGAGGGCAAGGAGCGGGGAGATAGGAAGAGAAGAAGAAGAGAGGAGTGAAGAAGGCAGCATTAAGTGCATTTTGACTTGTGGTATTTTCAACTTCTGCATGAGGGGTTTGTTGGGTTGTAACTTCATCAGAATTCAAGGACCATCTGTAGAAGACACTTGAGTGTTGCATGAGAATGTGGCTTTCTGAGAGCTCTTTCACCCGTGTTTATTGAACCTCTTCTATGGGCCTCTTACTGCTCTAGAGGCTAGGGTGGAAAAGATAAAGCAGTCCTGCTGTCCTGGACTTGACATTTTTATGGGAGGAAACAAACAAAAAAATAATTAAAAGTAGAAAACAAGAAAATACCAAGAAAAGAGCGCTATGTTGAAAATCAAAGAAGTTGCTTTAAGGGAGAATGACTGGGAAATTATCATTTTACATAAGACCAGGGGGCTGGGTGAGAAGGCATCATTGAAAGTAGACTGGAATGATATTAAGGAATAAGCTTTTTAAAGATTGCAGGGAGGGAAAGGGAGCCGTTTTGGTACTTTTCAGGAGTCAGAAAGAATGCTAGTGTGGCTGATGTACTGTAATAGCAAAATTGAACCACAAAGGACTTAAAGCAAAAGGAAAATGGGAACTGGAGAAAGAATAGGACTAGCCTGGGAATACAGTGAAAAGGAGCCCTGGGATGACAGCTGGGCAGCAGTCAGGGAAAACAATTGACCCAAATTAGAGCAGGACCAGCCGAGAGCCCAATAAAGGGTGTCTGAATAAGAAAGGGGCTCAGGATGCACATTGTGTGATGGAGAATCTGGAAGGTTTTCACAAGTTGGAGGCACGTGCCTTCCTTTAATCACAGAATGGAAATACAGTAGAAATTGGGGGAAAGTAAAACTTTTATATAAGAGATTCATAGTTCAAATATGATATAAGCTAAAATATGGCATGCTTTAGCGTAGATGATGCAATTTAATAAAAGAGAATGCATTTGATCTTGGTGCATGGAACATTCCTCTTAGGGCTCTGCAGGCTTTGAGACACAGGGTTCAGTTACTACATTTTAAAAAACAGCTTTATTGAGATATCGTTGCCACGTAAAAACTGCATATATTCAACGTGCACAACTTGATGTGTTGATGTATACATACATTTTGAAATGATCACTACAATGAAGCTAACTAATGTGCCCATTATCTGTAATGGTTACCACTGTGCGTGCGAGTGTGTGTGTGTGTGTGTGTGTGTTATGTTATGCACTGACTTTTCAGTGAGAACAGCTACATTCCTCAGGGCTGCTATGGGTGATATTTATGCGACATCAGTAGTACTGTGGATGCGCTTTCCCAGTTTAAGGTTTTAAATTCAACCTATATTAACAAAGCAAGAAAGACGCAAATATAAAGGCCAGAGATAAATGTTTGAAAGCTGGGTGATGCAGAGGTCATCACACAGCTGCCTGGGCTCCGGTGATGAGACCATGCAGGTGGGTTCATTGCCCTATCATTTATATAACCTTACCTTAGAAAGAGTCTCCCTTTAGTTCTGTTATTCCGCAATAAGTACAGAACATTTCCTACATTCCATATGTCAGGCACTGCAGACGTGATGAACGAGAGGGAAAACACCCCCATCCTCACGTGGCTTTTATTCCAGGGAGGGAGAGTGTCTTTTTCTACAAACATGAAAAAGACACAAGATAAAGGATGGGGTATTCGTGACATCTTGGTCACCTTTAGCAACAGTAGGCTGTGTGGTCCTGTGTATATTGAGGCCTCCCGAGTCTCTCTCTTCAGTCTGGAACTTGTTCCTGAACTTCAGGTCTGGATGGTGAGGTTCCTAACTGGATCTCTGAGATGGGTCCTCCCCCAGTACCCTGCAGCTCCGGTAGATGACACCCCTCCCGTCCCTCCCTCCTCCTCTTCAACCCTCATGCCACCACATCCAGTCATGACAGACTTGCTGACCCCACTCCCGGTAGCTAGAGCTCAATTCCCGTCCTGTGTGCTATGCACACCGCTCCTTCTATGTCCTGGTCACCATCTCTCCCTTGGATTATTGCCACAAGCCCTTCGCTTCCCCCACATCCATTTCCACATGGTAGCCAGAGCCTTGTTTCAAACAACCAAATCTGATCATTTCATTGATCTGCCTAAAGCCCTTCAAGGATGTCTTAGTCTGTTTTGTACTAACAGAATACATGAGATGGAGTAATTTATGATGAATAGAAACTTATTGGCATGTGGTTTTAGAGGCTGAGAGGTCCAGGATCTGGATCTGGGAGGTTCAGGATCAAGTCTGGCAACTGATGAGGGCCTTCTGCTGAATCCACCCCAGCAGAAGGAGGAAGGGGAAGAGCACAAGACAATGAAGCCCCTCGTGCATGCTCTTCTTATAACGGCATCAATCTGTCCGCAAGGGCAGGACCCTCATGGCCAAACAGCTCCCATTTGGCCCTACCTCCTGACATGGTCTCACTGGGGACCAAGCTTCTACACACCTGAATTCTGCGGAACATTTTCAACACTTATTTTGTGTGTGTGTGTGTGTGTGTGTGTGTGTGTGTGTGTGTGTGTGTGTGGAGGGTACTGGGGATTGAACCCAGAGCCTCACACATACTAGGCAAGCACCCTATGACTGAGTTACATCCCCAGTCATGGGGGACACACTCAGGCAATGGCAAATGACTTCTCATAGCCCATGGAGAAAGTTCAAATTTTTGGCATGATTTGCAATCTCTCTCTCTCTCTCTCTCTCTCTCTCTCTCTCTCTCTCTCTTCTCTTTTTTCTCTTTCTCTCACACATACACATCTGTGCATACACACACACACACACACACACACACACACACACACACACACACACACGTCTATGCATATGCTATTCTTTTTCTCCCCAGAATGTTTTTTCTGCCATCTAGCTGCCTTCTGGCCTGTAGCTGTAGCACTGTGACATGTAATCCCATCAGATCTCAGAAGCTAAGCAGGGTCCAACCTGGTTAATATTCGGATGGGAGACCGCCTGGGAACACCAGATACTATAGGCTTGGGAGAAGGACCCAGCAACCCATTGCCAATAAAGCAGCCATTGAAAACTCTATGAATAGCAGAGAAGCATGACAATAGTGTTTCGTCTGTTGTACTTAGGGTCCCTATGAGTTGGACACCAACTTGACAACATCTAACAACAACAACAAGTTGCCTTCTACCAGATCTTCCCACCCTGCCTGCTGCCTCTGTTGCTGGTGGGGGCAGGCCCCATATGTGGCCATGAGAATCTGCTTCTCTTGGTCTCCCTTTGATTGTGTCTGGGGAAGAGTGATCACAGAGTCCCAGGCTCCAGCACCCTACCCTCCTGGTTCAAATCCTGATTCTACCCCTTCCTTGGGCAATTCTCTTAACTTCTAGTCAGTTCTTAGAGTGCCTGTGGAAAGGGGGTTGTGGTGAGCTTACCTCATAGGTTGTTTGAGACTTGGGATGTACCAGCGCTGTGACTCTCACTATCTGGTCTCAGCTTACTGAGGTTCTCAGGGGGCCTTCCCATGCTCTCTGCTGTTGGAGTGCTTCCCCTTGATGACACACGCCCACTTTCACGGTAAGCCTCACCGATCGTCTGATAGTGCGTGGGCTCCACCTGGGTGGGGATCTCCCTTCTGTTCCCACATTCCCTGTGTTGCCTGCAGGGCTTAGGAATAGGAGGGCTCAAGGAAGAAGGCCCAAATGAGGAATGCATGAGGCAGAGGCACAGGGTGGTTTATCTGACTTGCCCTTGCGGTAGATGGCCTGACCTGGAGGGTTGCGGGACCCTGGCATGCCGGAGTAGGACAGCTTCACCTCTCAGGGTACATTTGTCCTTCTATAGTTTAGATGATCTTTAGTAAGTGTATGCATTTATTGATTCTTAAAAATGCTTGTTTGCCAGCCATGGGAGAAAGCAGTAGGAGAGAGGTCCGAATGGTGGGGCCCTTCTACCAGATGGGGACAGCTTTAGGGCTGGACTCGCAGAGCACCCTAGGCTGTGGTGTGCAGTGTCTCTGCCTCGGAAAGGGCTAGAGGGGTGAGGATATTGTTTTACTCATGCTCTTGTGCAAATCTGCCATGAAGCGATCTAGCCTTCGTCCTGGGGGAGGTGCTCCCAGCTGAGATTGGTTGATCAATGTCACGGTGGGTGTGACATGAGCTCAGGCAATGATTTGGCTCCTTTAAGAATGCAGGCAGGCCCATGAAGTCCTGGGGCTCCCACTGCTAGCAGCCAGCAGCAGAGGCCAGCTGTCTGCACCCCCATGGGGTCATCACTGTGTTTACACGAATGGTCACATGGGAACCTCTTCCAGCTCACGGGCAGGCTGCGTGGTTACCTCATCTGCAGTCCAGTGACCTCATCCATGTAAAAATGCAGCGAGCTCGAGCAGAGCCGGCCAGCCTCTCCCCCGAGCCCAGGAGAGGCTGCACTCCATGTGGGCTCGGGGAGTCGCTGAGAGCTGTCCATTTAGTAATTATTCTCAGCCAAGAGCTGACTCAGAGCCAAGGGGATGCGTTTTCCAGGGAGTGGAGATAGGAGGCGTCTAATGTGGACGCGTGTGGCCACACCTGGAGGTTGCTCACTCAGGTGATTTGCATCCCTCCCAAGAAGAGCCACTGGCTACAGCCTAGGTAAAGCTGCTTATCTCCCCCTCTCCATTCTTAGGCAGGCACCTCCAAAATGTTGGTGCACAAACAGGATGCAAAACACCACAGGGGAAAGAAGGGCACATGGTCTTCCAATTTGAGCCCGTGGGGGGGGGTCATCCCTACATATTGTTTTTATTGTTTATTGCTTTCTCTGAATTATATTTGCTCTCTCAAAAATATTGCATATGATGACTAAGAATATAAAATAAATTACCTTTGCCATAGGCCGCTGGGTTTATTGGCCCCTTTCAAACTCTTCACAATGTAAAGGACAGGCTGACCTACAGTTGTCTCCTCTCATGTGCTCTCTCTCTCTTTCTCTCTCTGTAATAGGAGCTCTGTTATTTGATCATTTAACAACTTAACCCTTTAAGTTACTCCAGAGCTCTGTACTCTTTTTGAGATTTCTTTTGAGATGGCATTAAAAATTTTTTTTTCCAAGGCTGGAGTGTAGTTCAGTGGTAGATCAACTTTATTGAAGTATAACTGACAATTAAAAATTGTAGGCCATATACTGTGGTGTACCCCTGTAATCCCAGTAACTCAGGAGGTTGAAGGAGGAGGATCTCGAGTTCAAGGCTAGAGGCTGTGTAAATTAGAGGAAACGGGCACACTGGTGCATGCCTGTAATCTCAGCAATTTAGGAGGCTGAAGCAGGAGGATTGTAATTTAGTGAGACGCTGTCTCAAGATTAAAAAAAAAAAAGAGGGGGCTGATGTAGCTCAGTGGTAGAGCACTTGCCTGCCATGCACAAGGTCCTGGGTTTGATCCCTGAGAAAAATATAAGAAAAATATAAGTAAATAAGATAAAAATGTATGTACGTATGTATTTATGACATACAGTGTCATGTTATTTTTTTGCCCCTCGCTGTACTTGGTATCAAACCCAGGACCTCCTGTGTGCTAGGCAAGTGCTCTGCCTCTGAATCATATCTCCAGTCCCTAATGGTATCTATTAATGTATGTATACATTGTGACTTGATTACCACAACCAAGCTGTCTAGCATAATCATCTCCCCACACACTTACTTGTATGTGCGTGTGTATGTGCGTGGTGAGAACATTTAAGACCTACTCTCTTTGTAATTCTCAAGGACACGGCACACAAGTATTAACCATAGTGACCATGTCGTACAACAGATTTCCAGAACTTGCTCATCCAAACTGAAACTTCATACGCTTTGACCAGGCGTTTTGCATTTTAAGGCAGCTGATTTATGTTATGCATATCATGTATACATCTATATTTTAGAAAGAAAACAGATAAAAAAACAAGCCCAGGAAATAAAAATGGAAAGAACAACACAAAAGTTAAATAGCCCCGGAGGTTAAGAATTTATTTGGATAAGCCCCGCATGACAAAAAGACTCTTCTTCAGGGGGAAGCTGCCCATCTGCAACAGCAAATGTTAAACTTACAGTCATCCCCCTGACTACCTGGAGATCAATTAGCAATATAGGATCCATTGGTCTTCTTCTTTAAATGCAAGACAAAACCAGTTTTTAGAGCGGTCTCTAAATCTTACTGGGGTGGGAGGCAAAGACTTGGCTCTAATGAGCAAAAGGGAAGGGGTCATTATTTTCATAGTGTATTTGCTATTGACTCTGAGTTGTGCATTTGACATTTTCTTTCTTGGTAGCAAGCCTGGAGCAATAGTGGAGGGCATTCAAATGATTTCTCCAAAATCCAGCTCCAGGACAGGTCTCCTGGACGCAGACAAATAGCCAGTGAGCAAATTGCCTCCCAGCCAGTCCAGAGCCATGTTTGCTGCTGCCACATGGTTTTTCAGAGCAAGGTAAGCAGTATGGAGAACCGGTGGCTGTATATTTAAACAGTTATGGGCCCGTGTGTGCCTCAGCCTCCTGCTGCAAGGTCCAGAGCAAGATGGTGTAATACGTGCATTTTACATATCAATAGCGGAGGAGGCTGTTTCCAGATGGCTGTACCTATTTCAAAGCCACCTTTTTATGCAGAAGGAAGACTGTGTGACCTCCCTCCAAGTAAATGCATTTTGTAAGCCCTGGGAATGAATGTTAAAAAATGGTCCTGGGCTATATTTCATGTCCAGTCCAACGTGTTGTGTGTGCACAGCTGTTCAGGGCTGGCATGTGGTAGCATATTAAAAGGAAGATTACCATTTCCATTTTTTTTCCCCTTCTGAAAGCTTGATATGCATATATGAAACTTGTGGAAAAAATAGGCATAATGAGACAGGGAAGGCAGGTCTCAAGGCTCTAGTCGGTGCACATCTGGAGTTTGCAGCATTCTAGAGATAGTTACTTATTCCCAGGAGCCGCAGCCGGAGTGGGAATGGTAGCCCGGTATCCATGGTGAGCTTCCCTATCTCACTGTGCCAGGTGTGCTTGTGTGTGTTATTTCTTGGAAGGGCTGTCCTCTGAGGGGGTGGGGAGGGGAGAGGACAGGAGGAGAGAGAAGGGAAAAAACAGAAGGAAGGTAATTAGGCGCCACTTTGCCCAGTGGAGCCAGCTCAGGCGTCTGAAATCAAGGATGGGTATTGGAAGGGCGAGGTGGAGTCAGATGATGCATGCAGAGCCTTTGCCGCCTGCCAGCTCCATGCTTGTTTCTATGGGTACGAGGCCGGGAAGAGAAACCCTGGGGTCAGGAAAGACGCCCCGGATAACAATACCAAGCAGGATGGACCTAGCTGCTTGCCTCTTGTGCGGTTTGCTGTTTGCCTTGAATGAATGATCTGAATCTATACTGGTTTTCTGCCCCCCCATCCCCAGTTAAGAAATTGGAAGTGTTTCAAATCTCTTAGGCTGTTATTTAGAAAAAGCTTCAAGTGATACTTTTTTACTGCATAACGGATTGGCCGATCTTTATATTCCCATTTAATGGAGAGAGAAAGTGAAGAGTGGGACCTGCCTCACAAATAAGAGGAAAATGGGGCATCTGGGAAGTTTTCCCAGGGAGAGAGTTTGTTATAGTTTCATGGATTTGGGGTTGCATGTTTTTTTTTTTTTCCACTAGATTGTGAGGTTCCAGATGCACCATGTAACACAATGCCCCACAGGGAGGGGAAGTGTGAGGTCCAGCTCCAGGCCTCCCTTAAAAAGGGCTCCATGCGGCAGCTGTTTCTATTGTGTGTGCCAAGTGCTGCGTATTAGGGTAGGTCTCCGAACTCCTTGTTTCTTTCTCTTCAGCCAGATGTGACAGAGTGGGAGTTCGTCAATTCAGATGCGGACTCCAGATGGTGGGAACCAGGAAGTGGAGGGGCACAGAGAGGCTTCCCCTCTCTGTCTCATCTGCATTCCCTCTGCCCAGCTCTCTACAGCTGAGGCTGAGTGGGAGAGGGGCCCGAGGTGTGTGAGCTGCAAGCTCAAGTGTGGGCACGTGGAGGGGGCAGGATGCAGAGGAGGGGATCGAGGCATCAGAAGAGCATCAGAGGGGCCTCCCTTAGGGACCCGCAGGGGGAGGGCAGGAAGGAGTAAACAAAAGGGCCCCACACTGTTGGGACCAAGCAGGACCTAGAGGATGAAAGATGACAAGGAGGGCTGGAAAAGACAGAGACATTTCACTCTGCTGGGCCTGGCCGGGGCTTCATCACTCTCTGGGCATGCGGGGCATAGATGTCAACCTCAGATCCGCAATACTTCTAGTTACCCATGAGGGTGTGTTTACCTGTTTACTGGTTAAGAAACTGTGGTTTCAGACATTCTTCAGCCTAGCCCTGTGCTGAGGATGGAGCCCAGGGCCTTGTACATGCTCAGAAGCCCTGGTACTCATGTCCCAAGCTAGAGGACCTTGGAGGCATGAATGTGAACAGTTGTCTGCACAAAGTGTCCCTTAACCAGTACAGACCAGAGTCAGAATCACCGAGGGGGAGACAAGGGAGTAGCAACAGTTGCAGAGACGACTCTGGTCCCTGTGTGCAAGTGATGTGGCCAGGTATGGGCCCTCAAGCCACAGCCTCTCTTGTTTTGCCTTCTCCATCTTGAGGAAATGGTGAGAATGATTGTGAGACTTAATTTCTGGTGGGCTCAGCTGTGCCTCCAGAGTTGTTTCTGTCATAGCGATTTCCCAATTACACAGCAGTGAATTCTCCTACACAGCTGGCAGAAGTAACTGAGGGGAGCCTGCTGGAGAACAATTCACAAGAACAGTGTAGCCAAATTGTAGATTTGTATAGGCCAGGATGCAGCACCCCAGTGATGTGAGAAACTCTTGCACAGGGCCATAGGGAAACAAATATGTAAAGATGCTCCTCACAGCATTATTTTGGGCCTCAGGGAGGGGAAGCAACATATGTACTCATTATCTGGGGAATAAATAAAATGTGGAAGGAGTTTATTGTGGAATACTATGTTAGTGAGAATTTTCATTGCTGTGACAAAATACTTAAGAAAGGATGGGGATGTAGCTCAGGGGTAGATGCTTGCTTAGCATGCACAAGGCCCTGGGTTAAATCACCAGCACTGACAAACACCATACTTGATAGAACAACTTCAAAGGAAGGAAGATTTATTTAGCTCATGGTTTCAGAGGTTTCAGTCCATCATGTCATGGAGGGCATAGAAGAACACGTCAGATCATGGTAGCCAGGAAGGAAAGAGAGGGAACACAGGAACAGGCCAGGGCAAGATGTAGCCCTTAAGGACATGCCACCAGTGACCTACTTTCTCCAACCAGGCCCTACCTTCTACTCTTCACCAACTCTCAATAATGTGATCTCATTATGACTCTGTCAAGGGATTAATTCATGGATTAAGTTTGACCCATCAGGATCCAATCACTTCCCCAAAGCCCGTCAGCTGGCCACCAAGCCCCCAATACATGAGCCTGTGGAGAAGTTTCCCATTCAAACTACAACAAATACTATATCACAATTGATAGAGTGAAGGAACATGGTTTTCTAAAAATATGAGGAATGAAAATGTAAGACAGAACAACATCTGTAGCGTCCCTGAATCAGTCAGCTTTACGATGCTATAACCAATACTTGAGTTAAATCAACTTTGAAAAAGAGGAGAGAGCCGAGCATGTTGGTGGACATCTGTAATTTTAGTACTTGAGAGGCTGAGGCAGGAGAATCATAAGTTTGAGGCCAGCCTGGGTTATACAGTGAAATCCTGTTTCGAAAACCAACAAAACCCAACCAACCAACAAAAAGCAAAAACAAGAAACAAGAGAAGTTTATTTTGGCTCAGTGTCCAGGGTTTCAGACCTTGGTTGCTTGGCCCTGGTGCTTTGAGCCATGGTGGGGTGGCACATCATGGCAGGAAGTGTCTGGGGGAGGCAATTGCTCACTTTGTGGTGAGGAAGCAGAAGAGGAGGGGCCAGGGTCCCAATGTCCCCTCCAAAGACATGACTCCCAAGCCTAACTTCTTTCCACTAGGCCCTATCTCCTAAAGATTGGGACAGTCAAGATCCAAATTATAGCAAAGTCACTTTTAATAATACTAAGCAATGCATACACATACAAATAATGGTTTTTACATTTCTTAAGAAAATTACTAATACATTAGATGAGTTTCTATTGGATGGGGAGAGAGGAAGGCAACAGGTAATGGGGATAAAGGCTAATGGGAAAAAGTTCAAATAAATTTAAAGAAGAGAGGAGAGGTCTACTGACCAGTTACAATAATGAATGAACTATAGAGTGAGGAAACAATGAACTCAGTTTTGCACTTTTATTCTTGTGTATAAAAACTCACTTTGTTTCTCTCATCTATCCACCTACCTAGATAGCACAGTTTCTGTGAACAGAAGTACTAAACAAGTACATAAATGCACAAATAATATCATCAACAGTTGTCACATACCCAACTAGGCATGGTGGTGCACTCCTGTAATCTCAGTTACCCAGGAGACTGAGGCAAGAGAATTATGAATTTGAGGTCAGCCTGGGCTTCACACACAGTAAAACCACATTTCAAAAACAAAAGAATCATTAAGTATTCTTTAGGCCTATACTATGGATTTAATCCTACCCTGGGTTTGATGGGGACCCATGCAAGAGCGTATGCTATTTGTCTTTGTTCTTGTCATGCAGATTAGAAGTTATATATGAAAAAAATAACATCAAATCAAAACAGTTTATAATTAAGGCCCAAACTGGAAGACATACCATACCAACTACATGAGGTTAAGAAAATAATAATAATGGTCGGTAAGGACAAGAGTGTTATTATTTGTTGTTGTTATTAAGTGCCATCAAGTCAGGTCTGACTCATAGCAACCCTAGGTACAGCAGGATGAAACACTACCCAGCACTGTGCCATGCACACGATCTTTTTATGTTTGAACCCGTTGTTGCAGCCACTATGTTTCTTCTCATTTTGAGTCATGCCACATCAGCAGAAGGAAGTCGTGGAGCTTTACTCCATTCCCATTATTAAAGTCGACTCTCCTTTGAGGAGGCGACTCTTCCCCAGTCATCTCTTGAATGCCTTCCAGCTTGGGGGCCTAATTTTCTGGCACTGTATCTGACAGGGCTTCTCTGCTATTCATAGGGCTAATTGTTTCAGGAGTGGGCTGCCAGTCCTTCTCCTTAGTCTGTCTTAGTCTGGAAGCTCAGCTGAAACCTGTCCACCATGGGTGGCTGTGCTGGTGTCTGAAATCCCAGTGATACAGCTTTCAGCATTCTGGCAACACACAAGCTCCTGGAGCATGACAAGCTGACAGACACATGGGGGAAGGACAGGAGCAGTCAGGAGACTTTCACCTTGAAAGAGGCTCTGCCACAGGCCTTGAGGGGTGAAGAGGCTGGGTGGGTGGAGAGGAGAGGAGCAGGAGCCCAGGTGCAGGGACAGCCTGGGGCAAACTCCCCAGAGGGCATGGGTGTGAGGGGTGGGGAGGGATGCAGTGCTCACTCGCCCAGTGGTCTCTGCACCATTCAGCTCTGGGGACTGAGCTGTGCCTCCAGCTCTGCAAGAAGCCATGTTTATAGCCTCAGTCAGGCCTTTCTGTGCCTGCTCTGCATGTGGGCACTTGGGAGTGGGGTTTCGGGTTTGGCAGAGAGGATGCATCCTTTCACTTCATTCCCCCTCTTAGACTTGAGGCTGTTCCCAGCATTGCTTCATTGCTCTTTCCGCAAGATGAAGGGATGGGTCACATTTTAACACAACAGTTCTACATCGGCAATGGTACACAGAAGATTGTCCACACACTGACAGATCTTTCTTTGGTCATTTAAAAAATGTTTTAAGAAAATGTCTTCTTAAAACATTTTAAAAATCCATGGTATGTCATATAGCATGGATTTAAAGGGTCAACCAGTGCTAGGAGGTTTGTTAAGAAAACCAGGAGTCCTGAGCCCCCTTCCCTCCATTTCTCCCTACTCAGAGGCAGTCACTTGAAGATGTGTTGATAGATTGTTTTTGTATTGATTTTCTGTTATTTCTATTTAATGGAGTAAAATTTCTACTTTTTGACTTTTTAGTTTTAGGCACTATGAACTTCTTCATACCAAGAAATAAAGCATTTAACTACTTTCTTTTTACTTTTTCTTTTGACAATGAGCATTTCCTATCCCCCATCTTCCCATTGTGCCTGTAGCCATAGCACTGTGGCATCCAATCCCATCAGATCTCAAAACCTAAGCGGGATTGGACCTGCTTAGTACTTGGATGGAAGACTGCCTGGGAACACCAGATACTGCAGACTTGGGAGAAGGACCCAGCAACCCACTCCCAAATAGCAATCTGCCATGGAAAACCCTATGATTAGCAGAGAAGTACTGTTAATATTGTTTCATCTGTTGTACATAGGGTCACTATAAGTTGGACACCGACCCAACAGCAGCTAACAACAACATCTTCCCATTGTAGTTCATATTACAATTTTGGTTAGATCAATATTCAGAGTATGTTATTTAAAGGCGAGCCTATCAGTAACTATGACTATTTTACCTTTTCCAAATAACTTTTTTTTTATGTGTGTGTGTGTGTGGTTGTAGGGATCAATCCAGGTCTTTGTGTGTGCTAGGCAATCTACCATTAAGTTACATTCCCAGCCCTTGTTTTTATGAGATAGGGCCTCACTATATAATTCAGATTATCCTTGAACTCATGATCTTCCTGCCTTCACCTCTCAAGTGTTAGGATTACAAGCATGTGCCACCGTACTTGGCTCTAACTTTTTGATTTCTCTGACCTAGTGGCTATAACCACGGCACATGAGGCTCCTGAGTGCTTGAAATATGACCAATGCAACAATACAATTAATTCTTAAAATAATTTAATTTTAATTCCATTACAGCTAAATTTAAGAACTTGGCAGCTTTTGAAAACTTTTAAGTATGTCCAGAATATGTTTGGTGTATAAATCACTCTTTTATTTGCAAATTTAATAAAAACTAAATATAGTAGAAATTAAGTATTTAGGAGAAGTTGTTGTTAAGTGCCACTGAGTCAGGTCCAGCTCATAGTGGCCCTATGTACAACAGAACAAAACACTCCCTAACACTGTGCAGGCACATGATCTTTTTTATGTTTAAGCCCATTGCTGCAGGCACTATGTCAATCCATCCAGTTAAGGATCTTTCTTTTTTTTTTCTTTGACCCTCTACTTTTTAAGAGAAATATTACTGTGCAAATTGAGATAGCTGGTGGTGGTGGTGTTAGGTGTCATCGAGTCTGACTCATAGTGACCCTATGTACAGCAAATCAAAACACTTCCCTATTCTGTGCCAGGCACATGATCTTATGTTTAAGCCCATTATTGCAGACACTGTGTCTTGACTGTTGCTTCCATGGGTGTTGATTATAGAGCCAAGCAAAGAAAAATCTTGGACAACCTCAATTTTTTCTTGTGTGAAGTTTATTTATTTATTTATTTTTATTTTTTATTGTGAAGTTGCATACTGACCCAGTCGTAAGGATTTTCATTTTGCTGATGTTTAGTTGCAACCCATACTGAAAGCTATGATCTTTGATCTTCATCAGTAAATGTTTCAAATCTTCTTCATGTTCAGCAAGCAGAGTTGTGTCATCTGCATAACACAGGTTGTTAATGAGTCTTCCTCCAATCCTGATGCTGCATTCTTCCTCATAAAGTCCAGCTTCTCAGATCATTTGCTCAGCATATAAATCGAAGAGATATGGTGAAAGTATACAGCCCTGATGCACACCTTTCTCAACTTTAAACCAGGCAGTGTTTCCTTGTGCTATTCAAACAACTGGTTCCTGGTTCATGTACAGATTCCTCATGAGTACAATTAGGTGCTCTGGTATTCCCATTTTCCAAAGTGTTGTCCATAATTTGTTATGATCCACACAGTCAAATGTGTTTGTGTAGTCAATAAAACATAGACATCTTTCTGATACTCTCTGCTTTCAGCTAATATCCAACTGACATCAGCCATGATGTCCCTGGTTCCCTGAGCTCTTCTGAATCCCACTTGATTTTCTGGCAATTCCCTGTCTATGTACTGCTGCAGTCGCTTTTGAATGATCTTTAGTAAAATTTTGCTTGTGTGTGATATTAATGATTTTGCCCCATAGTTTCCACATTCAGTTGGATCCTCTACTTTGGGAATAGGCACAAATATGGATCTCTTCCAGTCAGTTGGCTAAGTAGCTGTTTTCCAAATCCAAATTAAAAATACACAAGGTATCTCAAAGATTTAGTTTGAAAAAGGAGCAAAGTATCTCATTAATAATTTTTATATTGATTTTATGTTGAAATAATATTTTGGGTATGAGTTGAATATGATGTGTTATTAAGATGAATTTGAGCTTAATTTTTAAATGTGATTACAAAACATTTAAAATGAAAACCTAGGTACATATTCTGTTTCTACTGAGTAGGACTGCACTGGATTGTATTTGTTTTGTTTTGTTTATATTTTTGGTTGCTGTGCATTATCAATCCCAGATTCTATGCCAGTTTCTGGATCTCCGCTGAGATATTCATTCACGTCAGCCATTCTATTCCCTCTGCCTTTGATGGGCTCTCATATGGACTGGCTGCTGTCATGCTGAAGTCCCCTCACTGACATTCTGGGAGTTCTGTTATTGCTCTGCTGTGTTGAGGCCTGTATAATGGAACACACTTTTCAGTAATTTTCTAAGAATTCTGTGGGAGGTTAATTTTTTTGCAATGTCATATGTCTGAAAGTTCAATACATACCCTTGGCATAGCAGTTTGTCTGGGTAGGTAAATTCAGTATGGAAATAATTTTTCAGAAATTGGAAGCTGTTGCACCATTGTCTTCCAGCTTCTCTGTTGCTTCTGAGAAGTTCTAAGTCATTTGATTTTTAAAAATCTTTTATATATGACCTTTCTGTCCTTGTAGAATCTCCTCCTCCTTCCTTTTGTTTTGACATTTATTTATTTATTTATTTATTTATTTTTGAGATAGGATCTTGCTATACAACCCAGGCTGGCCAGGAATATGTGATCTTCCCGCCTTCATCTCCCAGGTGCTGGGATTACAGGTGTGTACCATGCACTTGGACAGAATCACATTTTTTCTCATTAATGCAGTGAATTTTCATGATGATGTGACTTGGTGTGGGTCATGTCCTTCAATTCTGGAAAATTTCATTAACTCACTTTATTGGTGATTTTTACCCTCTATTTTCTCTCTTTGGAGCACTTTATTATTTGAATGAAAGAGATAATTGTTGGTCTGTACCAGGATCAAACATAAAAACATGGCACAGTGTTGGGTAGTGTTTTTCCCTGCTGTAGTTAGTGTTGCTATGAGTCCGATACCATTTGGTGGCCCCTAACAGCAAAAACAACTGATCCTCTATTCCTCTTATCTTTTTAATTTTTTATCTATGCTTTTCTCTTGTCTATCTGAAATGTTTCCTCAACTTTTCTTCCAACTCTTCTGGTGAGTTATTCATTTATGTCATTGTTGTTGTTGTTAGGTGCCATAGAGTTGGATCTGACCCTATGTCAACAGAACAAAGTACTCCAGACACTGTGCCATGCCCAGCACTATGTCAGTGCTTCTCTACTATTCATAGGGTTTTCAATGGCTGATTTTTTCAGGAGTGGGCCAGGTCCTTCTGCCATTTTTGCAATGCTGGGGATAGAATACAGAGTCTTAGAGCATGCAGAGCAGCACTCTACCAACTGAGCTAAACCACAGCCATTATTCATTTATACTATCATATTTTTAATTTCCTGAAGCTCTTTTTGGTTCATTGGCTACTTGTAATTGCATAATGCTCATGTTTTGTGGGTATAGTATTTTCTATATTCCTGTCTTCAAGAACAATGTTGATTGCATTATATACATTTTTCTTTTTCCTGCATACCCCTGTTTCTTCCCAATCCCCTTTTTCTGTGTGTGGTTCTGTTTCATGTCAAAGACTTCCTCAGATGGGCAGCAATCTTGGGTTGTTCCTGCATGTTGAGCGGCATGGGGCTGCTTGTGGGTGGGTGGAGCTTCTTGGTGTGGTGCCCGTGGGGAATCCTCAGGTGAGTGGCTGCAGGTTCTTCCTCTGGAGCTGGTCATATTTCCCAGAGATTCTGCCAATCTCATGCCTGAGGGGCAACCTCCTGGCTTCTAGCATTTGGGGAGCTGAAATGGGAAGAGAGCTTGGGATTTCAGCATTTGGCTCATGACCATTCACCACCCCTTGCTTCTGTAAGGCAGCCCTGCCTGTGTTGGCTGTTGCTGCAGGATATCTGTTTCTGCCTTAACAAACTACTCCAAGCTTCATGGCTTCAGACAGCCATTTTATTTTCCTCATGAGTTTTAGGGTCAGGCTTTCGGTAAGTTTAACTGGGTGGTGTGTCTGATCACATGGCCTCAGCTGGGGCAGCAGGGACAGAAGGTCCACTTCTGGGCAGCCTTGTTCCCTCCATAGCTGGTGCTCCTTGGCCTCTTTGTTTCCCTCTCTGTTCTTCATCCATCTTTGTGTCTCTCCAAGTTGTTTCATCCTCTAGAGTCCCTCCAGGTGGCTTGGTCTCCTCACAGCATGGTGGTCACAGTGTGGTGACACTGTTTATATCCTCCCGACTCCCAGCGGGTGTGAAGCAGAAGCTGCCAGGACAGGCAGTTGAAGGCTGTGCCCAGAGGGGCACAGTGTCACTTCCAGCACTTTCTACTGGTCAGAGAAGTCATAGCCCTTCTCTTCCCTATCCCCCAGACTTGAAGATTTGAAGAAATAGACTTCTCCTGATGGGAGAGGAAAGTCACAAGGTGAAGATTTATGCAGTTTGAAGAGTGGCATCTTTGGAAAATTTAATTTGCCACACTGCCCAGGTGTTTTTTTTTTTTTTTTTTTTTTTTTTTTTGTGTGTGTGTGTGTGTGTGTGTGAACTTTTTTAGGGAGCATGATTTTCATTTAATAGGAATATTTACTGTTTCTTCTTTATAGCTATTCCCTATAGTGTTCATTCAACATTGTTGAGAATCGAAATTAAAGCTTGTGTAAAGGCAGACTCCTTGGCATTTGCCAGTAGTGCCAGCTACTCCAGAGGTTGAGGTAGGAAGGTCACTTGAACCCAGGAGTTCAGGGCCAACTTGGGCAACATAGTGATCCCACGTTTCTAAAATTAAACATTTTCTCTGAGTCTTTCCTTTTTTGTACTGAATCTTTTCATGTTCTGTAGCTTTTTCTTTTTCTTTCTCTTTCTTTTTTTAAAATTTGCTCTTTCCTTTGGAAATTTGATCGGAGACTTATGGTATTTTGTCGGGGATTGTATTGGTTTGCTTAATCCCAAAGGGGAAATTTTAAGTTCTTATTTATTTGGCAATTTTATTTTCTGTTCAGGGATCTGTTCAGCTGGGAGAAGTTGATTGGGAGGCAGTTTTGCCTCAGGAATATACTGCTTGTCAAAACAGTTCCCTCTGAGTCCCTGTGGGATGGTGTTGATGGGGCGGGGGGGCAGGGAGGGACCCCCAAGTCCCTCCTGGGTGGCTGGTAGGTCTGTTGGTGGGGCTTGGCTCTCAGGTGCCACCTGCCAGCTGTTGTCTTCCTGTTCAACTCAGAGAACTTTCCAGGTCTCTGGGGAGGATTTCACCCACTCACCTCTCCCGAGGTCCTTCTCTGTTGCCATGCAACAGTGGTTGTCAGGACTTTAATTCATCTCTGTCCACCAGCACCAAGGCGCACAGACTTCCTCCAAGTTCTTCTAGGCCATTGACACCATTCTTCCTTATTTCACATTCATGGTCTAGACTTTTCTTCCCCTGTTGGGTAACTCTACGACCCTTTCACTGAGCTGTGGAAAGGGAGGAGCGTTAAACACAAGCATGTTCAAATCACCTTTTTTTTTCCCTCTGCAGTTCTAGGGGGTTGAACCCACAACTTCATGAATGTTTGCAAGTGCTCTACCACTGAGCTGCACCCACAGCCCTTTCTCTCTCTCTCTCTTTCTTTCTTTCTTTCTTTCTTTCTTTCTTTTTCTTTCTTTCTTATTTTTGAGACAGGATCTCACTAAATTACACAGGCTGCCTCTGCCTTCAAACTCACAGTACTCCCACCTCTGCCTCTTGAGTCTCTGCGATTACAAGGCATGGGCCACCATGCTTGGCTCAAATTACCATTTTTTTCCCCTTTTCTTTCTTTCATTTTTTTCTTTTCTTTTTTCTTTTATTTTCTTCTTAAAAATTTTTTGAGGCAGAATCTCACTGTGTAGCCCAGGCCGTCCTGGAACTATGTAGACTAGGCTAGCCTCGAATTCACATTGATTCTCCTGCCTCAGCCACGTGAATGCTGCAATTATAAGCATGAGACAAGACATGTGGCTTCACTTTTAAAAGTTTCATTGGTAACTTGCCCCAAAGATTTGATTATGCTGGAAAGAATGGACATTTTATTTACAATGGTTAAGAAGAGGGGCAAACATTTATGGCAGTGGTTTCCAATATGGCTGCACATCAGGATTGGCTGGGGTGTGGCTGATGAAATGTTGATGTCCGCCCACACCCCAGGAGCTATCACTGATTAGCTTAGGGTGGGACCCAGTCATCCACTTCATTCCCAATTAGTTTTGATCCTCAGCGTGCTGAGGGTCATGGGTCTCAGAGTAGTGGGTGTATGTCCTGAGACCATGAGTGCCTGTGGAACAGGGAAAAGGAAGAAAAGGAAACTGTAGGAGTCAAAGGGAAGAATTTGCAAGGGAGAGGAAAGGCTTTGGGATTTGGCACCTGATGCTTTTGTAACCTTATATTCATTGTGGCCCTTTCTACTTTGTAAAATAGCAATATTATTATCTACCTGGTGGCATTCACAAAACTGCAAGTCTGTGAAAGTAAATCTTTGTTACTATTAAAGAAGAAGGAGAAAAAGAAAGAAAGCATAGTATTAGAAGAGGGAGAAGTTAGACGAAAGAAAAGAGAAACTCCTAAGATAGAGAACAGCGTTTTCTGTTTTGTTGGCTGCCTGACCTTGGCCATGAATCTAAATCACTCACTTTTTTTTTTAAGGTAAGAAACTACAGGGCACATTCCAGGAAGGGAACTGAGAGGGGTCTGTGGGAGGACTGGGGATGCAGCTCTTCAAATGCTTCTTCAATGCTACAGCCATCATAGTTCCATCAGCTCACAGATTTCATCCTCATGATATGTTTCCTGTTCATCCTCCCAAAAGACCACCTGCAATGCAAACTCATGATCGATGAGCAAGTGAAGTAGACCTGAAGAAGTCTTATTTATTGTTATTATTATATTATATTATTATTTTATATTATTATTTTATTAATTATTATTGTTATTATTATTATTTACAGTACTGGAGTTTGAACCCAGGGCCTCACACTTGCATGCTTTGTAAGTGCTGTAAGCACTGAGCTGCACCTCCAGCCCACTTTTTTACTTTTTGAGACAGGGTCTTGCTAAATTATGCAGACTGCCTCTGGTCTTGAACTTGTGATCCTCTTGCCTCGGGCTCTCAAGTCGCTGGGATTACAGGCGTGGGTCACCACGCCTGACGAAGCCTTATTTTTTCAAAATATAGTTTGTGTAAAGACCTCACGTCTAATTGACAGCAAAAGAAATCTCCATCCTGAGGCACCCATTCACCTCTTTACCTTACCTTCTTAGGTTGATTCCATAAATAACACATTCATTGATTTATTTAATATATGCTTAATGCTATTAAATTTGTGGGAAAAGATGGATTTCATTTCTTTTTCCCTTCCCCTTTTTAGTAGGTTGATCCACCTTTGTTGGATGTTTTCCCTGACACCAACCAGTTCTCCAATTGTTCAACAGCAACCCTGGGTGTCCAGTGATTAAATTCAATTCTAACACTGACTACCTGGAGTTAGTGTAGACCTCACAGGTTGAAGCTTCAGTCCCCCAAGACTGACGCCAGCTTCAGATGCTATTCACAAGTCTCAGGCTACATGTTCTTCTAGCCAACAGGTGATAAATCAGTTTTCATGCCCTGCACTCCCACCTGCATTTGATAGTTTGCTAGAGCAGCTCACAGAACTCAGGAAGATAGTTTGCTTATGTTTACTGGCTTATTATAAAGGATCCAACTTAGGAACAGCCAGATGGAAGATTTACATAGGGCCAAATATAGAATTTTCTGGTCTTCTTCAAGTGTACTGCCCTTCTGGCACCTAGATGTGTTCACCAACCTGGAAGCTCTGGAATTTCATTGCTCAAGAGATTTTAATAGTGCTCAAATTTCACCCCTCACCTCTCCTTCTTGGAAGCAGGGGGTGGTTCTGGAAGTCCCAACTTTCCACTTACTTGTTCTTTCTGATGACCAGCCCCATTTTGAGGTTAAGGGGCTCACCATCTGTCAGTTTATTAGCACAAACTCAGGTATGATTAGAAGGAGTTCATTATTAATAACAAACACCACTCATCACTCAGGAAATTCCAAGAGTTTTAAGAGCTTTGTTTCAAGAACTAGACACAAATGCTGAATATATTTTTGTATTTGTATATTTTGTACCGCCTGCAGCCATAGCCCTGTGGTATCCGATCCCGTCAGATCTCGGAAGCTAAGCAGGGTCAGGCCTGGTTAATACCTGGATGGGAGACCGCCTGGGAACACCAGAAGCTGTAGGCTTGGGAGAAGGAGCTGGCAACCCCCTCCCAAAAATCAATCTGCCATTGAAAACCCTATGAACAGCAGAGAAGCACTGACAATA